>CADDXX010000001.1:1848400-2065617 GCA_902810485.1 Alauda arvensis
CACTGCCTTTCCCATCTACGAACAGGCTCAAAGACAACACAGGGGGCATCAAATATTGGTACTGATAAAGAGCAATACTATTGCCAGTAGTAACAGTTAATGCTTCTCTGGTGCCCTTCATTCATTGACCTCTAATCTCTTTGCATACATTGATTTTAGCTGTATGGAAGCTCTGCAATAGTTCAAAATCATTTCTATTCATACATCTGTGCTGGCATGTAATATGTATGTATAATTAAATTAAACAATTCTCACTAGTAAGCATTAAAAGATGCTTAGATTAAGTGTTGCTATTAAAAAAAGAACAAYCCAAACCAAAGCATTTGAATGCTTTTCTGGCATGCAAATACTTCTGCTGAATGAGTAGGCTCAGATTTTTCCTTTGCTGCGTTGYTAAATGCCCAAATACAGAAACTGTACAAAACTAATCTGAGAAGCTGAATGCTTGAGTGGAAGAGTTTTTGTGTATGAATCATATGAGGATTATCCATAATGCTCGCTCCCAACATTCTGATAGCAGTGRCTGTAAATTTTTTTAATTGCATACTGTGTGCTGATCATGACAAGCAGCATAGGTAGGGATTCAAATGTTCTCTTATTCCCTTCCCTGCAGGAGCRTATGTTAAGAGACATAATATTGATTAAGGACAATTCCTATTCAAAAAACGCAATGATTGTGTTACTAGTGTATTGTATCCTTCTCTTTTAGGTTATTCAATACTTCAAGCAATTATGGAAAAAGCAGGACAAAATAGCTGGCAAGTCAGTGCCATCTGTGTGGAGAATTTTAATGATGCCAGCTACAGGCGGCTTTTAGAAGATCTGGACCGAAGGCAAGAAAAGAAATTTGTAATAGACTGTGAAATAGAGAGGCTTCAGAATCTCTTAGAACAGGTAACATCTGCTTTTAATGTTACTCTAAACACATTACTGAAACTCCAGATGAGATTGCATTTTGTTTATTATGTTGATGGAAATGAAATTGATTCTTCTACTTTTTTTTTGTTTGTTTTGGTTTTTTTTTACTTCATGGACCTGTATTTGTATGTCCACTTGCCTGTTCCATTCTCTTTTCATATATAATTGTTGTCTTAGCAGCTGGCATGTCAGGGCAGGGAGCCTCTCCTTTCCCCCTCAAGACCTTGGTGACAAAAGGTGCCAGCAGTCAGGGGAGCTGCACATTTGATCCCACTTCCCAGCACCTCCCTGCCTGATGCCTCCTGCATCATGGTCAGAGGGCTGCTGGAACAACAWAGTCTTGTTGAATTGCCAGTGTTCTTAGTCTGTACCTTAATGGGAGTAAAGCTCTGGTTTACTGCTTGGAAGGGGGAAAAARAATCTRTTTTAAATCCATTATTCTTTCTGTTTGCCAGATAGCATAGGTCATGTATTTCTAGCAATACAAAGCTTTAAAATTATTGTTACAAATATTTAAACTGATAGTTTTGTCACCTTAGCAGGGAATTTAGGAACATGAAGAGCAGTGAATAAAACTGCTATTGAACTGGGAAGAGAGGTCAGGTTCTCCCATCAGTTATTGATGCTGCTGAGGAAAGAAAATACTGGGTCAGACAGACTGGCTTGCACTYGGTATTGTGTATACCACTGTGCAAAATGAATATCAAACCCTCCTGCTCTCATGTGGCARATCTATCTCTATATAGTGTTTATATGTAAGCTCTTTCTTAAATGATGGAAAAAATTAAACAATGCTTTGAAAGAAAAATTCTGCCAAATGACAGGAAAATAACTTACGGTTAACTATCTGCATCTCTTATGATCCCACACATTACCTTGCTGTGGTGCAAGTTCACTGTTCAGTGCCTCCTGCTGCTGCAGGAATTGCAGGGAATGAATGCCATCTGCTGGTGCTGGACCCTCTGCCACCACTCTGTGTCTCTTGGTTAATGCCTTAGAGAATTTTTAGGATTTTKTTGCAAAACCATTCAGATGCCTCTGAAGTCACCAAGAAATGAAATGTCTTTTTTGATACAAAAATTCATAAATTAGTATTCATAAATGCATGAAATAATACTCAATGTCRTATATACATCAACTTTGCTTTCACTGGCAGAAGGTAAAGAGAGAAACTGAGAATTAATAGTGTGGCTGATATAACAAGGGCTTTTTCTATGACTATTGCCAAGAAAAGAACAGACAATGCCATATTGCTGCAGATACTTTTTTGGCCATTATATCCTTCTGTATTCTGAATACCATTATGTTTTAACACATACTTTCTAGATCTTATAATGAAATCTTCCCCCAGTTCAGCCTCCATTATAGTAAAACAGAACACCCATGTGAGAGTCTTCTAATTTACATTCAGAAAAACAATTTCTCCCTCACTTCTGTGTGTGCACATGATGTTACCTGATTTCTTTTACATGGCATGCAAATATGATATAGAAAAAGCATSTTCTGTTACCACAACTCTTGAAGTGCACCCACCATCCTGCATAGGTGTTCCTACTGACTATCCAGTCAGTTTCAAAAGAAAATGAAGTCACTGAGTACATGTTTGGATCTCACTGATCCCACATGTACTTTTTATTTTCATCCAGGGGCTGCTACTTRTTTTCCTTCTAGATCGGCAGCTGTGTAGTCAGTTCATACAGGTCTGGATTTTGCTTGCCTTGAATAGGTAGCTAATGCAGGCATGCTAAGAAATAAAAATGGAGTGCRTGGCCACAGCAGGCTGAATCAGACATGGTGAGTTTGTCTCACACCTCTACAGGATAAGCCTTACAGCTAATTGAGCAGTTTCTTCATTAACTGCATAGGGAGAGTTGAGGGTAGGAGTTGACACCTTACAGCATACTTGTATCACTTTTAGGAAGTGAGCTTTTTTGTTCTTTTGCTTATGTTTATTTGCTCCTAAGTGTAAAAACTGCCCTAAACCTATGCTAGTGGAGTTTCTTGCCATCCTTCTAAAGGACCATCACTGTAAAAGCAGGAATGGCATTACAGCCAGGCTAGAGAATGTATGCAGAAGAGCTGCAGCTTTACTCTCCCCTGTGAAGGTCCTGGTCTTCCTAGACAGGCTGACCTACAAATGAGCCTGGGGTGCTGGTTTGGGGTTCCAGTAAGACCTTCAAATGCTGCTTTGAGGATGGGCAGTCAGAAGCAATCTCACACTCTAAACATTTAGTTTTCAAAAATAGGAATAAAGAAAGCAAAAAKAAATTAGCCCAATGTAGAAAATGCAAAATAGTAACCATTTTCAAATATCTGCCCCTGACTTCCTTTTGCTTGAGGACTTTAATACCTGTAGCAGACAGGTAAGGTGGCTTCRCAGCTTCACAGATGGACTAAAAGTTGGCATGTTCTTCCCTGCATACACCGAGGAATTGATTAAGCTTCAGTGAGTCTAATTAACTCAACTTCTTTCCTGCCTAGTTCTCCTGTAATTGAGAGCCTAAGTTGTGACTATACTGTAATACTTYGCAATGTACAAGTAAATGTTCTGCAGAACATTTAGGAAAAGTAATTAAATCTCAGTAATGAGACCATAACTCAAAGTGATTTGCCCTTAAATCTACGCTAATGAAGGGAGGGAAACTGGCTTGTGGGCTTGTGGCTTTCTTCTCAACTGACTGCTCATGTACGTACACATTCACACTTCTCATGACTGTGTATCTGAAGCAGTGAAGACTCGAGGCTTTTTCACTGTCTGTGCTGTAGAAGCGAGTTAATGTGCTYCTTCCCTGCCCATGCCTTCTGCCCACTTGTCTGACCTGGTGTTTTCTGCTTGCTGCCTCTTCACTTGCCAGCAGAGAAAAAACAGTCCCTTGCTGTTTCCTCACTTCTTGTACAACTTGATTGTAACCATTTCCTASTTCCTTTTGTCCCCTATATCTCTTAGTTTATTAGTTTTCTCATTTATTTTCTCCTCTCCATGTACATTGGGGTGTGTGTGTATGTAGAAGCTGCCCGCCACACTCTGTATCTGGGACTTGTCTTCACAGAGTAGTTCTCTCCTGCAATCCAGTGATGTATCTGAATGCCAGACTCCCCCCATTCACAACCCAGGATGTGTAATTTTTGTCATGAGATCTTCCTTTTAGGTTTCATGCAGCTGTGCTGTTTTGGGCAGGGCCAAGTCTGTATAGGTTTTTATGGTGAAACACAGAGAAATGGGGTTTGATTTTCAGATTTCCATTCTAGAAAGGGACARTAGGGCTGCCATTACATTAAATCCAGAAGATAGATTTAGCTGGCACTCAAAGGTTTGTAACTGGTTTGCTTGGATTGCTCCCTCTTGTCCTCATCKCAGCAAAGGTTTCAGATCTTACCTCTCAAAGATATACCAAGACTGTGATGGTTTTCATAATAAAGCTGTGCTCATCTTCTTTGGTCATGTTTACCCACACAAGACTGACCTGGAGGTATTTGGGGATTATTGGAAACATTTTGCTTGGTTTTAGTGTTAGTACCTGTTGGCATGGCTCAAAGCCCTGTTTAAACATGACACTGAAGCAAGACATTCATTTCTGCACACATTAAAGAGTTGCTGCCTCTRTGATCAGTAATAGAGTGTCTTCAGCCTGAGTCAGCAGATCTCCACCTAYGCTCAATAATCTTCTGTAACTTAAGCCTACAAAGATAATTTTAGCTCCTTTTCATCCTTTWTTCTCAGGATAGTGAGAGAACACCTTACCTTCTTAACAGTTTACAACAACCATAACCAGGAAAACCTTTTTGTTACCTGGAAGTGAAACTCATCCTTTATGCTCCTCTGGCAGACCTTACCATCCTGCATCCCAGGCTCTGAAAGACACCACACAAACATCAAGACTATTGCCAGAAGTGTTTTGTTTACTTGCCTSTAGTAATGCAGWTTTAGACCAGGCAGATATTTTCTTYATRGRGAAAATATGTTTAGTTTTACCATAAGRCTTAAAAGGAAAGCATCCTGGAAAGTTCTCTGCTCTCCAGGCTGCCATTGGCTCAGTGCCAYGACGGAGACCTGGATAGTGACACAAGGGGATTCCATGCTTGGCATGACCTCTGCTGCTCACCTGCAGAAATAACCCAGGTGTGTTTCACTGCTGAGCAGGAACCCCCAAAGCGTAAAAATAAGATGGAAAGTGCCTCTGTCTGTGGCAGGGGGTTTGGAACTCCATAATCTTTAAGGTCCCTTCCAATTCAAACCATTCTGTGATCTTAGAAAGATCTATTCCRTGTCAGCTTTCCACACAGCTTTCAGAAAGTGTGTTTCCATTTTGGAGAAAGCACATCCGCACTAAATGCTTATGGAAAACTTCTTAKGCTTAATAGAATGCATTCTAGAACCTTGTAAGTAATTTCAATAAATCTGATTCCCAGCTTTATTTTGCCTGGCCCTTTATTTCATCTGTTCATACACAGCCATAAAAGAATGTGCAACAAGTTTTTAATTGAAAACATAAACCAGGATAGCCCTTTATTTGTGTTGCAGAAGTGACTAGCCACAGRGGCAAAGCCCCGTTTTCCTACAGGCGTGAAATTAGAATTTTTTACCATTACCTTTACAGATGACAGAAAGGGAGCTAAAACAAAGACACGGAAAGATAAAATTATATCTCCACATTTTATGTAGCAGCTATAGTTTATATAGCAGAATGCATTCTAGTGATTCATTTTCTGTCAAGGACCGTTATGTCCTTGTTTACTGACATCCCCTTTTTCACGGCCCTTTCAGCAGGTGGTCTTTTAAAAGTACAAAAATATTCTGTTTGAATGAAAGGATGAAAGTCAGTGAAAGGGATGGAAAATTCTTTGCTTCTGTGTCTCTTCTTTGCAAGCTGTGTTTCTAAAGTGCTCCCATGAATTTAATACAAAGAACTTTCTGCTTAAGATGAAACGAGTGCTTGAAGCCCATTGTAACATGATTTCCAGTTCCTTCCAACTAATCCACTAACRCTGGCAGCAAGCTGTACGGCATCTGAGCAGTGCAGGCCAAGGGAGTCACTTGCCACATTYGGCACAGCAAGAAACACACAACTGCTCATTGAGAGTTTTGCTTTCTTTCTTACCCCTTCTTTTCATTTTATTTTTCTTCCTGCCTTTTGAAAATAGTGTATCTGTTTGCATTTTTTGCTCATTCAGTGAAAATCAGAAGTCAAGTCAGCTTAGGACTGAAGGATATATCTATTAAAATTAGAAAATTACTACTTTAAACTTATATGTATTTACTGAATTTCCATCTGAAATGCAGAATCATGTTCCAAAATAAATATGCCAAAAAAGGAAATGTGGGTTTATTTATTGCTGAGAAAGCTCAAACAAGCTAATACCACACACCTATTTAAGTTGAAGTTATGAAACCCCAAGTCAGGCTTCCCATTCTAACAAAATCATTATTTTTTAAATTTTTTTTTCCCACAGAATTTTATTCACATTAGTGCTTATTTATTGCTTAATTTGTATAAGTACAATCTGAAAAAATACAGAAACTACATACAATAGATGTGAGTGGTGTTTAGAAGTGATATCCGAAACAAGTGATATCCCTCTGGGTTTTTCTGGGCTTTGTTTTTCTCCTAGACCACCTCTTCCACAAGCACCATAAAATTTTTCTTCYCAGGAGTGTACTGAGCAAGAAAGAAAAGGCAATTACTATGACTAATCAAGAAATGTGTCCGTACCCATGTGCTGAATRGTAGCTGTCAGACAGGAGGTGTAATGTACAGGTGCTTCCTGTCCTTTTGGTGTCTAGAACAGATGAGTCTCTGTTCTCCACCCAGCAGCTTACAGTTAATAAGAACTGTACAGACTTAATGCCTTAGATGTCTTAGTGTCTTAAAGATACTGTCTTCCTTGCAAATATAGCTGAAATTGCCGTATCTGTCAAAAAATAGTTTACTGGAAAATTGATAAACAGACCCAGAGCCAGCTCAATAGCAGAAAAGTGATTTCCATAGGAAAGATGATAAAAATATTTAGCTAAAAACACATTTAGCTAAAAAACATTTAAAGAAATGTCATGGTGCTCTTTCCTAGGTTGTACTTGCATTTAATTAGTTGGGATACTTTACCATCTGTAAATAGATATCATAGCTTTCTTCCATTATTTCTTTGTTTGCTGTTTTGCAAGCAATGCTGAAGTGKAATAAAACAGTGAGGTAAGATTTGAAGACTGTCTCAGAAAATAATTTTGAAGATTTCACTGAAAACATATTGTACTKGTTCAAACACTGTATTTGTTACTTTTACTTCTTCAGAGAGTAATAACCCATATTACTGGAGAAGCAGACTGTCATTTGCTCAGCCATAGCTGATCTCACAGCTATTTCTTATAGTTTGTTCAGTGGTCACAAATATGTTCAGGTATACAAAGCAGTCAATACTCCAAACAGATTTTATAATTACACTGAAAAGCGTAAGAAGAGTTGTTTAGATAATGAGGAACAGTGTTATTAACTATAAATATTTTAGCCCTTTTCTTCKGGTCTTTCAATATTTTTTTTTCTTTTTGCTGTAAATCTATACCAAAAGAACATGCAAAATGATGTAAAAAAGCTTTCAAAAGCATGAAGTGCTGAAATTAGARGTTAGTTTTGTTCCCCTGTCCCTTTTTCTGACAGAATTGTCATTGTCAGCACATATTAAGCATTGCAGAGAAGATAAGATCCCAGAAGAAAGAACAGACTGGACTCTTACAGCAGTGGGATTTGTTTTCAGAGAGATTGTGGAGCTGGTTTTGAAATTCAAACTGTGAAGTATTGGTATGAACAGTTCTATTTCACAAACTAAGTAAGAGAATAATTGGGATTAAAAGTCACCTCTGAAGATCGCTCCTGCTGCTCAAGGGGGCAGCCTTAAATCAGGTCACTCATTCTGCCAAATTTTGAATGCTTTCAAGCATGGAGATCCCATAACACTTTTATTTYGTGTTTCACTACATTGACTTCCTCAYAGAAAAAAATAAATTCCTCATATCTAGCTGTAATTTCTTGTGTYGCAACCTGTGTTCCTTGCCTCTTGTCCTGTTGTTGTACACCTCAAGGTGTAGAACAGTAGGACACCTCAAGAGTCTGGTACCCTCTTCCCTACACCATCCCATTGGGTATTTATAGAYATTGCTAAGATCTGCCTGAGCTATTTGTTCTCCAGGCTGCTCCAGTCACAGCTCTCTCAGCTTCTCCTCATGACAGATGCTTCAACCCTTTGTGGTGTTTCAGTACATCCATATCTCTTTTGTACTGGGGAGCCCAGCAGTGGGCACACCATTGCAAACATGTCCCAGCAGAGCTGAGCAGAGGGGCAGGATCACCTCCCTCRCCACGATGGCAGTGCAGTCCAAGAGACTCTTGGCTTTCTCTAACATTTTTCCGCAGAGATTGGCCCATGCAAACTCAAACCAGAAGCCCAGGGGCTTTCTGGCAAGGCCTCTTCCTACCCAGTGTGTACCCAGCCTGTCCTGCTGTACTTGGTGAGCCAGGCTGAGAGGCCACAAAATAAGGCACAGATGTACACAGCTGAGCTCCTTGGATTTGCAGTATTCTTTTTACATACCTGTGTGCAGCTCTTGAGATAGAAATACCTTATGAGTGAGTGAACTGTGTATTATCTTGTATTGAATCTTGCAAACCCATAATGTGCTTGCATCAGAAACAGCCAAAAGGAACACCAGGGTCATCAGATCAACCTCTGTGCTACATTGTGTGACTGCATCTAAAAAGTCCTTCACTWAGCCACAGCAAGATGCTTCTCCAGCATTTTGGTTCCTCATTGTCTGCTACTTCTTTCTTATTTCCGATTGCCCTCTCAGCCAGATTTTTACCAGAAGTTCAATTTAATTCTGTCTCCATAATGACCTTCATGCAAAACTCAGCAAAGCAAGCTGAAAACRCAAGCTAAATGTAATTGCATTTGCCTAGGACCTTTACTTTTACTTCTTTCTGAAAGAGAATACTGCTATTCCTAATTTCTGTTTTCTAGGGCTTTTCATGTGCAGTAATGTGACAGTGTTTGTTTCCATATTTATACAGATATATCCATAAACACATCCACATGATGAGAACTATATTCATAAATGTTTCTCCTTTCTGCATGAATTGCAATGGATTTCCTTTCTTCCATCTGTAGCAGCTCCATCATCTCCCACTGTCTCCATCTGACAAAGTTGAAACTTCAGCATTCTCTGTGTTCAAAGCCTTCCCATGTCCACTGTGAAAAGCATTTTCTTCTGAATTGTGCACAGTGAATCAGTTTTGCTGTCAGAGATCATCAGTCTMGTCTAYCCTGGTGTACAAACCAGGCTGATTCCAGTGGGGCTTTTTTCCTGCTCTCCCCAGCCCATAAGCATTAAATAGGATGTTTCCCAGTAGATGAGCACTTTTCTCAGTGTCAATGCTCTGTARCATCAAGATCAAGCCTCATTGCTCAGCCAGGACTTATTTGCCTTTAAACACAGAGGTGAAAACTGTTATGGAGCATCTGGCACAGATTTAATGCTTCACTGTACCCAGCTGAACTGATACATAATAAAAAAAAGAGTTACAGTGTTCCGTGTAATATTAAAATTTACACGTGGATGTAAAGCTGCCACAAAGTACTACTATCATTAATCTTGTAAAAAATCCAAGCCAATAAACYCTAATTAGTAACAGCTAACAGTTGTTATTAACAAGCAAAATAGGGAAGTAGCTGCCCAGTGTCTTGAATGCTGTTCACAGCTGTCTGACTAACTCAGCTGTTCGTGTTATTTGACATCCCTGATTCCTCAGCCTTAAAGAGCCTTGAGTTATGTTGCTGAGAAATACCATGTATGTGCTTGCACTGAGAACCAAACCTCTCTGATAGGTAAAATGGGGCAGTTTGTCATAGCAAGAATCAGTAGAAGTAGTAGAAGAATTAGTAGCAGTAGTACTAGTAGTATTACCATCAAAATGAAAGCAAATGAAAGTGTGTGTGGAGAAAAGTACAGAAGCCAAGATATTCCCCTCGTTCTTCATCTCCTCTCATTTTRTCTCAGGAGTGCTAAACTTAAAAAAGTAATGTTTGACTGCTGAATTTCTCTAAATTGATCAAGCTGTCAATTTGGCTGGTTTTAAAACCTTTTTTTTTTTTCTTGTCTTAGTTTCCATTGCATCTACTAACTGAAGATAGCAGTTGGCACTTTTGCAAATCATATTTAGATTACTAGCGTACTTAATTTAAGACAATAATAAATTAAAACATGATACTTTGCAATAAATTGCAACATAAGACAGGAAGGAAAAAATTAACCACACACGTGAGTTATACAGAGTACTAGCTCCAGCATTCCTGCTTCCCTGTTTTTGATGAGCACAGAGATGTGTTGGCAGAAAGGATTACTAGCACAATATGGWTGAGTATTTATCAAGAGACAGCATGGCTTTTACATGTAGTTTAGTGGCATAATGTAGATTTCTTTATCTCTTGCTTCAGAAACAGCATGGGCTGTCTGCAGTTTTCCCCTATGTCTATTAGATTTGCATGAATAAAATGCAGGTTTAGCTCTGCTCCCACAGAAACACAGGAGCAAATCATTAGCCAAAGAATTTGGTATGTGCACAGCACACAGTCATGTAGGCTGGTAGCTGCATTGATGGACTTCATACCACTTCAGGGACATAGTAGCAGCTCTCTGAGTATCTCAGTCCCAGAGGGAATGGAAGATTCATAAAGTGCCTTTTCTTATCATTCTTTACTCTCCATGCTTTTTTCCCCTAGAGATCTATGGAGTTCTTCTAAGCAACACTCTAATGTCAATGCAAACTGATAGTTCTTCTCCTTGAAGGAGCCAGGTGCCAGCACTGCCACCAGCAGTTTCCTCACCCTGCAGAGCCCGGAGGAGCTCTGCAAAGGCTCCTTTCTTTGAAGCAGCCTGGATTTTGTGCACAGTCCCACAGTGCACAGTAATAATGCATTTTGTTACTGCAGCACGCAACTGATGAGGTTTGGAGATGAGAAATAAGTTATTTCAGTCACTGCAAGAGCAAATATGCATTAGGAGACAAAGGATGAATATGAATGATTCAAAGGATTTGTGAAGTGACCTTCTTCTCACACTCTTCATCTCTTCCTCACTTCCTTTCTCGTTACAAGTCTACATATCCTATTTAGGATAGGAGTAGGCTTTGAATGCAAGCAACTTTAACAACAGGAGGAAGCAACTAGCCATGTTCAGGACACTGGTTAATGACCTTTGAGCCACCTCTCCAGGCTTTCTTCCCCAGAAGCTTCCTGCACTTCACAGGGCTCTCTGCTTTGCCAGCTGTGGTAAGCACGGGCTCTRTGTGGGAAGCATCGTTCTCTGCCCAGCCATGTGAGGGGCAGGTGTGCACACCCCTGTTCCAGCTCAGCACCTGCCTTCACAAGAGAAACAGAGCCACATCTGCTTTGTTTTCTGCCTTCTTTAGCGTCCTCTCTAGTGGCTGTCCATCCTTTCCCCAATAAGAATGCCTTTTTCTGAGCAATAGTTGTTAAAATTAGGCTTGTTTCTCAATTTCTTTTTTTATGGCTTTGTGAAAAATGTATCCTGGGTTCAGATATTGTATAAAATCCCACTTCAGTTGTGGTTTATCTCATCGCCATTTCTGCTGCAATATTTCAGGTCAGGTCTCAATCTTCTGTCTCTAACAAGTCTCCACTCTTTTTATATTGCGTTAGACAGACTTCRTTTTATTGCAGGTGTTCTTTTTCTTAGGGCAGTGGATTGTGACACAATAGCAAAGAGGAAARCCTTTGTTAAAGTCCAATTGGTAATGCACTGCTATCATCCTTTGAAGAGATTTAACTGAAAATAAGTCCTTTTCACTCCAGCTGTACTGACCTCCATCTTCTGTAAATCATAACGAGGGACATTTCATGCTACAGAAGTTAAGCATTATTTTAAAATGAGTTATGTGCAATATCCATTTCACAATAGTAGAGAACAGAGGATGACTTGGGGCCAGATTCTCTGTTCTGACACTGATGCAAGTTTGCAAATGGTTTTATCAAAGTCAGTGACCTTGCTGCACACAGGAAAAGAAAAAAGAAAATGATCAAAGCAGACACTGGTAGCCCTTCTTTCCAATAGTAGAACAGTTTCTCAGTTTTCTAGACCAGGCTATTTTTCAGCTAAATTGAAAGAACAGTATTGTATGGTAAAGTCAGAGTTGAGTCAGAAATCTGAGCTGGATCTCACTGGCCCTGCTTTTACCAAACTTTAAAGTCAATGTAGTTCTAGTTACTCTTGGTTACCACCAGAATTCTGAAATCAGAAAATGGCATTTTCTGAATTGTGTTATTGTAGATCAGCAACTAAAACTTCTCACAATGCAYTGTTCTTTTTAGTTTCTTATATGTATATGCATTTTATAATATGATTAGATTCTAATACCGATTTGGGAGTTTTTGAAGTTCACCTTTCTGCAGACTCATAAACAGTAACATTTGGGGGAAAAAATCTACCAAATGAAATTGTGTTAGATTCTGAAACAAACTTGACAGCCTTATGGCCTTAATGTCTCACTCTGGTTTTTTATTCCGTTCTGTTTCATTCACAGAAATGAGATACCAATAATTTGACTGCAGGGTAATATATGGAATGACTGTTGTCTTCCCTGTTAAMGGCAATTTGGGAAGCAGATTATACCTTCTTACTCATTCTTCTGATGACTGATGATTATTTAATAATTTCTTAAATTTTACAAATAAAAGTATAAAAAAGCTGCAATTCTAGTTACTAGACACCTTGGTCATTGAATTAAAACCTGCAAATTAACATGTAAAAGCCTCTGCAGCATACTGCTTATRCCTGCTCTCCGCCTTCCCAAAAGAATCAAAGTTTATCCTTCCCAGCAGTTTCTTTTTAAAATCTCCTGAACTCCCACTGTKACAAAAGCCAGGCCCACCATATGAGGTGGGTAAGAAGCCAGAGCAGGATTACAGARCAAAAGCAAATGTTTAGAATGTGTGAGGAATTAACTGCATAGCACATTAGCATGCATAATGTGTAAAGACTGCATGCTGCCATGGATTGCTGGCACTTGGACAGTTTTGAATGAGAGCATCTTGAAACAGTAAAGAGCACAGTTACARACACAAAGGGTCCTTCCTGACCTACCAAGACCCTGACCTACTGTATCAGCAGTTTCCTGATTTCACTGCCTGTGTGACTGGCACAGCCCAGCTTTGATGCCTTAGCCCTGCTCGGTTTTGCTGCTGGCCACAGYAAATGCTGTGTGAAGCTTCCTGACAGAGCCTCTAAAGGTCCCTGGGACAGCATTGCCCTCTCTTCCAGGTCCTTGCTTTTGAAATGGCGGCAGTTCTCGCTGCTGAACCTTGTGTTACATGAATCTGCCACCTGCCTCACAGATGCTCAGGGCTTGTCTAAGAAACAGGAACACAGAGTACAGAGTATCTTAGCTGGAACAAGCCTTTTTTTTGCAGTCAACTCCTGGTTCCTGAGTTTCACATCAAAGCTGAAGTCAAAATACATGAACTGGTTTTCATTTGGGTGATACTAAACAAGATGTGCCCTGAAGTGTAGTGTGAGTCCAGTCTGGTGACCAGGTTAGAGGGAGTCTATTGTAAATCCCTGAAATGTATGCTATAGATGCCAGCTCCTTAGCATCAACACTTTTGCTGTACAGATCTGACCCCATCAGCTGCCCTATTGCCTAATGTAGAGGTCAGACAATGCCACTCTACCTTCCCTCTGGCTGTGATTGAACTTGGCCTTTAGGTCTGGATTGAGGGGTGCACAAGGAAGTACCTGGSTTTATTAAGTGCCCCCAGACTTAAKGAACTTSTGYAGCGAAAGGTCTCTGGAACACTCTCTCATCTGCCAAAATCTCAGGCCTGTTTTGGGTCCTGGGTAATATCTACTCTTACATGAATTGAATGATTGAGGTCTCATGTCTCAAAACTTTAGCCACTCTTAACCAGTTAAAGCACAGAGTAGGAAAGTGAGAGACTTCACATTCCAGACTGAGTACCTGTCAACTTCCTTCCTCTGTTACCAAGAGACTTAAGCCCATTGCCTCGATGTCTCTCAGGGTAGAAGTACAGTAACACAAAAGGGCGTGGTTCAGGTAGCAAGAATTCATATCCTGTTTTGTAGATCATCCTCTGCAGCTTTGAGTATTTGAGAAAGAAAGACTGCATGCGTATTTTGGATATTCAAAACTATGGCATGTTCACGGGAAGCTATTTCACTAAACAGGCACTTTTCCCCTGAACTAAATCCCTGTTTTCAAAGYCTGTGTGATCAATAGCTGTAATATATTCCAAATTCAAAATCAGAATTGTACCCAGTTGTGGCTGAAAATAGAAGCCATTGCTTCTCTTTTCTGGCTGCATAATCAACATTTTTAGGGTGAAATTCATCTCAGTTACCATTAAGGATATAAAATGTAGGTGTMTGCATCAGAGCTAATCCCCATCAASTCTTTCTAGTCAATGCAGAAAARTACGCACTTTCAGGGCACAAGCTGTCTAATTAGGTTTACACATGTGCTTTAGAATAACCTGAATAATTTCCTCAATGTGCCTGTTCTTTCCACTGACTATAAGGGAAGTTAAGACAACTAYGTGATACATAACAGTGTGTACTTGTGTTGCTCACCCGAAGAAACAAGTTCTGAGAGAATACAATAAAAACRTCAAATTTCAGGTTTTTCAAAAATATTATTTATTATTCACATTAAATCCAGGAATTCTGAAGTAGTGTCTACATGCWTTTCCTAGGAACAAGCAAAGAAATTAATCTCAAAAGGAGATTTTTCCAAGATGAGGGCAAAAAGGTTTATCTGAGGATAAAGACTCAGGCAGTGTTGAAACTAGATGATCTTTAAGTTCTCTTCCAATTCAAACCATTCTATGGTTCTATATTCTTAAATTATGCCAATCCAATTAATAACGTTCAGCTTGTGATATGGTATGTATTTAAAAATGTAATTTTTTTAACCCTTATCAGTCTCCCTGTAATAGGGAGGGAAATATTTTYATTACTGTGCACTGCTGAATGTGTACAGACATACAAGCTTTATWGGGATCAGGGATCATATTCCTTTTGAAGCCATTGATCCAGCCAGGACTTGAAACATTTTATTATACGAAAAAATTAATTACTTGACAGTATCCTCCTCACAGGTGTTGAGCTTATAATAGGGAAAGCTGTGACTTTTCCATCTCTTCCACCCCCAATAAAATGGTATTAAATCACTGATGTAGGAGTTTTATTAAATCTAAAATTCGTTTTTATGAAAGGTTACAATCTGGTCATGACTTGGGTGTTGAGTGTCTTTTGGGATTTTTTTAGGTTTMTGTTTTGGTTTTTAAATACAAGCACTTTTGCTGTAGACTATTGTCCTGGTATGGGGCGAATTCAGGGAGGAAATCTCCAAAGGGGTCCCTCTAGAAAAGAAATTCTAGAAGCCCCTCCCCCACTGGTTCGGGGGACATAAACCTCCTTCAAGAGAAGTGGAAAAAAGTGTTTATTTAACAAGAAAAGTATTCACGAACATGAGAAAATGAATAATGTTAAACAATGGAACCTCTTGCTGTTCTGAAGAGATGGCAAATTTAGGGAAAGAGGGAGAGATAGAGAGTCCTTGTCGTGGGATGTAGCTGGGCTCGCTCAGCCTCTCATCAGTCCCTCCTGTGCTGGAAAATGCCATGTCCTGGGCCCCRGTGGGCCACAGGTGTGAGCTCCCATTGCTCTTCTGTGTTTTCAGTCCAGAGCAGGGCTGAACAGTTCCAGGAAAAAAGACACAGTCTTGGGAAATCTTTCCTGTCCATAGCTAACGAGGAAAACTAGCAAAAAAGGAAATTAAAGCTCCCTGTCTCTCTTTCCCTGTCTGCTGCAGACAACACACACGGAGAGAAGGAATGTGGGGGAGCAAGTGCAGTTTCTGAAAACAAACTGCACTCTTTTTCTCCTCCCCTTTGCTCTCAGAACAAATCTTAAAGGTGCAGAACYTAATATCCAGCATAAACAGAATGACTGGGGATGCAAGACATCATAAAGTCACTCTAGGACAACTATACATATGAAACAAAGTTTGGGATAGAGAGAAAGAATAAAAGAAAATTTGCTTATTTATTTTATTACTTTAAAGTAATGAGATTAAAACAATTTTGACCACATACTTATGCCAAATCCCTTGGATTTTCCCATCCATTCTGCTGGAAAAAGGAATGATTAACTGGAACAATAGAGTCCAGAATCAAGWATTTCCAAGTCTTAATCTAGATTTATGTAATGCATTCTTGGATGTCTTTGATCAAAATATTTAGTCCTTCATCAGCTTTTCTTCATCTCTAAAATGTGTTTTTACTCACCTTTTACAGCACTGGGAAAAAGGGCTGCAAGGCATAGTGRATGTTTGTTCTATCTTTTGAACATGAGGTGTGATCCCTAAAGACAGGAAGTTGTCAAATCTTCAGGCAGAGTCTAGAGCTAAGATTTCAAAGCAGGAAAGGAAACAGATCCATAAGCTTCCCATTACTTACTGGGTAACCTGTGCTTTGTGGAAAACTTTTGCTTGTGTCTTATTTATTAATTTGGAAGGAAGCTAAAGTGCTTTCTGGAGAGGTAAAAATTTGAGCTGCATGCAGACTTKTTCTAAATGAGTRGTAGACTATGAAAAATAAGAGTTCAAAGGACTCTACTGTTAACTGCAAGTACTTAGTTRCTAGTTACTGGTTATTAGTACTGGCTAGTTTCTTCAGTAAAACAGCTTTAATCTGCATCTATTATCACCATTTCCTACTGACAAAATATTACCTAACTTTCTTTTCTCAGCACATTAAATGAGAGTCATGCCATCACAGAAATTGCAATAATACTGATGCAACATGCAGGTGGACACAGTTTTTGTCTAAACCCTCTGGCTGATCCTGCCATATCGTGGTTGTTGCCTTTTCTGCATTGCTTSATGCTATATTTTGGTTAAGCACTCAGACARCTGTGCTCTGTCCTTGCTCATGCCCATTCCCAAAGCCTTTAGCATTTTACTAAGAGCTGTATARCAYTCTTARTGTTTGGCTATGTCAAGAGCRAATAGCTTTGATCASAAGAGATGAAMCTCCAGTTTCATTCATGCATTCTGCACTTATTTCAAGTGAAAAAGTAAATCAGTTGGTAGGCTTTCTAGCTTATGTGAGATTTCCTGCTTCTGAATTTGTATCCCATAGGTAATTGCTTTATTTGGTAAAACAGTATACTACAGTAACATTTTCAATGCAGAAGGAGCTCAGATTACCAGTTCATTTCTTTACTCACTGTAATTGTCACTTTTTCCCATTATTAAGCCCCTGGAAASTTACAGCTAYRTTATTGCAAAAAGACTCCCAACATTATATTACTGSTGCTGTATATTTTGGTTTATATCTAGCTTTCTAWGAAAACACTTTTACAGAGAAAACAGTATGACATTGTTTTTCCTTTTTTGTCTTATTTCTCTCCCACAGATCGTRAGCGTGGGAAAGCATGTTAAAGGATACCATTATATTGTTGCCAACCTGGTAAGATACTTTTCTAGAATTATACCCCTGCTCGGTAAGTGAAACACTCAGTTTTACTTTGAAGTTATAGCACTTCAYGCGGCATTTCCCATTTGTCTCCAATATGTGTTTGTACATAATGCATTCTTTATGATGTGTAAAAGAACTTGGGTTTCTTGTTGCAGCTATCTAGATRTGAAGGGCACAGTAATATAGTAAGCACTACCACTACATTTTATCAAAATTAAGGTAGGACAAAGAACTGATATGTGTATCTTGAAGCTGAATTAGGATTTACAGAAGTACAGTGATTTTTTTTGACTAATCTTTTCGTTATTATAACATAAGAATTCTAGAGGTAACTTTTATACATTCCCCAGGGAACATTTATTTTCTGGTAAGATCAGCTATTTCCAGTCAAATTACTTGTTCAGTATTTTTACTTTATGGCTAAACTGGACATTCACACAGCTAATGCTCAGAAGAGGGCAAAGAAAGAGCAAATGCAGATTTTATTATTTAAATGACTCATTCTTTAAGCCAAAATACCTGCCTGGCAAAGCACAAATGTAGGACAGAGTCCAGTGTATGCTTTAAACTGGTTTTTTTCCTACTCTCCCCCCAGGAATTTTAGTTGACATGAAATATTTTATTGTGCTTTGCTGCACTTGAACCTTAACTTAGTACCACTTCAGATTATTTTTAAAGCCTCAGGTGTTTCAGATGMGATGTCTGTACTCTTAGATCTTATAAATTAGATTTTTCAACATTACAGTACTATTGTTCCCCAAGCAATTTTCTCATGCAAAATAGTTGCTGTAAACAAGGAACTGGATGTTGCAGCAATCTGCTRGTGAGGTATGCAGTGGAGACAGGCACATCTGATCTACTTCAGCAGGGGCACACTTTGTTATTTACTGTCTMTTCAATTATGTGGGTAATATGACTTCTGATGTGTCACCTTTTATATTYACTGTCAGTATCCCTTAAGACATGAATCAAATCTCTGTCCTTAACAAGTTTTTTCCSCTGGGATGTTGGGTCAGTAACCCAGTACCCCACAATTTTTTTTCCTAAATATTTCTAGATTTGTGTTTTTACTGATAAATACCAGTCAGAGGAGTTAAAAAAAAWTAAAATAAGRTACCTCAGCCTTAGACATAGCTGCTAGGAAAAGAAGAGAAAGATTCATGTTTGCTTCTGAATGCTTTAGCAGTTTATGTTATGTAGTTTATTGAAGTTCAGTTCTATCTCTAAAGGCAAATTCTAGTAAAGAATTGTGCTGAACCGTTTAGCCAGAGAAACCAATAGGTCAGGAGATATGTCTGCTTTATCTTCTCTTTCAGTGTTGGGGTTCACTCTAAGTTTTCAATRTATAACAGATCTAAGAGCTACCACAATCTCATTTAACACAAGTGTTATTCTGATGTTGTTTTCCTTGCACTGAGATCCTCATGTGCTGTCTCTGCCTTCTAATGTCTATGATATTATATCATTATTTCAGACATTTTCAGCCTAAACAATGAATTCTGGAGGAAATTTATTTACAGAATAGTGTTGTTCATTTTTTAAACATGCAAAATAAAGAGTGATGCATTTTTAAAAGCACTAGTACAGTGCTTATTCCAGTCTTACAACTTGAATGAAATTAGATCAAGCCTTTAATATTCTGCAGGCATTTTTCATTTGATTTGACAAAAGCACTTCTTCAAAAACTGTCTGCCATTCCCAACAATGTGTTGCTTAGCTGTCAAGACCACCCTAGCAATAATGTGGCAAATTTATTTCWTGGCTTTTTTCTTCATTACACAAATGGAAGTTATGAATGAAGGTTCAACATTATTCTCTGGCTTTAAATTTTGCCTTCTAATGGAATCCTGCTGTTATGCATTCTTTATTCTGCTGTGGTGACCTAGAACAGATTGGACCCACAGTGGTGTAGGAGGGCAAACAAAATCTTAAATTGATTTTCTAGGGATTCAAAGATATTTCTCTGGAGAGATTTATGCATGGAGGAGCCAATGTGACTGGATTTCAGCTAGTGGATTTCAGTACCCCAATGGTAACTAAGCTGATGCAGCGCTGGAAGAAACTGGACCAGAGAGAATACCCAGGATCTGAGACCCCACCAAAGGTACTCCCTGATCTGAAGCACTGCCAAAGATAWCACTCCAGTGTTCTAATTTCTGATTGACATTGTTGAGTACATGAAGGAAGGCTTCAGTATTTAGGCAGAGCAGAAGGCAGTTGATCTTACTACTACTGCCATTAATCATGTAATCATGCCTATCCTTACATCTGTATAGTGGAAACAAAAACTGCAACACATTTTGCTGATGTACTTAAATGTCTGTTGTCACTTATTCTCCAACTTCACCCTTTTACTGACAGCAGTTAAAGGTCAAATGCTTAACTGACAACTTAATTTCAGTWCCATTTATATTAATTAGTCTAATTATCTAGGTTTCTTTGGAGTGCAGATCTTTCCTGACAAATGAATTCTTCTGGATGAGATATTACTGTAACTGTAAATTTTCTACCTTTAAATTTYCATATGGTGTTTCCTCTGGAAATTTTCTAACTCAAAACCTAACTAGAAATAACATTCAGGCATGATAAAGTTAAATCTCATCCCAGTGTTCCTCTATCCTAATCCTTCACAGATTGATAAGAAAATATTTCTTTGACATATAATTTTCCTGGCAGGCAAATCACAGCACAGCTGTAAATATGACTTCATCTAAGTAGTTCTGTTGTTATATGCACCAGTGCATACCAGACATGCTGGTATGGGCCCCTTTGTGCTGGGCACTGTGCAAAGATAAGCAACCAACCCTCCCTTGGCTGGGACATTGGTATCTTGGCAAAGTCTAGAGAAAGCATCAACATGGGTATTACAAGACATTACAAGCTACAGAATTCAGWGAYACTCCAAATATTTATGTTATTAAAAAATGAAACRAAMAAACCAAACAAAACCAATGGTTTGAAATGCAGACATCTCCAGTTACTGGTGACAGGAAAAATTCTACTCCTTGCCACAAAACCAGGATTATTCTGTCTGCTTCTGAGAAGTCAGCATGATTAATTGGAATCTCACATAATTCATCTAGGGATAACCAAAATTTGAGGTATAAAGATAAATCATGTCTCAAAGACCTTATAATCTGCAAGACAAAGGAAAGGAAGGAAATTAGATTTGAACAGTGGAATTTGAATTTTGGAMGTTAGAGAGCATATCAGTAGCAGCCCTGGGCATGTGAACAACTTTTCCTGATGCATTGTTTTCATCAGAGGAATATTGTTTCTATACTGAGAAAACACCCCTTTGTTTATGTGGCTCCAGGCTAACATCTGCTGAAGACTTGTTCTAAACGTTTCATTTGGCGTGTTATCAACCTAAAGCAGTTGCTGTAGTTAGTGTAGGAACACAGACTGCTCAGGGTACGTGTCAGGCAGAGAGCCAACAYAGGTTTTCCAATAGGAAGAACCTACTCTTGATCATTCTTAACAGTTCCAGTAGCCTGGATGTCTGCTCATTAGCTGTGCATTTTTTCACTCGTATTTTCTCAGTGAGTTACTGTTTCTTTCTTTTCTTTTGAGTGAGTTGGGTAGATTGGGGATATTTCCTATTGTATAAATCAACTGAAARAAAGAAAAAGAAAAATACTTGAATATTTCAAGTTAAATTTGTGTTTTTAATTAACCCTTAGGATGCAGGCTTTTCTACCTTAAGAAATACAGTTTTAAASCTGTACCTACTGAAATATTCTTTGTTTGTCCCTTAGACAAAATTGCTTTTGATTTTGAGGAAAGCTGTTTTCTAAACAAAGGTGTCGAAACTGCTGCATAGTGAATCAAACTAGAATTACCTTGAAACAGCAGATTTTTTTGTCAACTCTGAAGGACTGTGTCTATCCATCTGTTTAGTATACATCTGCATTGACATATGATGGAGTACTTGTGATGGCTGAAACTTTCCGTAATCTTAGAAGACAGAAAATTGATATTTCAAGGAGAGGAAATGCTGGTGATTGCCTTGCCAACCCTGCAGCCCCATGGGGTCAAGGAATTGATATGGAGAGGACATTAAAACAGGTAAGATGAGGCTTTATTCTAGGGGTCTTTTAGAATTTTGGATACCAGTTGCACACTAGATRACTTGCAAAACAGTATGCACAAGGGCAGTAATAGGAGAGGGAAAATTATTTTTCACTTGGAAAGTGGAAGCAGCTTGGGCTGGTCAGGTTGTTCTGATTTGTAACTTGGAATGAAGGCAGAGAGGAACTACTATTATTTGAAGCTACTGTTAGATCTTTTGAGATCTAACAGTAGCTTCAAATAATAGTTGGWACTTCCTCCACTGCACTGCTGAACTCATTTATTTCTGTTGCAAATAACCTGGCTATACAAATATTGTCATTTAAGGGAAAAGGTATAACCACATAAGATAACCTTTCAAATATGTTTCTGTCATCTTCAATAAAAGTAGMCTTCTCCCAGGGAAATCACATAGGTAGTTTTGGGGTTCTTTACTTTAAAAAGAAATAACCCTGAGCTATTGTTCTCTGATGTCAGGATTTTGAATTCCTGATGARTATGGATGCCTAGAAAGTTCCAGATCTCTGTCAAGATGATTTAGTCTTTCCTTTGAATGGGACAGTAAAGAAAATAAAAATCCTGCAGTAGAATTTAAATCATTGCAAATGAGCAGACTCCACTCAKGAGAAACTGCTGAGGAGAAGTGACTGCTGACAGAGCTGGCAGCTCTATGCCTGGAAGCCAAGGTTTTAGTCCTGGAGAAAAATCAGCAGASATAGAAATGGACAGAGAGGGGAAGAGTAAGTGATTTCAAGCCACATCCTGACTCTTAGGGAAAGAAATAAAGCATTTTGTATGCTTCATGTATTTTGTGCGAATGCACAGATCTGTAACAATTGCAAGAAACATTAACTCAGCCTTCTGTGTTCAGGCAGACAGCATGACACTTCAGATTCTGCCAAAGAGGTTTTCATGGCCAGATCCTGATAAAATCAAAGCCAGCAGCAATATGGCCACAACTTCTTTGGGACAAGGACCAAAGCTTGGGTATCCTTCAATGACACAGTAAAGCGCTGAAAGAAAGTAAAAGTGTTCTGGTTTCAGCTGAGGCATGGGTGGTGGGAAACTGCCACAGCCACGGGCTTCACATCTGGCCTTCATTCTAATGTTTTGAGAACACCCTTTTCAAACTTTATCCATATCAGCCTTGTATCATCTTCCATGATAGTAAACTGCTTTGCTGCAGCTAAGGTTGCTGTCAAGTTGACCTTGATGAGCTGTATATATTTAATTTGTGCATTTAATCCTCTGGAGTGGGAGCTAAAAAGACAAGCRAGCTCAGGCAAAACTTCCTTAAGTTTTTTCATATGACCCCAAGAGCAATGAGAATAGCAAAAACTGTACTCTTAAGAACCTGCAGCTGCAAGGTGTTGAGCTGCACAACATGAAAGAAGAGAAGGTCCTCTGTGTGTCTTTGTTAGCAGTTAGATRTTGACATATCCTAAGCCTGTTTTAAGCATGGYTTGACAGGAAAAAATATAAAGTAGCCAATTTTATTTCTTTGAACTGTTCKACAGTGGTGTTTTTATGGTAATCTAAGAATGYAGCCAGGGTAATTTGCACTGCTCTGAAAYATTTGAAATAAAGARCATGAGGCTGGATCTTTATGGGTGGTTTTTCTTCCATTTGTAGGTTCGAATACAAGGTTTGACAGGAAATGTTCAGTTTGACCACTACGGTCGCAGRGTCAATTACACCATGGATGTCTTTGAGCTGAAAAATACTGGCCCTCGGAAGGTTTGTGCTGACATTGCTGTCCTCATATCATATAAATGATTTGTGTATGATGAAATGGGTGTGCAAACATATTTGAGTGGACTCTGCAGTTTGGAAAGATATCATACATTGGGTTACATGGATATTTCTGGTGAAAACAGCTTTTAGCTGCATTTTCTACTAGATGCTATTATTCGGTGCCTCAAATTGAGGAACACAAAAACAAGTGAGCATCTTGGAGTGGTGAGATGTCAGTTAGTCAAGCATTCTGATGAAAACCAGCTGGATGGCGTGTTGCTAGGCTATTGGATGATGGAAAATGGTCAGAATTCGGAATAGTAGATATTTCTTGTATCTTATCCCAAGATTTCTGTCTTGAAAATTACTTGGATTTTTAAGCAAGTTCATTTGTACATTCTGTGTAAACATGAATCATGAGCTGTATCTAACACAGGGCTTTTAAGGGTGAAARGACAGAAGAGGATAGAGGAGGAAGAGAGAATGACCTGAATACTTACATTTTCTGAAATTTATTGCAGTATCTAATCCTGTGTGCTTGATTGATTTGGTTGCTTGTAAGCAAATGCACATTAATACATGTCTAAGCAGATCCTTCATGTCTGAATGCTCATTAGCACTCAGCCCGATCACTTTGAAAAGATAAGYCTGGGTATTCTGTTGATCCTTTCTCTTCTGTGCTGAAATTTGCCCATTTATCCTTGTATAAAACAAATAAAAGCAGAAAATGCACTCAGGCTCAAGAATTTTTTTTATTTCTTTTTTTTAATTTTTTTTTTTTAGACATTGAGGCTATTTTGTTTGTGWGATTATCAGAACAAGAAAAGGGGGCAGGTGATGGTGAATAGGATACTCATGGCTGCTTGAGTAGGGTCAAAGCAATCAAAATTGAGTTAAATAGTCTTCTGCTGTTGGCCAGAGGTGACAAGCGCAGTAAATAGTGCCACAGGTGAATTGTGTGTCCCTGGAGAGAGTTACCTGCCACAGTGCTGAGGAGRCAGTGTTAAACTGCAGAGCCAGAGCAGAATTACACACTTGGACAAAAAAACTGCCACTATGTCAYAGTATAGAGCCATAGACCAAAGCAAGGCATGTGCCTGCATATAAGACCTGTTGGTGCAGTTGTTTTTTGAAAGTGTGACAGATGGCTGAAGAATAAATTAGGAAAGGTGAGTTTGTCTTTCCTCTCTTGGGAAGTCCACTGTCTTGTGCCAGAAAATGTGTTCTGATCTTGCTACCAGCCCTGCTTCTTTCCTGTTTCTGCACCGCATCATTGGCAGCCAGGAGGATATATGGGTGGCTGGGGTGCACTGCAGGARACAGTGAATTGTGCCCTGTCCATTCCCTAGTCCCAGTTGTGCAGAAGGGAAGGCAAGGTGCAAAGAGATGTGTTTAATTAGGTCACAACTTCAGTAACTCATTAGGGAATTTACTTGTCAGCAAACTTTTGAAGAGTTGATGTTTCAACCTTTGTCACCTGTTATGGGAGAGATGTCTTGTCTGGCACCACTGCAGGGATGTCCCCATCTTCTCTGGTTGCCTGCAGTTTAAGAGGAAGGTGACTGCAAACAGAGGAGCTATGTCTGCTGTGCTAGAGGCCCAAGGTGCTTTTCTTACYTTCCAGTTATGCCTCTCTGCTACTCCTAAGTCATTACCTGTATTTGATGTAACAAGTCATATCAGCTTTGACAGATCTTGCTACTCASAAGAATTTATTTCTCATGTATTAGACAGCGCTTGATATGTGATCATTGGACCAATTCTGTGGTCCAGCCTGACAAATCCTATATAATATGTGAGAAATGACTCTACTTAATTGAACTAAGAGGCCTTCACTATTAATGTCTTCTTCTCATGTCCAATATAATATGAATTATGAGTCACCCAGCACTATCCTTTCAAAACTGCSTTTCCACTCAGAGTAATGCATGGCTGTAATCTTTGGAAAAGTGATTTTTGTTGCCCAAAGTTTTAAATATGTGGAGAGACCATTAAGAAATGGCACAGCTAGACAGAGGCAGATTTCCACATAGTTTGGTAAAATAGGAAGTATTAACCTGTGCTCATGTTAGTTTCATTTATGCAGCACACCTTACTTGGTTCTTCTCTGAAGACCAGTAACAAAACCTGCTGGTGAGAGGAAGGGGTAGGAGGACAAGGATCACAGAGATGTTATGGAATGGCTCTTGTGACTGGAGGGTTGTGATCAAGTGATACAGGCTTTTCACTGGTGCCCAGGGACTGGGCCAGAGGCAATRAACACAAACTGAAACACAGAAGGTTCCTTCTGAACATTAGGAAATTTTTTTTTTTTTTTTTATTCTAAGAGTGACCAAGCATTGCCACATGTTGTGCAGGGAGGTTGTGAGATCTTCATGCTTGGAGACATTCAGAAGCCATCCAGATGCAGTCCTGGGCAACTGGCTTTAGGCTGAACAAGGGGTTTGACCTAATGACTTCCAGAGCTCCCTTCCCAGCTCAGTAATTCTGTAATTGTGTAATTCGGCAATTGACCATGCATCCTATCACCAAAATAAAAAAAGCAAAAAGGAAAAGAAAAAGTAAACAAAGCGTATACATTACAGTTACATGCACAAGAACATCCAGGATTTGGCTTCTGAATTCCAACTTGGTAACATGAAAATTAATTATCAAGACATTTGAGTATTTTCTTGCCCTCAGTGGCTTGTGAGCTCCAACAGGATCACTTCAGTGGTTACTACAAGGTACACAGACCTTCAGAAAGGACACTATTCATTCAGATGCCAAACTATTTTGGCAAATTTACTTTGAGGCAAATGTTTTTGAAGTATTTTTTCCTAAAAGATAAATTCAGCCTCTGTATAAGTGGATGCAACTGCTATGAAGTTCAATTGCAACCCAAATAGAATTGGAGGTGCTTTTATAGCTAAATTTAGTCCTATCCTTTGAGGAGTTTTTTTCATTGTGGAGTTGAGGTATTTATGGGAAAGCATACTGTTATTTAGTGGTCTCAAAGTGACTGTGTATTTCTATACTTTTATACAAGTGTCATGACATAACTTTCATATTTATTCAGTAATCTAGCTCCAGAGTTATTTTAGTGCAGGTTTACACCGAACTCATACAAGCTCACACCAAAGCTAAAATTCCTTTAAAAGATGCCTGCCATTTCTCAAATAATGTCTTTATCTCTGTCTGAGCTTTCATATTTTCAACTTCTGTAGGCCCAGTACATCATTCATTTTCTCTTTCTTTTTGAACTTCATAGCAGTGAAGAATTGCACAATGAAAAACCGTCATTCACTATCTTCCCAAATAGTTCCCCAAACTTTGTGTACATATTTTGTCTTTAGCTGGTCACAGTTTTTTTGCAAGGACTCCACATTTTCAATAATCAATAGTATCTGTGGCTGTATGACTGTCTGGCTAAAAAAAAATATTTGTTAGCAGTGCACACTATTAGGAAGAAAACCTTCCTCTCCACTAAATCAGCACTACTGACACTTCCTGTTAGCTGCAGACACTTAAATCAAGGCCCCATTGGTAAGAGCAATCACAAAAAGAAAAGGAGCATTTCAACTTAATATACCAGAACTTGTGCATGGACAGTTTGTGCTTGTTTGCTTCACTGATAGAAAAAAAACACACTYGTGTTCAGTCAAACTGCTCTAGGGACTGTTAAAATTAATTGCCTYTCCATGCATTTTTTTCAAGAAGGAAACTAATGAAATAGTAAATGTAAAAATCAAGAGGAAGGTTGRCTATTTTAATAAAATACAGAATATATATGTAATGCATATGAGACAGGAACCAAAAGCACTCCTCTGCTCTTTTAGACTCTCATATCACATCKCTGTATTGAGCAGAACATGTCACAGAGGCAGAATTCTATGTGATGGTGAATTTAATCAGGGTTCTACAATAGTGTTGGAAATAATATTGACTACATAACTGATTTGATCATTTAGCCAGTTTCCATCACAYTGAAATTTTTCATCCAAGGCACAGAGTGTCCTTTGGTCCTGACAATTACATTGAAGCTCTGCCTGGAGCCCATTTTCCACTAAAATTCTTGTTCCTCTTCTAGTAAGATAGACAAGGCATTCCTCTCTCCCAACTCTTGGTCTCATGAACTCCTAATTAAKCAAGGAAGGGGGCAAGGGGCAGTTTCTGCTGACTCGTTCCCAGGTGCTCCCAGAAACGGAGCTGTGCCTGGTTGAATTGCATCTCCTTGATAGAAACCTTTTAAATCATGTGTCTGTTAAATCATGCTGGGAAGAAAGATCAGTCTCCCAATTCATTAAGTTCTCAGCAAGCAGGGGAGCCCCTTGAGGTGGGGTTAGAACACTGTTCTACTGACACGTTTGTGTTCGTGTTGTTCGTTTGACATGCGGCTGAGTGCTGTCGGTGCTGGGTCAGAGGAAAAAGCCCCAGCAGCCTTGTCAGTGGATGACAGACAGCCATGATCTATCTGCCAAAAAAATGGGGAAGAAGGGATAAAAATAGGCTCAGGGGTTTTCCTCCATGGGATTACAAGAATGACTGATTAAAATCTGACCCTAGAGAAGTTTGTTACCAGCAACGAGCAAAGGCAGATGTTTCACCTTAAAGCTGCTCAGAGAAGGGTTATGGCAGCCTAAATGCAGCCAAGACCAAAAAAAACCTTATTTGTTCCACCTCCCTGCAGGCACTTCCCAGAGATATATTTAGGAAGAATTCAATATCACCATGCTTTACAGTCAGTGGGAAAAGCAAGCATCTTTCCAGGAGGGATGCTTATCCTGCATGAGCTGAGTCACTGTCTGCTGGTAATGTCTGTCCTGTGAGCGTAAAGAAAGTGTAAATAACAGGACTTCTAATGTAGGTACTAAAAGGTCAGTGCTAGCAGTTAAGTAGAACAAGCCTGGTATAAATCCCAGCGCTTGGGTCTCCTGGGAAGCCCATGAAGGAGCAAGGAATTGAAATCAGCCATGGGATTGCAAAACCCAGATGTCTTTCATTCTTYTGTCTAAGACCAAAAGATCTGGAGGACTAACAAATGAATACATTCTTGTGGGACYTAAAAATTCTTATATCTTATTTATGCCTCAGGAATGAAAATGGGATTTACCTTGTGTCTCTGTCTTAGGTAAGTAGTCCAGATCATTCATGAGCAGTGAAGTGGAGGTGATGCCAGGTCTGCTCTGTGCAGCAGGGTTGCAAGGTGCTACAGCCAAGTGATAGATGCATATTCACATACCTAATGTGACAGCACTTTCTTTGGGCAAAACCATCTTTGGATAACTCTGTTGTTCTTATAATAGTTTATRTCTGTTGTGCAGAATGTAGACCTTACTGCAAATTAATACATTTTGTTTTGCAGGTTGGTTATTGGAATGACATGGATAAATTAGTTTTGATTCAGCATGAACCTACACTTGGAAATGACACTGCAGCCATTGAAAATAGAACAGTAGTTGTCACTACAATTTTGGTAAGGTGTTTCTTTTTTTAATGCTTGTACTGATGTGTGACACGTTCTCATTTCTAGTTATGATCTAATTTAGTCTGMCAGTTCCTGGGTTAGTGGGAGGATGAGAGCCATATATCTTCATTATACTGACTGTCATGTCTGTACAGATTTTTTTTGGTATGCATGTAATATAATGATTCACTTGAAATCAGGTTTTAAAATTTGAGTTTGGTAATTGTTTTCTTTTATTCAGTCTTTTCCATTTTTTACTAAAATTAGYCTCAGAGATATGAGTTCTTACAACCTCTAATTGATAAATCTTGACTCACAAGAAACTGGAAGAAAAGAAAAACCCAAAATCTTTAAATGAAAGAATAGAACAGAGTGTATAAAATGAGATTAYTGTAATTCCAGTGTCCCTTTTTTTTGGTAAATTATAAACTCAATAATTGACTTTGGCGAGAGCTAAAATTCTAAGTAGTATGATTCAGTCAGCCAATCAAAACTGGATTTTCTACTGTTAATTGTRAATGAAAACATGAATTTAGTATATTCATTCTTAATATGTTTATTATAGCATTGCAGTAAAATTTCCATTTTAATAAAATCGAAATAAATTTGGAGTTTGRTTTTCCAGGATTATTKWTTTTTTTTAAGAATGATTGCAAAGGAGAATTAATTGCTTCATTCGTTTACRTTTTTTTATTCACAATTTTTCAAAATAATTGTTTCTTACAAATCTGTATTTTAAACAAAATATTTAACTTTTTTTTTCCTCTGAAGTCAGACATGCCCTTTTAAGCTGATGTTTGTCAAAGCCAACTGGCAAAGGGTGACCTTTACGTGACTGYTTTTAAGATTTTACATCTCAGTTCACTGCCCTTTTCACCTGCTTCATTTAGACAAGACATGTTAACCCAATAAACTGTGTCTCAAATGGGAAGGAATATTCTGTAGCTGTTATTAAGAAATAATTTTTCTAACTGAATACAGAGTTTAAAGTAATCCAAAGGAAAKCATCAAGACATTTTCTAACTAAAAATACAGTTAATTACCAGATTTTCAGGAGTGTGTATTAGCATTTATGCATTCAGTATGTCTTAACAAATCTCCTGTTAATGGTTATCATTCCAGGATACAAAACAACCAAACTACTATACAGGAATACACAAGAATGTAACTCCTAACCAAATTGTGTAACTTTTAATTTTATTTTTGCATGGAAAATTTTAAATATATGTGTCTTTTTTCCWAAAAAAAAAAAATTAAAAAAAAAAAAGAAAGAAAAAAAAAAGACTCGGTGATGGAAAAAAATATACTTCAGTACAGTCCTCCTCTTTTCAGCCTCTGATGAAGAATCCTATTTTAAGAAATTGATCAAGGAAGAAAAGAGTCCCAAGATGCTGCGAACATTCCTAACTAAGGCTCAAGTATTAACCACCAGTCTAGTAACATTGAGCTAATATTTCCATATGGATTACTGTTCCTCTGACTGGATGACCAGGCACTGAACCACCAAGAAAAGTTCTGTGACTAATCTGAAATGTCTAGAACAGATGATGTTAACCTTCAACTTTGCCAAGCTGAGAAGAGAACGATGTGAATTACAAGCTTTCAGTCGAAATTTTCCTCTCAAATCAGTCCTGATACCTTTGACTGAAGCTCTCAGACATGAATATTGTTATTTTCATAAATAGCTCCGAGCTTAGGAGAAGCAAGTAAAATATAATAATGAAAAGTAATAGAAAAGGTTTTTGTTCACCAGAAAGGAAATAAAAAGGAAAACAAGAAAGCTTTTAAACTGTGTTATCTTGCCTGTCCTGTTTGCATTGAAGCATTTTGATGTGCATAATAAATGTTATCTTCAAAAGAACTTTTCCAGCCCCTGTATTGAAGGGACTGGTGGGATCATTTGCAAAACTAAAAAGCTGAATTAATMTTCCAAAGCATGCCCGGTGTTTATGCAGCATGCCATTTTTGGATAAATGCAATTAATTGAAAGCAGCTCAGCTTCTTGACCAAAACCCTCCCCTTTCCATGTTTCAAAATCACAGTGCAAGAGAAATATATTGGAATTTGGTTTGAATAAGAATATATGGTGAATTCTGCCTTATCATGCCCATCTCTCATATGCTCTGGGAGCTGAATTTGTGATGCTGAAGGCAGAATAGAATCATAATTCTTAATATTGGCCTGCTAGGGCAATGTATTTAGCATCTGCAAGCATATGGTCTCACACACAAAGAAAAGAAATATTTAATTAAAATAACTTTCAGAGTCCTGTTATTTTTCTCTTCTTTGTTATGTTGCAAATGCCACAGAGACTTTTTCACCTCTTCATTGCCCTCTTCATGTTGAAGGGAAGTTGAACCATTGTAGATTACACATTTAATTTTGGTTGCATGCCTATTTTCCAACATTAAACTGAAAAGCTTCTGCAAGCAGTGCTGTCAGACTTTTCAGTCTTCAAAGACAGATGTCCTGGCAGCACAGGAAAAGCTTACAGGTTTTCAGCATGGCTYGCTTTAATTTTTGCCTAAAGCCAAATAGCACAAGTTGATATGTCCTCTGTTTCTTCAGCTTTYACGTGTCTATGCTTACTTTGCTGTAGTGTGGCTGTATGGCTGTTGCATAGAAACTACATTATAATGAATTAGCTCTGCACTCAAAGAACTTAGTACAGCATTTTTTACTAGGCAAAATGTTTTCTTCGTTTGTAACAGAGTGAGAGCATGTAGAAGTTATTTTACATATTTGATTTAGACTCTCAGCCTGTTTCCAGTTAGCTATGTGGTGCAGAGCAGCCCAGAGAGAGGAGGCAGCAGGGGCAGCTGATGTTCTTTACCAACTGCCATTTATAGTTCCTATTCTGTGYCTCATGTGATGCACAGCCTCCTGCACTCTGGAAAGTACAGATTTCATCCTACCTGTGCAGAAGYATTCCCTTTGGGGTGGGATGATAACACCTCCAAATGTACAGTAGGCTCATTGCATGAGGGATGTTCTTTGCAGCTCTGATCTAAGGTAAAGTGAGGGACTTGTCTACATAGGGCAGATGATCATCTCCAATTYTGCAGGTTCAGAAATATGGTCACAAGTTGCTGAGATAGAATTTAGGGAAGTAGGCTCAGAAGACTAATCCAAACTCTTCAATACATTTCATGATACAGCCAAATCTGTACTTAACTCTGAGACTTGCAAAACTTAAAAATCACAAAATTTCTTTAAAACCAAAGCTTGATGATGAGCTGCATTTGCATTGTGGTTTACAGTTCAATATCTTAATAAGATATCCTTGGTCTTGGCAGATTAAGTTTCAAGGGCAGGATACAGTTCWCAACCAAGTCACCTAGATGTGGATGACTTTACAAAGGGTATTGATTCAGTTGCAYTCAGTGACATTTAAGATGCTCTAGRATATGMAGCCTGTCCCCCATTGCTTACACTGGCAGGGTGACCCTTGCCTGTCTCATGCTGTATATGTGACCTCTYCCTCTGAATGTTTCAGCCAGTGTATGTACMTTTTCAGGCATGTGGGGTAGGTTTTGCCCCAAGTTTATRAGTCCACAAAGATTTATAAGTTGATTCAGTGGCCCACAGGTGGATGCCTTATCCTGAGGGTATCAGACCTATCTGTAAAGGGCAAGCACAAAGCACCTGCAGAACAGCACCTTGGGGTCAAGCAGGTCACCTTAGGGCACCTAAGATGGTAGCAACTTTCATTAGGTGACTGAGAATCACCATCACTGTTTTGACTGATATACTCTTGATAGAGTCTTACCTCAGAAATTMTAATTATCTTTTTTCACATAATAAAAAAATATTTTTTCATTAGAAACTTTATTAATTAAATTCCTCAGTAAACTGGAGAAAAAAAATCAAGTTTGTTGCATGAATGTAATAAAGACTTCAAACCGAATCCTGGACACTTTATTACTTTATTAAAAAAAAAAAAAAAAAAGTCACCAAAAAACCTTCCATTGACATTTTCAGAAGCTTCTTTGAGAATAAAGTGTGATAATGTGTCCCACACCTGTTCTAAAAATCAGAAATTTCCTTGCACAGATATTTGTCACTTTTAAAAATTATTTTTGCAATGGTGAATATTTTGAAATCCACTTTAGAATAGGAAAACCAAGTTTAGATCTGTTTGTTATTTGGGTTAGTTACTTTGTCCGGCTTCCTTTATAGTATGAATCATCAGTTGTGAGCATTTAACTGTACACATGAATTTGTGGCAATGTGGTGGAATGATTTGTTTACATCTATAAAGGTAATTGTTGCAGACATCAACTTGTATTTGCAAATGTTAAGTATTGTTATGAAATTGTGAATTATATAAGTAAAGCTTGCACCGTTTCAAATATCTGTTCCGTGCTAGTCATTGGTCATTTCAATGTGGAATTYTCCTTGACTCACTACCCCATAGAATGCTCTTAAGCAGCTGAAATCTTGAAAATATTGCAATGTTAAACCTCATTCAGCAGTAAGTCAGGCGTGTGTTTTATATCAGTAGGTTAAAAGCTTATAGTCCAAAAATATAGTAAGAACAAAGATGGTGGGGAGAGATAATCTTTCTATTAGACAAGATGCTATAACTGGAAACAGTGAAAAAGTAGGCCTATGCTTTCAGCCATTTCAGCTGATTTAACAGAAGATATTACCTCTCCACAGCTGACTTGCATCTCTTGCATTTTTAGACTACCATGATTACACTAATGTTACTACTAACTTCAAAAATGCTATTGAATGGATTATACAGAATAAAAAGGTCTTTTTCAGTGCCACAGGTAGCAAGAAGCAWCAGGATATGGCTAAGTACATGCTATTGATCAATTCAGCTATTTCATGACATCACAGTGTGATCTTGAAAGTTCATCYGTGTAAGTTACTTGTTAGCAAACCAGTAAAACTTGCCTTTCAATGTTTATTATAACAACTGAACACCTCATCAATTTGAAACACCCTCAAAGTCTGAAATGGTCGGGGTTTAAAACTAGGGCTACTATTTGTTTTCTTTTTTTTAAGAAAAAGCAGTATTTCTGAGAAACTCTCAGGTGGTCCCACCTGCATTACCCCATCAAATTCTGCCTTGAAAATTGATATCTGATTACTTGGCAGGTAAAGCAGGCACAACAATTAAAGAGTTATAAAATAGGTTAGGAGGGGAAGATCAACGTAGCAAGCAAATGGTAGTAGGTGTTGCTGATTTCTCTAATTGTATAATTTCAGTTGCTGCTTCTTTGAAAGCAGTCACAGCAAGGCATGCAACCTTATTCTAGAWGATAATTGCATTACAAAAAAGTGGTCCTTGCTGTATTTTGTTCTAAATCAGTGAGATCAGTGTAAGAAAGGAAGATGAATGTGGAATAGAACAAATATGGTTCCTCCAAGTATCTAACAGATCCCTGTCAGATCTTGGTGGTCACTCCACTGGTAGGGGTGGGCTGTGCTTGTACCTACCAAGGACAGTATTAGCCCATTTCCCTTCTCASTCTTCCCACACAGAATTCCRGGGCAGAAGGGCTGAAGTTCACTTAACAGAAAAAATGAGGCATCTGTAAGTTGGCTTTGCTGTGTAGAAACTGTTAAAATGCTTTTTTTGCAGCAGCCCTGCCAGTAGTGAGGTGCAGGCAGAAGCACAGTGTCTGGGTTAATGAAGAAGGAGCAAGCTGATCTGTCATACTCTGTGCCCGTCTTTTTTGAGTCAATTGCCAGAATTATCTCCTGGTTTGACTCTAGTAGCATGCCTTTGGCCAGGGATTTATGGCTGAATCAGAAGCTATGAAAAATCACCAACTGTGGTCTTTGGAAAGCAAAATTGCTTTTGAGGTGCAGCAGGCAAYGTAGCTGAAGTTTGTGAGGAGAATTCACAAGTGTAGGGCAGTGGACAGACTTGATTGCCCTCCTAGCAAGCAGTTGGCTAAATCACAGACAGGACAGGGTATTTTTCACCTCTTCTTACTTTCAACCTTTTTGTACGCAATAACATATGTGGAATGACACGGATGTTGGCTCTTCCTCTCATGCAAGCAGAATGCCTGTGTGAGGGAGGTGCATTTTATACACTTGGCCAAAATACTTCTGAAAATCAAGAACTACTGCAGATATCAAGATCTCCCTGCTTTTCTCCCTCTCTCCCTCTAGAAGACCAATGGTTGAGGTCCAGGTGATTTAAGTAGGGATAGGAATACAAGAAAAGGTGCAGACTGCTGGTAATACTCAGCAATTTTCCTTTGAAGATACAAACTCTATACAGGCAAAAGTATTGYACTGCACTCATGTAATACCACCTATCCTGCCTTGTTAGACACCTATTAGAGGTTACAAAATTGTTGCTGCTTACAGATGATCTTCTTGCAGTTTCAGTGAAGCAGACATTGCTGCACCATGTTTAAATTTATTTTTATTTTTTTACTGATTATCTCTGTAAGAAAGATGTGAACAGGACAGGGTACTACCAAGGTTAGTGTCATTTGCCAGGGGATAGACCAGAGAAAACTTTTGTTGCCAGTATTTTGTGATGTAAATTCAAACAAAGGGTGAGCTAAATCATCCTTTATATTAGACAAATATTTCATCTGGAACTGACTCTGAATATGAATTATGTGAAGTGATTTAAAATACCATCAGAAGTACAGATTTACTTAATAATTTCAGAAGTCTGAATTCACACAGAGCTAAAAAAAATGACCTTGATTTCCTAGTCACATAATGTTCATTACTGTGATAGTATGGTTTATACAGGGAATGCAAGACTCACTCTTCAAGACAGGTTTTACTAGTTTTCAACGGCACTAATTGTCCCACAATATTTGGTGCTTCTTTTCCATACAACGTGTAAAGTCACTGTCAATATCATTCTTGTCCATGCATATCACTTAAGTTCATCCTAAATGACCTTGCAGAATTTGCACTGTTTATTTTAAAGGGTTGATGCATATTTCCTTGGGAATGTATTTCTATATTCTCACTAAAATGTATGTAGCCTCTTAAGAACTATACATTCTAAACCTCAAGAAAGGAAGTCACTCAGGCTTTGCATCTGGAATTAGRTAGTCAGTAACCCCACTGTGTTGGAGGATATGCTTACTAACTGAAGTCAAAAGTCTACATTGTACATTCATGATCTCACAGCCCTTTGCACTGTACAGGCCCAACCTCAATTCRTTATTTAAATTTAGCATAGACTGCACTAAGGTCTTCCATTTAAAACAAAGGTTGATTATTCTTGTGAAATATATAATCCAATTTAGTGAAAAAAGYATACCTTGCCAGAAGGATTTCTGTTCATACATTTTAATTTAAACATGCTAATACTGTCCATGAACTTTTTATAAAGTGTGTGTTGTTCAGTCAGTTCATGACATGCTTGTTTTTTTGCAGACTATATTTGGTACACTTCTTCTTTACGATTCTACTTCTTTCATTATAGGAAGCCCCATATGTTATGTTCAAGAAAAACCATGATACGTTTGAAGGGAATGACAAGTTTGAAGGATACTGTGTAGATCTGGCATCAGAAATTGCAAAACATATTGGTATCAAGTACAAAATTGCCATTGTTCCTGATGGAAAATATGGAGCAAGGGATCCAGAGACAAAAATCTGGAATGGGATGGTGGGAGAACTTGTTTATGGGGTAAGCATACCAATTTTTGAAGCAGGATTTAATTTATCATAGTATAAGTCATAAAATAGGAAGTATATGTGCGTTTTATTTAATCTTGGGGTCACAGAAAAGAAACAGAATCTCGTTTCAGATCTGTGTGTTTTCACTTATTTTCAGAATAAAATAAATAGTTTCATGCAARTTCTACTATTTATTCAACTAGTACCTTAAAACATTAGAACATCYGTAGTTTGTATATCTCTTAAAAATTCATTAATGTTAGAGACCATTTATTCCTGACATATTGTAAAACTTGGTTGGGAAGAATATCACTCATTAACTCATTTTCATGGAATGGCAGACAGATCTTTTTAAAAAGATGGGATTCTTGGTCTAGTTTGAKAAATTAAAAATTCACCATCATATATATTAAATGTAGGTAATAAACCACTACAGACAAGTACATAATTAGGCAATTCACAAKGATGATAGATTTTTAAGATGACCATCAATAATAAAATTTAAGAGCAAACAYGGTAAGTTTAACAACTGAAAACATAATGTGAAATCTATAGAGTGATCTGGAGAAGGATTCTTCAGAATACAAAAATATTTAGCAATTCTGTTGACACATACAGTTCCAATATTTAAAGAAAATAGCTCCAACAAACCAAAATAAAAATTTGCAATTTTGGTTACCAAAAATACCAAATCTCAAAGCTGAGCTTGCTGATGATTGCAGTTGCTACTATCTGCACTGAGAACAGTTCAGAATTCTTAGAGAAACTTTTCATTTCAGTGATGGAATAAAAAAAATCCTCAAACTACTCAAGTGTGAATATTTCCACCCATGAACTCATAACATGCCTCAACCTCCCCATAAAAAARTCCYACATACCAGCTGATCCATCCCCAGYTGCATTTTCACTATTCCATTGACAGTTTGGGCCATGTGTTGCAAAGGCCTCATGGCTTTTGAAGCAGCTCCATTTCAGTTCCCTTCTGTCAGTTTAGCACAGCTGATAAATTCTCCAYTAGCATCACTTCAAGGGACTCTGCAGAATGAAACAGTCTCTGTGCTGTAGTAGTGTGGGAAATGTTGCCCCCCAATTCAGTGATCTCCCCTCCCACTGGAATTGAAAGGTTACATCAGGTTCAAAAAACTCTCCATGTTCTTGGAAGTTCATGAAGCAACCAACCTCAATTTTGTTTTAAAGAGTAGAAACACTGAATGTCACCACACATGTGGCTTAAAAGCTGCTCAACTCTTAGGATATTAAAAGATAAAGATTTTTCAGACTTATTTTGTCAAGTATGGAGGTTACTCCTTCCCTGGCCTTTAATTGCAATAGCAAACCCATGGACATCAATGACCAAGCACTGTTTTGAATGTTTTTTCAATAATCCAAGAAATGTTATGTTTATGAGAAAACTCTTTTGCTCAGATGCACAGTTTCTGTGGCCTATCAYCTAGTTGAAAATTACAGAGGAAACTTGATACTACACTTTCATTTTCTGTTTGTTTGGGGTATTTTTTTCCTTCTTTTATCTTAAAAAATTTACCTCAAACCCAAGCTGCCCTAGGACTAGACTGAAATAAAAAGTATTGTAAGGAACCTCACACAGATGTGTCAATACCTACAGCTTTTAACAGAGCCGAAAGCAGTAAAGTTCATAGGCATGAGGAATCTGTTGGAAATTACCTGCATGAAGAAGGCCAGCCCAGAATTCAAAGCCAACACTTCATTTTATTGTAATGGAAARGAGTGAGGAGGCGGCTGTATCTATCCTGGTGCATCAGTGGCACCACGGAGTGTCCCTGTGCTTCGGAATTTGCCTGATTAATCTGCTAAATTGCAAGAATGATCTCTGGTATATTTTTGGCCCATAATTACTGCCCAAAACAATTCCTCAGCCCAGCTGGACCCTGGATTGGGCAGAGGCTTTTCCCTATGAGCAGTTTGAGTGTGGCCATGCAGGTTTAGAAGTTGGGTGACTTTCACAGCAGTGACGCGGCCTRTCCAGGGCCGCTGGGCCTTAAGGCCAAGAGCTAGGCCAAGCATGCTTAAGCTACTTTTACAGGTGTAGCTTACAAGGAAATTGTTCTTTCTGTTACTTATAAAGTTTTCTGCTAAAGATTTCCACAGGGAATCCATCAAAAGCATCCTCCCTGCAACTTCCTTGAGTCCTTGCCAGACAATTTACAGAGGATCAGGTTCCCTGGCCTATTCCACATACRGAAAGCAGAAAAATCAGTCAGCCAAGAGACTTTGATGCAAAGCTCTGCTAGAAAAGTGTGTTCATCTTCTCTGATAGATCCCCTAATCATAAACACAAGTAGTCTGAGTAGCTGGCTGTATTTCAAGCAAGGCTTTTTATTTGCAGCCAGGACTGGGAGAGAATTTGTGACTGAATTAGCAAATTGAYGAGGATGATTTGCTCCGGAAACATTTTACAGCTTTTAATTCCCAACCACATTAATGGATTAACAGAAAGTTTTGCTCTGGCCAGTGAGACTGGATCCTTTCTGTACAGCACAAAAGGTTCCTCTGCCCTCTTGCTCTTACCATCATACCCCAATGCCCCTYAGCCCTATCCATATTACTGAGAGTGGACATGTGAAATTTTTTTCCCATGTTCCTTTAAGACCTGTATGCACCAGAGGCTGTTCTGATACTTGGACACTCAGGTACTGCAAGAGCAGCTTATTCATTTCCTAAACTCTGTGGCTGATTTTTCCATCATGTCAAGAGGAAAAAATCTTATAAAATGCTGTGGGGTGCAGCTTTGCTAAGATTGTACAGAATGTCATGGTGGGGATKGTTGCTTATTTTCCTGTTTTGTGTTTAGCACATTATTAAAAACTACCAGGAGATCTTGGCCACTTGTCCCTGATGTATCCAAATGCATGCAGTACTCCACATGGATTCTATTTGCCTTGATATCTAGCTCACAGAAGAAATGCTAGCTGGGTATGAAATGCCATTAAGCACATGTCACAGGTATTTCCAAATTCGCTAGCAGTCAGCTCCAATTAAATATTCATTCAGCTGACAGAGAATGCTTTTCTTTCACTGCTTAACACAAAAGGTCACAACTCAATTCTGTTTGAAATCTCARAAGCCAAGAGCTTCTGAGATTAAAATAATTTTCTGCATGATTCTTCTCAGATAGCTTTACTACCTTCACAATACTTGTACCRAGGATATATTTTATTCACAAGGTTGTAATAATTATATATTCTGGAAAAGAAAATGTCTCCCAGCATCAGAATCAATCTTGTCTCATGGTACAATATTGGAAGGATCCAGAATGCATCTGTACTTGATAATGGTGGAGCCTTCATTGAAATGCTGTTACAGATGCAGTTGATTTAGCTGTGAAGTATCATTAGTCTTTGTCAAAACAGATTTCACTGGCAACAAAATCRTTAATTGTTTTTGCACCATAGTTATATTGTTAATCATTTAAATCCATAATTATATGGTTTACATTAACTGGGCAAAGCACAAATGTTGATAATTATCATGCACAGCTATTTTCATCATTTAGCTTTTGCAATGAAGCTTGTATGTAGGCTTTACATGGCACACAATAGTCTTACAAAAATAATAATATGATCAGTCCAGGGGCTGTAGTTTCTCCAAATTTTTGGCACTTAATTATGACCTAGCTATATAYTTTCCCTTTAGATTTGTTGGCATGAAATGAATTTATCTACATTATAAATTATCTGATACTAGATCRCTATTGTAAAAGATGAGTTAAGTTCCTATTTCCCCTCTTTAACTCCTTCAAGTACTGTAGGCAGATAGTTCTGATGTGTTCAAGTTCTGCATACCCTATTTGAGCATTTAAATTCGATAGGATAAGTCCTCTCCAGCATTTCACATATAATATGCAATGTGTTCAGTAGGTATATAAATTCTCCTCAATTCACACTAAAATGGGGTTTGTCATTTTTCCAACTCACACTGTGAGAACTCAAAATCACCAGGGATCTGTGCTTTAGCCCCCGTAGAAATCTGCAGACACAAAAAGAACCTGTTAGCTAACCTTTGAAGACCAGTGACCAGGCCTGTCATTTACACTGTGTTAATGAAGATACCAGTGTGTGACAAACACAGAGAAGATTGGCAGGAAGAGATCACAGTTGTCGTGAGTCTTTCGCTTAATTAACGGACACCACATCAGGTATTCTCAGAAATCAAAATTTAGAAATACAAAAGACTTTGTGTCTAAAGAAGGAGATCATTCTGGAGAAAAGCTACTCATGAGTGGGATGAAAAACAAAAATGKGCAGAAAAGACAGTAGCTAAAACCATCCTACAGTCTTTAGACTACAGCAACTAAGTTTACTTTATCATTTTCAGGGTACTTAAAAGTATATTTAGATGCTACCCTTCATCAAATAATAGCTGTTTTCATAAAACATCTATTTCAGCTTGACTTAAGTAATTGCAAGCCACATTTTTAGAAAATGCCTTGTGTAACAAAGTGTAAATTAAAATTTAGAGAATTAGCAGTGGTATCATAATATTTACCTGAGACATTAATTTACAGAGGTAATTTTTGATACCTTTGCAAAATTATGATTTCAGATGCATTGCTTAAAATGTAATATCTGTATATAAAATTTTGGTGTTTGCATCACAACTATTTCAGAATGACAGATATAATCTGATGATTAATACACAACCATCTTAATACAAATATGCATTTTTGGGCCATTGCACTGGAATGAGTCAGTTCCTTTGAATTATTTACAATTGCAAAGCTGCCAAAATAGATTTAATTTTTATTTGCACAATCTTGGTTTAAAATTAAATTCCATAAAACATATATGGCTYCATATGAATTAGCACATAAAATAAAAACCACAAATTAAATGCACTTACCTGTTTTAAAGTTGTAAAATGAGAAAAAAGCTCTATTTCAATATTTTCCTTGGCACACAAGCTATTTACATAACACTYGGATCAAACTATTTGAGCACATCCTTATTTTCCAGCATGTTTTAATCTCATTGAAACAACTAAGTGTTCCCAAAATACTGTTACTCTCCTGAGCCCATAAGCTGTTTARAAGTCCACGTTGGTCACAGAGCAGGGGCTCTGCTCTGTGACTGTACTGAGACACAGCACCATGATGTTGAACTGGAGAAAGGTTTCAGCAGCTCTTGCACCTGTTGTTCACTCAGAGGTGCATCCTTTGACCCAGGTCCCTGTACAATTCCCATCTGAAGTGTTTCTGTAATGACAGCTTTAGTGTAAAAGGCAAGGCTAGGCAAAGAACAAACCTTGATGTAATGCAGSGTCCCTAATGAGAAAAACCATCCATTAGCTTAGCTCCAATATTTTATAGTGCATACAGACATCCTTGTTAGCAGCCATAATCACCTCCATCAATAATGATTCATTCAAGATTGGCATCTTCACCCAAAAAACATGTCAGAAACACATTTAAAAATATTCCTGACACCAGTGGGAATGGATTCAGCATACATTTTATCCTTTATCACATGATTTTGCACACCTATTTCCTTTTATACTTGGTATTTTTTGGCTGTTTAAAACCTAATTCAGTCTTACTGAATTATATTTCCCTTGAGACAACTCTGTGCAGTTTGGTGGAATCACAGCAACAGTTAATCACTTTTTCAGCCTYATGCCATTTGGAGCTTTCTTGAGTCTGTGAACTGCTTTATCTCAAAATATTATTGTCTTATGAAAATATGAAAATTAATTACTGTTTCTAGGATTTTAAAAAATCTTTATACGTTCAGTGACTATAGGGTCATTCCCAACTTCCATTCTTTCTTGAGTTATTTAAATTAATGCCTAAAATTATCTTCTTACACTGCTGCTCACCTCTATAAGATTTAAGAGTCTTCTCCTTAGCAGAAAAATAAAGTATTTGCATAAATGTGTAAAATAAAAACCTGCAATSTGTATGTTTTACTGAAAGCATATTGAGTAAATGCAGAGTGTGATAGAAGGAAAGAGAAAGTTGCTACAAAGAGCATTTAAGCCACAGTGTCCTGATGTTAATAATATATCTTTGGAATTAGCTGCTTAACTGAGTGTCTAAGCACACACCAATTAATCTATACATGTATATTTCTTTTTTCTTTATAGAAAGCAGAGATTGCTGTTGCGCCTCTGACCATCACTTTGGTACGAGAAGAGGTCATTGATTTTTCTAAGCCTTTTATGAGTTTGGGGATATCCATTATGATCAAAAARCCCCAGAAATCTAAACCAGGAGTGTTTTCCTTCTTGGACCCTTTGGCGTATGAGATCTGGATGTGCATAGTCTTTGCCTACATTGGTGTCAGTGTGGTCCTGTTCCTAGTTAGCAGGTTTAGTCCATATGAGTGGCACACWGAAGAACCAGAGGATGGGAAAGAAGGACCCAGTGACCAGCCTCCCAATGAGTTTGGCATATTCAACAGCCTCTGGTTTTCCCTGGGTGCCTTTATGCAACAAGGATGTGATATTTCCCCAAGGTTTGTGTCAAATCTTTTTACATTTGCATTTTATCTTCAACACTGAAGCATAAAATCTTCCATCATTAATTTTCCTGGCAGTGTTTTGAAGTTCATTCTTCAGGAAGCCTTTTCTCTTTTTTTTTTTTTTCTTTTTTTTTCCTTTTTTAATAGCCATGATAAGAGCAATAAATAATCTGCTTTGAATTTCAGTCATTACTATTATTTTACCAATGTCAATGTGCATAAACCACAAACAGCTCTCAGAAACAGCAGGTTCACAYAGGGGAAATTCCACTGGGTTGAGTTCAGAAGTACTGTGTTGTTGCTAGATTAGTTCCRTTGTGTTACAACCATGAAATGCACACAGTTGTGCTGAATATCTGCCTTGCATCAAGGAATGTCCCRCTTCTGTTTCAAGTTCTACAGTGCTGCTTCACAAATATTTCTGTCTGTGAGAGACAATATTTGACTGACTATTTCTGAGAAGCCAGAATACATGATTATCTAGTAYATAATTAATCTTATACATGCAGTCCTGAATTTCTCAACCTTTTAAGAARTTCTGGAACTTTAGTGGGCAGTAACTAAAACTTTTTAATTAAATATGATGCAATCTTTCAAACTTAAAGGCTWCATTTTAGCCATTTGCAGGGAAATYGTCAGTGTTCAGCATTGGCCTAATCCTTCTATTATTGAAGTTAGCAATAAARCTGGTACTGATTAAGAGTGGATGTGCATTACTCCTCAACAACYTTCTCATCGAATTGCAGGTATTGAAAAGGAAAATATAATTTTTTGCTTAAAAGAAATGTCTCTTTTATCACAAAATTCTTGCTTCTTAAAGAAGAAAAATGTGAATATTCAATGAATTATTGCAGTAGCTTGTGGACTTTTTGAGAAGTTGACAGGAACATTTTAATCCTAGAGCCAACATAATCCATATGTAAAGCCTTTTGCATTTTTTTAAGAGAAAACTGAGAAAGCTACTGATTTTTAGCTACCATGCTTTATTTTGTCTCCAAAAAGAGATTACTTACCCAGTATTTTTTGACAATTTTTTCCTATTTTTAGGCATGTCCTGAAATAATAGGAGCACTGAGATTACTGTTCAAGAGGATTTAAGCTTCTGYGTATGTGTGATACATATTAGTACAGTGGACTACATTAAGTTTCGAGAGCAGAAGTATTTATTAATATCTAAAAAGCGAATGATCTTCCTCCCATTATTACTTAATGACAAATGTTCAGCAACAATGGTGCTTTCCCCCTCTCTCTCTCTCTCTCTCACTCTTCGTGGCTCAAGAGACAGGAAAATGTGTATTATCTTATTCATGTTTAGATCCCTCTCAGGTCGCATTGTTGGAGGTGTCTGGTGGTTCTTCACGCTCATCATTATTTCATCCTACACTGCTAACCTCGCTGCTTTCTTGACTGTTGAGAGAATGGTCTCACCCATAGAGAGTGCTGAAGACCTTGCCAAACAAACCGAAATTGCTTAYGGGACACTGGACTCAGGGTCAACCAAAGAGTTCTTCAGAGTAAGTTGGCATGTCCATTACAGCAGCTATCCCTACCAACCACCCTTATAAGATGCTTGGAAATGTGAAATAATTGAAATGTGACTTTGCAATTATATGCAGYATAGTTTGRTAACTCCTGCRATACTTWAGCTACATTTTTACCCCCACAAGAYCATWTGTTGGAGTTTTCAATTTTTTTAATCTGTGGAAAGCTTATTGATTCTGGGGAAAAAAAAAGAGATATGCAAAAGAGATGCCCAGGGGAATACTGAAGCCAGTGATAATTAAAGCAGCATTGCACTATTGATTCATGTGAAGCTACAGTACTGAAGTTATATGCAGCATTGAAAGCCTATGATGGTAACATGGAGTCCTGCAGGTTTTGTTTCTGCTTATGGATTTGGCTGTGTGCATTTTGCTTTAGGGTCTTGGGTGGTGGGCAGGAAATGCATTTTTTAATTTGCTGACTTTCAGATGGATAATAAAGAGAAAATTTAACTCGAGGGGATGTGGTTGAAGCTTTAGGAAATAGCCTAAATAGCCATTCGTATGCCTGTGCTGTCTCTATTGATTATTTCATTCTCATTTGCTTTCCTGCATTAGTGTGGTTGGTATGGAATCCTCATAATTTGCCAGCTGAGAAGCAGGGAGTTTGGACATCCCAAGCAGTGCATAATAAACAGTCCTTCCTCCTTTATTTCATGTCTCCAGCACATGAAAGTTAAGGTCAGCTGACCGAAGTGAGTTTAGTGTTTGAAAACAGCTGTGAATAAATGCTGTGAGCCAGTAACCCTTTCTTGAAAATTACACAGCTAATTAGGTCATTATTTATCTGAAATGTGGAGATAAGGCGATTTTTAGAAGTCAAGAAGATGGAATGAAAATTTCTTCTAATTGCCTAATTGAAAAGAATTCTGCGTTGAGTATCCACATGCACCTTCACTGTTTTAAATTTGGCCAAACTGAACTCAGTGAACCATTGCAAAAATTTTCAATGTGATTTAGAAACTACAGAAAATATCCATTCACAGACAGTACCTCAAGTGAAATAAACTTTTTGTTGCAAAAAGTATCCCCATAGAAGAGCTTGCAAATCTGTTCTATTAGCTGTGGAAAGATGATTTATAAGATAYAAATTTCACTTAACAAACACAAAGTGATTGGAACTTCACATCCTGAAACTCATCAAGGAGTTCAGTTTAACCCAGTTYTCTAGATTTCTTCTGTAGACACAGGAGAAAGAAAAGCAGCCCTGTGCTTCCTGTGTGAGATATGTGTTATGATGAAATAAAGAACACATTAAAGTTTTGCTGCTTTACTTGAAGTCTATAGGGATCCAGCTGAAATGGCTAGGGTGCTTGGTACCTCGTTTTTCATGGATACTGTTTACTCAAAGGTTAACTATGCCTATCTTACTATTTTTTTTAATGAGTATAGTCCCTCCTACCAATAATTTATATTCACCTATGTTTCACCCATGAACACATTTTTAGTTCTTTTTGTGAAAGGTTAGATATTTTATTCTTGGAACTCCAGTTTCAGTCCATCATAAGTTGAGGTGGTAACCACAATATATGGGTACAAAYAGTTCTTTCTACTAGAATGAAGCTGTGATGATACTTAAAAACATGGTGATGRCCAGGCAAATTTATGTAGCTTTGCATTTATTGTCTTGTTGCATTTTCAAGAGTATCTAGTGGTTGCCAATTTGTTAGGTGATGGCATGCAAAAATTGATTCCTAAAGAAATAGTAGAAAACAAAGGACTAGAAATGTTTTCTTAAGAGTTTCAAAATACATGTATAAGCCATTGTATTGAAGTAATGAGATCAGATAGTTTAATGTAGAACCAATATTGGTCACAAAAATTTCATGGTTCTTTTAAATCATCCTGTAAACACAGAAACTTTTTCAATATTTTATGCAAGTTCTCATTTCAAAGAGAAGACACTATAATGAAGTAAAAATGTCTACGGCGACAGCCCTTCTTTCACTTAAAGACTTAAAAGAAGGAAAATCAATTTTGCTCTTTTTATTTTTTTCTTTCAGAAGACAGAGGGAAACATTAAAATTAATTACAAATACTAAATACTATTGCATATGCAAAATTTGAAGTTTAATGAAGATTTGACCTGTGTTGGTCACTTTCTTTAAAATGGTGCAATTGAGGCCCCTGCTTTCAAATGATTTCTAATCTATGTCACAGTATAGGGATTCTTAATTATACTTTATGTGCTATTTCTAAAAATATTTTTCACTAAACAGGGAGAAAGAGAAGAATATCAGCAGACAGTATTTACACATAAGCTGTTTTSATAATACATAAATTAAGACCTAGCCTGAAACAATAGCACAAGAAGACTTGAGTGCCAAGTCTAACATTTTGTGGATGTGGAAGCAATTCACTTTTTGGTATTAGAAGCATGTGTAACTTTTCTGTCAGTGGTGATTATCTGGATGAAGATGAGCCTTCAGGACATTTTCTCATCATTTTGTCATTTCTGAGCAAAATGTCAGAAACTCTGAACACCTCTTCAGCCTGTTTTAAATCTGGGTTGAAAGCAGAAAAGGGAAAATAATTTTAAAAGCCAACATAAAGAAAAAGAGGACCTTTGATGCTGTTAGCTGTTATATACTCCTATTTTCTGGTTTAGATGCAGTGAGAGTTGTATTTTCCAGGCAGTTTGCTCAAGAGGGAAAGTAGTTACTTTTAGCAGTTCTACTCAGAAAAGCCCAAAATGAAAATTATCCCAGSTTGGCTGACTGCAGGGAAAACTGCAGTGTTTCCTCATATGATAATAAAAAATATTTGTTAGTTCACTCTTCAATTTTCACTCTGAGTTGACATGTAGAAATTGAATGTAAACAAATGAAAGCTTGGGAGAAGAAAATATTCTTASAGAGCAGATACCTTGTTAGACTCTCCATGTTTTTTCTATTTTCATAGACAAAGGAGACTGAAGTCTTAAAAAAAAAAAAAAGACATTTAAATGTAACATTTTTCAATTGATTTAGGGCAGTGTTTCCTGTTACTAATCAAGCTGTTTCATATGCTGCATAAAGTTTTAAATGGAAGTGACCTATTATATGGTTACTTTATAAAGAATTAGATGTAATGGATGTTAAGATGAGAGAAATGTTTGGAAGWGAAGGCAGGCAAAGGCAAGAAAATACTCTTGAAATTATGGCTGATTTATTACCACTCTCTTACATTTTTTTCTTTCTGTAAATTTAAATCCATGAAATTACATCAGTGTAAAGCAAAAAGAATACATTGGTGGCTTAGTTTATGCTCTGCTCCCAGCCACTATTATGTAAATGTAAAATAGCTGTGACTACAATGGAAAGAAAGGGTGACAAGTCAGGATATGATTATGGACATACACAGCTGTTGTTGATTCAAATGTTATTATATTTGACAGAAAGATAAAATTATACATACAGACAAACTAAAAAAGGAAAGCATAATTTATGATATTCTGCTATATGAGTCTTTATTGAACATTTTAAGTTAAATACCACTTATTTTCAGGCTAAAATTAGCTCCCAAACATATTATTTTCTAAGTAATAGCACAGTCATTCAGTAATTGGTAAAAAGAAGTGCTTCAGGGAAATTACTCTCATGTATAAAAAGGCTCAGTTCCAGGTTTCTTAAAGCCATTTTTAATTTATGTAATACTAAGATTATAGGATTTGATATTTGTTTAAATAATCTAAGGCCCTTTGTTTTGGGGCTGTATAATAATGAATATTTTCCTGGAGAGCTCAGCACAGTATAGGAACAGGCTTACAGACCAAATCTTGCTTAGCTAGAAACTCCTCTTGTCTCAAATCAAAGTGACTTGAGCATTAGGTTAAAAAGTCCTTTTTGCAGCATACATAGGGTAAGACAAGTGCCATCTGTTATTATAAAAACAGTGTGTACTGTTCAGCTGACACACTGCTGGTTTGCATGTATGTATTCCTATTGCTGGGGGAAGCAAAGGAGTTGTTGAGTGAATCTAATGAGCATGGGGAACTTCTCAGCTTGACAGCATTTCCTTCCTTTCTTCCAGCGAAAATTTTTATTWGCTTTAWTTTTTTTATGAAGAAGTYTTATYTTTTCTCAAGTATTTACCTGTAGTTATTCCATGCAYTCCCAGACAGGAAARTTTCCAACTAATRYRYTCTAAGCCAAGAATTCTTGTGCRTTCTTTGAGAAAGTAGATTTCTTGCTCAGTTATTGGCAGGATCAGAGTCTTTAAAATAAACCCACTGATACTGCAGTTCTAAAATCATACCTAATTCTTTAAGAAAGATGCTTAYGGCATTTTACTTCCTTTAATATTTGCTCCAGCTTGCTATTTCTGTCTTTTATTGTGAACCGTGTCTTCAAATATTATGTAGCATTTCTGAATAAAAATCAAGTCAATTCTGGACTCTGAACTATGAAAGCAGAAGTGTTACTTAAGCTATGGTAGTTGTGATGGTGTAAGAAGTGGGTGTTAGAGAAATGCTTTAAGATTCAGYTGAGTATTTATGGGTAGATTATTTTACTGTTTCTCTGAAGATTACAGGCTTATTGTGGACATCTATTTCATATATCATTCCCTTACACACACTTTAGCCTACRTTGACTGTGTGAACTTTAACAGTAAATTCAGCTTTACAGGTTTCTTTTTTGACTGCTAGAGGATAGCCAAACTTAAAAATAGTATCTTCCATTATAATATTGATATTTTATTTCTTGTCTCTTTTAAAATAATTGAATTCAAATAAAACCCTTCTCCAAGATTTTCCCAGCCTTAAATGACTGAAGAATTAAGTGTAATTGATTTTATTTGAGTAGTGCCATTCTGAAATGTTGCAACATTCTTTTGTTCTAACTTGTTTTTGATTTTCTCCAGAGATCAAAAATAGCAGTGTATGAAAAGATGTGGACCTACATGAAATCAGCTGAGCCATCAGTGTTCACTAGGACTACTGCAGAGGGAGTAGCTCGTGTCCGCAAATCCAAGGGCAAGTTTGCCTTCCTGCTGGAGTCCACCATGAATGAATACATTGAGCAACGAAAGCCATGTGACACGATGAAAGTGGGAGGAAATCTGGATTCGAAAGGCTACGGCGTAGCCACACCGAAGGGTTCTCCATTAAGGTGGGTGGAATAGTATAACAATATAAAATGTGTTGTTATAGTATTCCACCTTCCCTGATGTCCCTGATATAGCTCTTTTTGTTTTGTGTGTGAACATGGTATGTTATTTTTATTTTCTTCCATTTAATTTTCTTTTTGATCAACAAAGGTAACCATTTCTAATTGCAATATGGATTTAGCAGCTATAGTTGGCATTTGTTTSAAGGCCATATAAAAACCAAACTGGTTGAACACTAGCTACTCAAAGTCAGCCTCAATAGAATTAACATCAGTTATTCTATTTCATCAGCTTTTTCTCAGAATTCAACCCTTTTTAGCAGTATTATGCTTGCATTATCTACATCAGTATCTGCATCAATAATATGCCTACATTTTATGTTTTGTTTATGGATCCCAGCTACTAATTTCTGAGTAAGAAGCTGCTTGTAACATCTTTCTTCAACTGTTATCACTTGGAGGCAATTAGTCCTTCATTAGAGTACTTTTTTATTTGAGCACCTTCTTATTTAGAAAAAAATGTTTGTGTTTCTAGCATTATGCATTTCAGTACTGCCTTCAAACTCGCTAGTATTTTCTTTATCATGGTATCAGATGCATTCAGTGAAGTAGGAGAGTTTTTGATTCACAGGCAGAACATCATTTGCATTTCATTTGAATTGTCAGGGGACACAAGTCAAGGTACCAGCTTTGTGTTAAAATTAGCAGTATTTACCATTCTGTCTCTTTAACATTTAAGGCAAAAACTTGCATTTTCCAGTGTAGATTTGCCAAATCTTCCAAAGAGAAGAGCAACTCTCAGTTGAAGGGAGTATGATCTGTGGAGTCTGACAATGATAAGGGGCACATGGGTGGGGGAAAGGGAATGCTCCGCAGAGTGCTCAGTACCCCATTTCTCACATTTCTCATGAGAAGAGATTAGGATGTGAAACAAAGAGGAGGAAGTAGGTGTAAGAGAAGAGTTTCAAGTGCAGATGTAGACATATATATGTAAATGAAATAACTAAGAAGCTATTTGTCTACATCTGTGATTGCAGAGGAGACATCATTACCACTATGCAGATAACCAGCTTCACTCATAACTCATCAGTTTAACCTGCACACAATGCCACAAACATCAGTAGCTGTAACTGTATTATGGGGTGGTGAAAGGAGTATCATTAGAATCATTTCCATCCACTGCAAAAGAAGATTTGTATGTGTAGGGGAAAATCAGGCCAGTTATTTCAGTGACTGAATATGAATTTTTTTGTCCTTAATATTCAGTACTTCCCAGATTTAAAAATTGCCATCTTCACTGCTGAATAAAGTAGTCACCTGACATTAGGGAGGTGAGAGAGGGRAAATGACAATAAAATGCTAATGCTATAGAAAAACATGTTCAAAACTCATAGAGTAGTTAAAGGTAGAAGGCAGTGCTAATAAGAGAGGCAATGCTAATAAGATCTATTATCTGTATATATTTTCAAAACATTTGTGTTTTTTATTTTACATTACATTACATTAGAGTGATAGCTCCTTCTCAGTATTTCAGACAGCCTAAGAGTGGTAGGCAGCACTGCAGTTTAGGGTAGTAAGGAAATGCCCATTGCTGACAGTTACGCTTTACTGAGTCAAAACTAGGGCATACATTTTAGGAGTATTTTGGCTGCTGTCATATATGTCCCAGCAGTGGGCTCTTTGCTTTAAGTCTCTTTTTTGGTGTTCTTTAGCCCCTTTCCCTTTTTTTCTGCAGASTATCCAATACCAATAAGGGACAGCCTTTTATAATGAGCGCTGATAGCCTGTGGAAGTTGATTTGTGTCAAATTTGGGCTTATTTCAGGTTTCTTCAGTTGGCTAGACAAAAATACTTAGGAGTAATGGGGATGAGACATAAAGCAGTTAGAGCTAAGAGGGCCTAGTAAGACTAATAAGAGCAGAGAGGAAGAGCACAACCACAGTTGTAAGGATCCAGTTGAAAACCTGGTTCCATCCCAGCTAAAGACCAAGATCCCAGACATTYCAGTGAGGCCATATTTTCACCTAACTGAGGATCAGCAACTGTTGTTAGGGTGATGTGATCAAAACCATGCGGTTTTTCACATCCTACCTTCAAACATGTTTCAAAAAGCAGAGTAGGGGAAATCCTACCAGACTTGAAAATTGGACCAAATCTTCTTTCAAGCTGTCTCGACTGGCTGTCCATGTCCATGCCTTTCCTGAGCCTTTCTTTCACATGTGCTAAGCTGCTTGTTCTCCTGCTGCACCCCATTCCCTCTCCAGCCCCAGTGATAAACCATCAGTGCTGCTTATCTACTAAAAACATTAAGCAACACACTTAATGTTCTGAATAAAAATAAAGAACAAGCAATACCTCACATTCATACCTCCTCTTCCATGTATATCTATAGAGAGTAGCACTTACAGAAGATAGGAAAAGCTTCCTCCCCCTGTGTTTTTGAATAGAAAAGAGTCAGCTGTAAATTTTAACTGCATGTTTCAGTATTTCCTGATTTTTTTAAGATTTAGAGTATGCTGCTTCTGCTATTTTGACTGCATCCCACATGGAAGTGTTTCTGTCACTGATCAGATGACTTATGYAACTGCTGTCTGCACAGATAATTGCAAATATTGAACATGCAGTTTGAAATCCATGAAGGGCAGGCTAGCAAGCTCATTACATAAATTAGTCAAAAGACATAATTTGCTATGGGAGTTGTAAATTCCATTTTATTTAATAATCCTAATTTCCTATTTGAGTTATATGTAGACCACAGATTACTTCATGTAGTTCACAAATAATTGCAAGTAGCATATAAAAGTTAAACACTCAAATGCTATCTTTGGTCTGTTCAGGACTAGGGAAAAATAACAATTTTTCCAAATGAATTATTCATATCAAATTATTCACTAAACTGTTTGAACACCTATTTCATTAGAAGTATTTTTGTCTTAATCCTCCTCCTACTTACAATTATATAAATTAGGAGGTTTTGTTTTTCTGAAAACATAGTAGTATCTGAAAAAAAATTATGTTAAAGTGTGGAGAACCAGACCATATATTTTCGCACACCTAACTGACAGAGAGTGGTTCTCCCTGTAACATAGGATTAGTGGTGGTTCCCTGCTATCACATCATGGGGCTCATGTTCATTACAGAGCACATGCTCATCACTTGGTTCATGCAGATGAAATCCACCTGTCAGAGAGACCCAAGGACCGGTCTCTCTGTTGCTCATGACTGTACACATGAGCAGGGTATTGGATTTTAATTCAAAACTCTTCCTTGTTGGGTTTCATGCTACACTCCTGCAGTGTTCAACCAGTACCTATTGCCTAATTGGAATGATTTTTTCTCAGTGCTGGTGCAGTATTACAATCAATGCATATCACTGAATGGAGGAGAATGGGAGATGCCTGATGTGTGTTTCTTTTATGCCCAAAGGGTAGTACCACATCACATATCATGTATGTCTCCTTCCTTCCTTCCTTTTCAGTGATATTCATTTATATATGATGTTGTAAAAGACTGATGTGTTTGAGAAGGATTGTGGGATTGAGGGCAAAGGCTCTCATCACAACAAAGATTGAGTGTTTCTCATGGCACTACCCAGCTGTTCTTACTGTTTCCTCCTCCTACAACGGTAGGTATCCTTCCAAAGCCACTGTGAAGTACTCAGTGTGAATTAATGAGGTTTTTTTCTTCAAAGGTGGTTAAGAGAGTGCYGCTTGTCTGCTTAGCAAGACCTGCCTTTGTAAAAGTGTTGTCATTAGAAGACGTGGCCAGATTTCTGGCCCTTGTGGGTCACTCCTGAGTCATCTGCCTTGTCACTTGCAGTAACTGTGTTTTCAGAGGGCAACACCTGGAGATCTTGTACTACTCAAGTCCTGTGCCTTGCATGCCTCTGCTTCTCTGTTTTAGATATGTAGGCATCATAAACAAGTTTGAATAGTGAGGAACAGGAAAGAGTTCTTCACTCTAAGAGGTAATGAACAAGGAGTCAAGGGCAATATTTTCTCAAAGGTACCCTAAAGGCTTTTTAAGCTATTTGTACTTTGAAGCTGTTTTATGTAAAAGGGAATGAGAGGTTGGGCTGAAAAATGAGGAGTTGTTGTAATTTTTTTTTCTCTTACTGTTTTAACTAAGGACCTTTGTCCTGTCATGGAGCCAAAAGTATGGAGCATGGATAAGTGAAACCTGCAAGGTCATAAGTGTCTGGTGAGACACTTTGAGTCCAGGCAGATGAGAATGGCAGGATTAGATTTAGACAAATAGGAAAACTTTGACTAGATGTACCAATGTGTTTTAGAGATTGGTGATATTTGTTCACCAACCTCATGAAATCCAGAGCTGTAATAAGTTCCTGCTATTGGAATTACGGTTAATGCTTGTGTATATGTATATGAACCTGGGATTCTATATTCCATTATTCAAGTCTCTATTCTTTTTATGCAGTAAAGGATTTCCTCAGTTTGACTTTAGGAAGAATTCTTTATGTTCTGGAAAGGAAGGAAAAAAGGTCCACCTGGTGATACCTGCTAGTTTTTTGTGGTGTGACATCTGGTGACATGAACTGACTCTTTGCGCTTTCTCCGTTCTTTACTGTGTTTAACAAAAGGTCTGCAGGKTGGGCGGTGCATCAATGGTGCTAGTGTTGCAGATGCAACTTTACAATTAGTCTAACAACTTCCATGAAAAATACAACATACATGAAGCTAGAGATTTTAGTTTCCATCCCATGCAAAGGAGGAGTGCCCTCAAGATAGCTTGGGGTGCAAAAGGCATCCAAATGGTGCCCTGTTAGCGGTGTATGGATTCTCCTCGTTTATATAATATAATGGCAATACTGCAAAGAGATTTATCCTAGAAGTGAGAGATCTGTGCTGGAAGGAACTTTATATTGAAGAACAATGAAACAGGGAATAAGATAAAGATGTGTTATGAAGGGAATCTTTGTATACATGGGCTCTGTAATCTACCATCTTGATCCCAGTGACTTCATCTTCTCCTTGTTTTCCTGAGGTGAATCTCTAAAATTGCAATTCTTTCATTGATTCATTTCAATGTGGTACTACAGCTGGCAATACTACCTTTGCTTTTCACATACATATCTAGTCTAGTTCCTTAGAAATCTAGGGTTGGAAGAAAACTTATTTTAGTAATGCATGCTCATTCACACGACATTTTGACAGACCTTATACAGGATGGAATATTCCCCCTTTTTATTTTGTTTGGGGTTTTTTTCTTGGTAAGTGATATTTCCTTTTCTTTTTTTTTTCATTGACCTGAAAATAACAATATGATAGTATAGTTTCTTTCAGTGGGACTATTAAACTTTTTATCTAATGTTTTTGGAGACAGAGTATAAGGAGTTTATKGTGGAACAAATACCCAGCTCACCACTCACTGCCAAAGCTGTGAACTTAATATATTATTCTGATTTGTAGGTCAGTGAGCTGGTAATTCACACCAAGCTCTGTAGGAAAACCATCAGAGTCATTACGCAGTAGTCAGCTGTAAGAACAGGTAAAGATGTTTCCACCCAAACTTCTTGCATGTTCTGGTTTCTTATGCTTTCCATAAGATTGGATTTGTGTGTATGTAAGGATAGGTATGATAATTCACAGACTTCCTCTGAGTAAGAGAAAAACCAGGAAAGGTTTTTGAGCTGACAACCCAAATTTTTTACACTATCAACATTTGTTTACTACTGAGGACTTCTTCCACTGTTGTTTTTCAATGGTTTTGTACTGTAGAAATCGTTAAAAAAACAGACTTCTCCCATCAGTGAAGCTTCCTTGTACAAGTTGTGTTACATTATAAAGGAAGCATTTCCCTGGACCACTCTTTAGTGTATTGTTCAGTTTTCAATGGTCTTTATGGATTCTTTTTATATTTTTTAACTAATATTGTTGATGTAACTATTCTGTCTTGGTGTTTGTGTTCATCTGGGCTGCTTTCTTCACTCAATGGCATGTTCCTGTTTCTAGGAAGGTACAGAAATAGGTAAAGATAATATATGGTTGGGTCATCCTGATAACATCTGTGGCCCATGTGATTCTGAGCAAGTTCTGGCATTTCAGAGAGAAGAATGGGTATTTCTTTTGCTGGCTAGCTAACTTGTGGCTGGCAACACTGGCACACAAAGGCCTCCCCAGATCATTCTGAAGACAAGCAAATGTCACAGTGAGGAGAGATGCAGAGGAAGCAGGTTTGGTTTTTTTCACATTTCCCTTCTCCTGCCAGAATGTCTGGTCATGCCCTTAATCAGTGTGTTATTCACAGMGTCATTTCAGGAAAGCACCATAGGACCGAGAAACTGATGGTTTTTATATATGATGTAGAGAAGATATAGAGAGAACTGGTGAATAATTGATGTTTGACAATTGAGTGATGTGAAAATACTGAGTTTGACCTATACACTTTTGAAGCAAGGGCCACTGGAGAAAGCAAAATCCCCTGCATATTTATGGGGTGGTCTGTTGATACTTAAAAGATCAGGATTTTAGCTTACCAGGATTTTCCAAGGTCATTTTTTTCTGTGATACAAAATTATATGAAAACTAGAATGTGATCTGTAACATTTTATACATATGTAAACATTATCCTGTTTGACTGATGGTGTAGATCATACTGTATGACTTTGCATAATATTTTTTCCCTTCACTGTAGGCATAACAAGGCTTGAATTACCACCTCATTACCATTCAGTGTCAAAGCTTATAGCTGAAATATTTCTCAAGCAGGTCAGATCCTTCAGAGCTTGTTAGGTTTTCTATCAACTGAAAATAACACTTACTAGGTAAAAAGGCAGAGAATGGGCCACTGCTTAGGGAGGAATATAAAAGTCAGGGGTCAAAAAAAGATCAGTGAAAAGAACCTGACAATGAATGTTAGCAAGTTGTTCTTTCAACTGAGCCTGGGAGGCATACTTAATTTTGGTTACCTGGATTATTTCTGTCTAAAAACAGAGTATCTATTTGAAAAGTAAATATATAGCCTTTGGAACAGAGATTGGAGTCTCACCTTGCTCTATTCCCCAGTGATGCCTGTTAGATTAATTTCATCATTTTCAATCAAGATAAGGGTCTTCCCTGTAAAAAAATAGTGCAGTGAAAAAGGGGGAAATTTTGATGATGACTAATAAGGTCCATTGCAAGATGTACAAGCAAATGTATTGAGACAAAATCTTGTACTTGAAAGAGTTTTGCTCACTCTTGCAATTTTTACTTATAGAGGAAGGAAATGGTAATAATTGTGATTTAAATCACCAAATTGCAGTGAAGAGCATTGCTATTGAGATAATTTCTGATACTTGTGTCTTTGAAAGAAAGCAAGTCATTAGCATCCTTGATGCTGCACTTGCTGCATTTTCTCTGACCTGGGTGGGGGACAGAAAAATCACTGCATCTTTCAAGTACTTCAAAGAGCCATCTCTGACCTGCCGTGCCTCACAGAGCCTGTTTCTTCATTGCCACTAGCAGGATGTTTTCACTCTCAGACTTCAGAGATGATTCATAATTGAACAAAGTTCTCTGTGGTTTGGAGGAGAAAGCAAAAGTCACAGGAAATGTTCTGCTGCCATTTCTGGTTTCCTACACTACAAATGACAGTAGAAGCAACTGATGGAAGGCAAAGCTCTTCCAAGAAGCTCAGCTCCCRTTTTGGTCACACTGTCAGGTTCTGGTRTGTCTCTGCACCTGCCTCTATCATCCTGCTCCTTACCCCAAGAAAGGCCTTGGGATTTTAGTGGGAAAAGTTGTGAAATGACATATTTCTGAGCAGGAGTGAAAGAACATAGCATGGAAACAGCAGTAAAATTATTGCGTAGAAAGTGGTTTTGGTTTTGTTTTTTTTTAATCGCAACATTTCAGTGGCAATGGGTATTTTAAAATTAGCAGTATAATCAGTGTAAAAGGTGAAACTACCATTCTGTATCTTTGGCTTTAGTATTGGCTTAAAAGCACAATATATTTTTTACAAACTGTTTATACAGGAGATTTCTCATTCAGATATTTAGCAATTACTAAAAAATATCTTTACTGTCCTACAGAAGCATTGGGCYAGTCTGAGATAGTCAGCACCAGGAGAAGTTCAATAACAGACTTGTTTTCTACAAACAAAAAGAAAGGCAGCAAAATGATCAGAGTTCTTTTATTGCTTGTCAGTTTCAGAATTGTTGGAATGCAAACAGGATAGGAGCTTCACAATAACAAATCTGTCTAAATGAAATTTTTCAGACTCTTTAATTCTGACAGGTAAAAAGGGGTGTATATTTAAGTATATCTTTAAATATAACCGTTATTTAAATGGACTTACCTCTGACTATTAGCAAAGGCCATAACGTCTCAAAAATACTGATACCATTGCTGTTCACAGGTCTTACTGATTTTCYGGACTTCTACAAACCTCTGATAAGCATTAATCCCCACTGTATGCCAGTGGGATACAAAAGGTTATGGTTGTTTCCAGTCTATAGATCCCCTGAGAAATAAACGCTGCCTCTTGGCTCTTCAGAAGTAATTTTCTCCTGCCCTTTTCCCTGCCATTTCCCCAATCCCTTGTAAAGCATCTCAGCAGAGGGCAAGATGCAGCCCTTTATATTTCAACAATGCTGCTCGTTATTATTTCTCTYTTTTCTTTTTATTACCACTCTCTGGCTGTTTAGGTGTCAGGTCTGAGGAACTGCCCTTTGAAGCTGATGGTACAGTTCCCAACAGCTAAAAGGCCTATCCCACTAAGATAATAATTGTTCAGGTAAATTGTAGGTAGACTAAAGCAAGGGAGCAGGCTGCTGAAAGGCATCTCAGCAGTTTGTAACAATACCTCTCTGTGGAAATGACATTTGGGGAACAAATAGCACCTGAAAAACAGTTTGGGATTAATCTGTGTGGTAGTTGCAAAACTGCCCACTTCCAATTGACAATAAGTACTAGATGGACTCCAAGAGAAATGAAATGGCCATTTAGTCTTTGTGTAGCTTTGATTCTTGTGAGAAATCCCCAACCAAAAGTAGGGAGAAAAGTTTGTTTGCTTTCTTGTGGTTTCTTTGAACTGCGAATGGTATCTCAGACTGGCACAATGTGTGACAGAGCGACATTATGGACTGAACATCCTAGCATGAAAGGTGGAAAGGTGTTGACAGCACAAAACAAGATTCAGAAGTTTTAATGTATAATTTAAGCTACTGTGTGTCTTGGCACAACAACGCTAAAATGCAGTTCTTTTCCATCATCAGAATKTTCCCAAGGAGCTCAGGTTCCAAATAAAAATGGCCATATATATATATATATGTATATATATATATCACTGAACAGTACAAGTTTAAAATATTGTTTGATAAAATGGTGACTTGTGGTTGATCAATAATTTTTCCTCTCAACTGATCTGCTTTGTGTATGGTAGGAGGTAGAATGAAAACTAGTGCTCTTTTTCTCAACTATCTCTAGCTATCTTTAGCTCAAGTCTCTTTACTTTTATAACTTGATGCCTTATTCCCGTTTTCTGCTTTCCTCCCTCTGCTTCCTATTCCAGCCAAGTCACTGAGTGAGAGCTTAAATCAAGCCTGAAAAAGGATTTAGCTCCTATTTTACTATATCTTTTAGCAATTCACATTATGCTAAACAATGCTGTGCGTTCTTTTGTTGCAACTCTCTTTTAACAGTTTCTGGCAGGATTGGCAGTTTTCTGTAGTCAAAGTTTGACTAAAATTTTCCCTGAAGTTTTTTAAAGCCAAAAGTCAACTGGATAAAAGTGATCCAAGCCTGACCTGATACAGAGACCTATTTTATTGTTACACTTCAGGTACTTCTTTCTACTCAAAAAGAACACACRAAAATAATAATCTGCCTCCTGCACACAAAGAAAAGAGCTTTTTTAGTATTTTTTTCTCCCCTCTTGGTCAGGAATAGCATCTCTACACAGGAAGATCCAGATCCYTTACTAGCTTCCAGATCTTCTATTACTAGCTGCAAGGATGAATGAGGCCTGCAGGTGAGAGCAGCCCCAACATCTGGCAGCCCATCTGTTACCTCCAGAATATGTACAGCTTTCTCTGAACATAATTACACATCAGGCTCTTTCCAATCTGTTGCTGATATGGTTCCATTTAGTGTGGCCCAGATTTGTAACTTTGTCTTTAAGARGCTTTTATATGTAGAATTTGATTTTTGGATTCTTTGGTAAGGATGCAGGCACCTGATGTCGCACATTTTTTGCTCTGTTGTTTGTGTGATTTGGGTCTATTTTGGATCTTAAAAGTCTTAAGCCTACAGAAAAATTCATGGTATCTAGTTATTTCCTTCAGAAAATCTCAGCTTTTTCTAGAMAACCCAAATGGTATATATTTCATGTGACTAAGTGTAAACATTACTAGACAATTTTTCACATTTTTACATTCCCAATCAAAATTTTGAATTTTAAGGTTTCCACAAGAGCCTTTTACTGCTTGCAACACAAAACATGAAGAGACAGGTTTTAGGAGGATGCTGATTTCTTTATTGGTTTTAAATAAAAAGAAAATRGCCTCTGTCTAAAGCTAGGGGATCAAYCCACATTCAGATGCTCTGCATTTACTAAGATTCAGCTCCTCAGGTTTTAATCAGTATATGATACTATTTTGAGTATATTCTATACCAGCTGATAATATTTTTTGGTTTAAAACCACATGAACATTTGACAATTAGTTCTGACTTTTCAGTTTAATGTGAACTCAGTCTGTGAAAGGGTAGTTGAAAGTGAACAGAAAGTCATCACAGTTTCTTGAGGATTTAGGATTTTTTTCCTGTCRCAGTTAAAGCAGGCTGCTATTTTTGGCATCTCTTTTAGATAGTGGGCAATTATCCAAAGYAGTTTCCAATTAGAGTGCTTTTAGTTCATCCAATTTGTAGGCCACAAGAGAAGATACCGTTGCATCAGATAAAATAATTGCAAACATTCAGACTGCATCTGGAACATGACATCAGTTTTTTTGGCCTCCTCATTTAAGAAATACATCAATAAATTGAACCTATTTCGTGGAAGATGATCAAGATGGAGCTCGATGTGGACCTCCTCTGGTGAGAAGAGTCTGAAAGAGCTGGACTTGTTCAGCCAGGAGCAGAGATGGTTTTGGGGCATCCTAGGAGCAACCCTGAGTTGCCTATGGGGGGGGTCTTCAAGGAGATGGAGCCAGACCCTTCAAAGCAGGGTAGGGCAGGAAGGTCAGTGACAATGGACATAAAATGAAATGGGAGAAGTTCAGACTGGGTGTAAGGAGGAACTATTTCTCCTGGYAGCGTGAGGGCAGTCTGACAGTGACAGTCTGCTCAGAGGGGCTGTGCAGGCTTCATCCTGGRAAGTTTACAAAACTGGTTGAAGCCCTGAGCAGCTTGGTCTGGCCTCAGGATTGACCGTTGTGTGAGCAGGAGGTTGGACCAGAAAWCAGGCACTTTCCAGACTGCACTGTGCTATGATCCTTTTTTTGAAAATTATGGCTATAATAAGGATATCTTCAGTCATCACATTGAATGTCCTGGAGCTACAGGAGTTTATGGATAGTTGTAGTAGTTTATGGAAAGTGATATTCATGTTTCCTGCATGGTAGGAGGTCTTCTCCTAACCACTAGGCTTCAGTTACGATTTCTGTGAATTAAATGTCAAGCAGATCATTCTCATCTGAATAAATTTTTTTTTGCTGGAAGAGCAAAATAGAGTGAGAGAATCTGAAGTCAGTGAGGTAAGTAACAGGGAAAAAGGAGCAGTTAACTTCCTAAGCARCTTTATATGGCTGCTGAGTGATTGACAGCATGGACTTTTTTGGAACTCCTGAGTGGGTCAAAATGTGGAAGAATTTGTTTGTTATGGGAGCCAGGCCACTCAGGTTGGCTGTCTCCCACTCTTGGCAGGAAAAATTAGGARTATGTTGTGGTTAAAGACTGAATTGAGGAAATACACACAGTTTAAGCTTAGTCTATCTCTGGGAGACCAGAAAGATAAATTCTCTATGAATGGTTGCCTGAAAAGACAGAGATTTCTGAGAAGCAATGAAGTTTGATTGCCTGAAGTAATTTCATACTGGTGAGCTTAGTTAATGACCCTCCCAGATTTCCTGGGAGTCTTGGAGGAGATCAGTGCACCTTCTTACTTCAGATTCACCTTTGCTAATTGAGGGTAATGACAACTGCCCATCAGCCTCAGAGGAATAGTGAAGATTAATAGCATAGTGTTTATTGTGCTGTAATCTTTGAAGCCCATTCCCACTCCAGATGTTTGTATGATTTTTTCAAATCCATGGAAGTGATAAACACAGCRGTGCATCAGAATAAACACGGTGATAGATTTCTCAGGATCTTTGGTCAAAGAAACCGTTATGGAGAGGAAATGAGTGGGAAATTGTAACTTCAGCTAATGTTTTCCGAAACAGTGTGTGGTCCACATGTTTTGTGTTCCATTTAGAAAACAATGGCAGAAATTTCCATCACCAATGGACCCTGCTCCATATGGCTTTTTTTTAATTAAAATTGGCACATGGGCATGTGTTCAGGACAACAGTAACTACATTATTTGCATCTCCATATCCACTGTGGAGAACTATCAGTACTTTTAGTTGTGTGTTTTCTCTGTAGCCTGGCATTTGAAACATTACAATCATGTGTTACCACATTGATGTGATTCTACTTGGTCTGTCTTGTCTGAAAGCTGCTATATTTGCATTTCACAGAGTGGTTTGTGTTGGAAGGGATCTTAAGGATCATCTGTTTTCAACCCCCTGCCATGGGYGGGGACACCTTCTACTACACCAGATGGTGTAATGGGTGAGAATAAGTGGGACACAGTAAAGTCTTGGCAGAACCATTGTATTGAGCTGACTGAGGCCTTTCCTTCACCACCACCAGTGGCAGTACAGGGACACAGAGCTGTGCAAAAGTGAAGGTGCTCCATGCTTAAGTGGAACCTGCTTCCATGCTGGGGGAAGGTGGAGAGTTTRCTGCTGTGTACATGGCTGTATTGATGCTGACATCATATAGCTGGTTGCCAGAGGGATTGGATTGCCCTTGTGATCATTTCACCTGATCTTGGGCTGATGTTCAGCTGGCTTCAGGTCATTTTAATTATCAGCATACTGGCTATTGGACCAACCATCTCATCAGGTTGCTGGCACTGTTTGTGTTTGTCTAAGCATATCAGATATTCCTCATTAACTTCTGCAATAATATTCAGACAGAAAGTCCTAGGAACTCTTCCAGCTAATCCCCATTTTGGCTGCTGACCAAATAAGGCTTTATATGGCACAACTGTAATTGCTTCATTTGTATGGTATTGATCTGCCATTAGGCAAAACACAAGCCAGCATTTCACTAGGGCACAAGTTATGCAGTAGTTCTTTAYYGTTTGMATTGCATTGCAGCTCCAGTTCCCACCTGGGAAATAGCTCTMCTCTTTTTTTCTTTAAGTCTCTGCTTCCAGTTAAAGTCATGACCTTCAAAGTGCTAGTGTTGTAATTAGACCAAAGATTAAGAAAACATGTCTTAGCTGGAATCTTTCCATTGCCTTTATGAAAAACATCAGTATGGAGGCACAAAGAAGCATTGAATGTAATGTTACAGAAATCCCTCACGCGTCTTCTCAGTCTAAGTTTAGACCTGCCAAAAGTGTATCAACTGCACAAATCTCATGAATTAGTGATCTGTTTCTGGCAGCCATAGCAGTCAAGAATCCATYCTGATTTCTGTGCTGCCAATAGTTTTTGGCATAGTGGCCATGTTTCGTTAATAACTTCATGGGCATTGATGTCAGTGGATGAATTCCCTCAGAAGCAAACAGCAGTTTTACCCTACAGATTTCCCATATGTARTAAGCTTTTCTTACTAAGAAGAAGTTATTGAAGAGCTTGCTTGTATTACAGCATTTTTAGTAGTGTAAAGAATGCTGATGATATTTGACTTTGCAGTCATTTCATGCTTCGTTCTCATTAAGGTGAAACTAGGGCTTGGTGGCTGAAAGGTGTAACCAGACAGGCAAAAGGTTAGAAACAATACCTTAGAAACAGAACAAGCATTGGCTTGTTCCTAAAATAAAGATATAGACATAAATAGAACCACAGAATCATAGAATCACAGAATAGCTTGGGTGTGAAGGGAACTTTAAGGGTCATCTTAGTCCAASACTTYYRCAATGTGCAGAGACTGAGCAGGTTGCTCRGAGCTCAGTTCAGCCTGACTTGGAATGTTTCCAGGAATGAGACACCTCTCTGGACAACCTATTCCAATGTTTAACCATCCTCATTCTAAGAAATGTATTCCTTATGCCTAGTCTGAGTCTACCTTCTTTTAGTTTAAATCTGCCTTCCTTTAGCTGAAAACCACTGCTCCTTGTTATACCAAAAAGGTTTGTTCCAATCTTTCTTTCTTTTTTTCTTTCTTTTCTTTCTTTCTTTCTCTCTTTCTCTCTTTCTTTCCCCCCCTTTAGGTATTGGAAGTCCTTAATAAGGTCTCCCTGGAGACTATTTTTCTCTCAGCCAGTTCGGATGGGTGGGCTGCTCCATCCCTGAGATTATTTTTTTGCCCCCCTCTGGACTCACTCCAAYGGATCCCTGTCCTTCCTGTGCTGGGGTCCCCAGACTGGATGGAGGTAATCGCAGGAGTGGCATAGAGGAGCAGAATCACCTCCATTGACCTGCTGGCCATGCTTCTTTTTATGAATTCAACTGAATGTGGCTACTCCATTAATTCCTGAGAACAGCAGTAGTATTTTTTTCACCCAAAAGCAGCTGCTGGGAAGATAGCMGAAGTTTGGTTTTTTTCTTTCACTGTAGCTCTTGCCACAGATACCTACTGTCACCCTGCAAGTGACAGTTAATGCAGCTCCTTTTGTGTGACTCTTCTCTGAGGACATYTCAGAAATATTAGCTAGGATAGAGGACTTAAATCATTTTTTATAGAGAATCGTAAGCTGACGGTGAGGTAGTTTATGACAAAGGCATGCAGGGATGCTCAGTTGATTACTTTTACTTGTGGAATCAYTCCATTGTGATTCCTGATGTTTTTCTGACAATTCTGAGTCTTAAAGACATCTTACACTAATCAGGTGCTCTTGTGAGATCCTGATGCTTTCAAGGAGGAAAATACAGCAACATATCATAACGAGTAGAAAATAGGCAAAGTCCATTTCAGATGTAGCTTCTCTTACCCATTATTGTATGTTCATAAATGGTGGATTTGGCCTTAGATTAATGAAAAATTGGAGAAGCCTGAGAGTGAAATCTTTTCAAATATTGCCAAATTTTTACCAAATATGCAAAAATTCCAGGTATGTTCAATACTGCATTAAAATCTTGGGTTTGTTATTATGCCCTGCTACCCACTAAATAGAACATACATTTATGCAGCACATTGAGATATGGGGCTGGTTAGGAACTAGAAAACGTAATATTTGCAGTTAGTCCAGAAGGATATTTTATTTTCCATGATTTGTAATGAGATTCAGCAATAAGTTCTGACTCCTTTTGGAAGTTACATTTCTTCTGGGATAGGTGATTCAGCCTAGGACTGGGTCTTCCTGCAGAGGAAAGSTGTGAAATGCTCAGTCAAAGCTACAATATTTCTGCCACTTCTGGGACATGTTACATGGCATGAAAAATTCGACCGTGCTGAAACAGCTGCCACCCACTTTATTCTGGAAGATTTTGATGTAGTAAAATCTTCTTCTGCATAAGGTAGCCAGAGTCAGCGATCTTAATAGGCTGTCTAGTAATCCATCAGTGACATCAAATGGATTGAGGTGGATGTAAAGAAGGAACAGCTTTCTAAATTACAAGGAACTGCACCATATTTCTATTCAATAAGCACTGAATTGTATCCAAAGAGATATGCTTTCCTAGTCTCATTCTGGGTGAAAATGGTCCCTTTGTGGCATTCAGAAGCATAAACTTAAAATGCCTCACAAATATGGTTTAGATATTATATAAAGGAAAAWTTAAATCTTCTGGCCAAGATCAGTAATGGTGAATAATGTTTTCAGTCCTGTTAAATCATCCATTTGAAAAAACATAAGATCAGTTGTGCAGGCAGTAAACTGCAGCACTTGACTTTTTCTTGAAATGGGGAGACATAAGGGGTTTTAACATATGCCTGGGCAACAAAACGTAATGTCATTGCAAGAAGCTTGCACTAATGCAGTCGAAGTAGGAGAGGAGAGGKACAGCATGAGGTATGACAGATCTTCACTGCTGTGACCCTCACCTCAAGCTGCTACTGCCTGACTTTCAGCAGTGCTTATCCAGCACAGATGGAACCTCTGCCTGGCACTGAACCACATGCTGTGCTTTGCCATGAAACCCCAACCTGCCTGTGCCAATASTGCCATTTTCTTTCACTTGGGGGACCCTAAACTTAGGAGTTACTGGAGAGGCAGGTGAAAGAGTGTCCAAACATCTTGCTGCAACAGAACTGTGAGTTGTTGTCTGCTTCACCTAAGGCATAAACAGCAAAAGGCTTTCTGCCAGCCATGCCAAGGGTGAATGTTGCCCCATCTGAAAGCATTATGTACTTGGGGGGAGGAGGGGAGAGGGATGTACTTAAACATGTTCACTTTATACATTKCAATTTTAAAAATATTAGAGTAAATTCTTTGAAGAATTTCAACTGTATAAAAGCACAAATGGCCCAGGGTTACTAATGTTTCTGAGGTGAGAGTTTTGAGGCACTTTGCAGTGGCCTAAGTGTATTCTGAGAGTGATTACTGCAGCGTGGAGACAGCATTACACTGGTGCTCAAACACTTTTGCAAAGTATCACTCACGTGAGGGATTGGCTGAGGGTGGTGAGACACACTRGAACAGGTTACCCAGCATTGCTCTGGATACCTCATCCTTGGAAGTGTTCATGGCTGGGTTGGATGGGCCTTTGAGCAACCTGGTCTAGTGSAAGGTGTCCCTGCCCATGGCAGGGGAGTTGGAACRAGATGGTCTKTAAGGCCCCTTCCAACCAAACCATTCTATGACTTTATGATTCTAAGCCTTTAAAACATATATTCTGACTTGTGGGTGTTGGACTGCAGCAGCCCATTCACATAATGATATTCGTGCTGCAACCAAAAAGAGAAATTATGGGTTGACGAACCATAAAAAAAAAAAAAAAAAAAGGAAATAAACAAAAACAACACTGCTCAATGAGAACAGGATTAGGTAGTTGTTAGTAAAAATTAAAATAGTTCAGAGCTAGGAGAAATTAGCATTTCTGCTGCTGCTAATGACTGTGTACTGAACCAATATGAACGGTTTCTCCAAGGGACAACTTTATGTGTTTTTTGTTTACAGMAAAGCTTTGTATAAAACAGAGAAACAAGCTGAGTTGCAATCCCAGGTCAACTGCTGGGTTTTTTTACACAGGCAAAATATATATTTAATTGCTTGTGCCAAGAAGTGTTTGCATACCGTAATTGGAGTATCTTGCTGCAAAACAGCTTTCAATCTATATAAATATTTTAAACTACAGTCATCAGACCTTTAGCTGKTGTAAATTGTCAGAACCTCTTTGAATTCAAAGTAGTTACGGCAATTTTTAGCAGCAGTGGGTCTCCCAGTAATTGGAACTCCTGCTGATCCTCAAGGTGTCAGTTTGGCTCATATTTGTTTACAAAGCTCAGCTCGAGGAACTAAACTGTCTACTATACTTAGGATATACATAGAAGCTGTAAATACTCACTGCCCCTGGAAATTACCCATCTTATTTAGATGGCCAAATGAAGASTGCTATACTTATTTTAATTAGCCACAATTGAAAAGTATCTGAGCACTGCTGTAAATTTCCCATCTCCAAATAGATAGGAATAAACATACATAATAAACATAAATTTTGTAAAAATATTGATATTGTTTGACTAATATTTTTATATATTTTTCTGTAAGAGGTGTTTTAAATGCAGTTGGACAGGGGATTTTAAAATAATGTTTTTTAAAAAGCTTCAGCTTCTAATGCAGCACAGAACCTGCCCAGAGTCTTTTTGCAATACTTCGGCTTTCTACAGACYAGTCACTTCTTCAGGGGTATGTGAATTTTGCAAGATGGAATTCAGGAGGCATTCACTSTTCTGGTGGGTCCTGAGCATTCTGCTGAGATGGCTGATCATGTTCTTTCTTTCATAAGGATGACTGTAGAAATGGAGGAGCTTAGCAGAAAAGCCTGAGAGATCCGCTGCAGAAGAGCTAGTATGTTATAAAGTTTCACAACATGAATACTAGCAGTTCTTTATTTAATATAAATGCTGGCCAAGTTATGACAGYAAGTGCCAAGGACTCAATTTTGTTTGAGCTGACATGTGAAAATGTTTTGATGACTGCTGTGCTTCAGTATTTTAATACCTTTTTTTTCATACAATAACATGACAGCATGCTAATCCCAGTAAAAATATTTCCCCTGTAAGATCTTAAATGTGTTTAAGAGGACATGCTTTTAAAGCAGGTCTTTTGTCTTTAAAGTTCAGGTCTTTTTTCTTGTAAAAATGTTCATGCATTAGCTCTCCTTTTTTAATATTTACATTATTGATCTTCAAGCCTTCTGGGTAYACAGTGATGTAAGCTTTGGCTACATCTTCTTCATTAACAGAGTGCTTGTTTCATTCCTAATTTGTTAAATATATTCAGCCAGTGCCATGCAGCTTTACACTTAATTTCTCTTGATGAATTGTCAAACACCTTAAACCACACTACATTTGTGTCATGTTACAATCTCCCATCAGCACTTTTCAAAACATGGATAAAATAAACAGCTCAAAAGATATGTAGGTTTTAATTTTTTGCTTGGTAAGGTTCCATTTCAATTTTTCCTGTTAAAAATCATTTGAATGGATGGTACATGYAATCTATAAAAATGCACCCACTTGTGTTTTGCTAAGCACATTTAAGACAGATCCTCAGCTGCATCCAGGAAGCACTATGCTGGGGGACAAGGAAAGGCTCCTGGCAGCTGTGGCCTCCTCTTCCCAAGCCACCTGGGCTGGATACAGATTAGATCATGAGAGAATAAATGCAATTCACAATTGCAAGTGAAACAAGGTCCCTGACCTTGGCTTCACCGAGCACCCTCTCTGCCTTGTCATGCAGGAGGAAGCTCTCCAGCCTGTGCCAGGAGTGCCCAGGGGCTGGTCTGCATGATGGCTGCACCAGCAGGCAGCTGCAGGGAGAGGCTTCCAAAGTGCAAGGAGGAAAATGARCTTGGAGTTGCTTGAGACACATCAYCACTTGCCAACACTGGCTGTGATACYGCAGTCTCAGGAAAGCTTGTTCCTTTAGTGGCAATGCACCACCACATCCGCGGTTTAAMTTCCCATTGTACAGTAGTTTGCTGATCCCCCTTTCTTTACAGTCACAAGTATAYGTGCAACAAACTTATAGGACAATGTGGTCATATATTGTATCGTAATAGAAAGGAAGCCTTTGTATTCTGCCAGTTGGTCCATACCTCACGCATGGCCCACCTATGGAGCTTTGTTCATTTAACATTCAGTACTCCTTGTTGAACTTTGTTCAGAGAACCTGAGCATAACTAGAGATGACATCTCTCAGCACCATGTGACTTTTAAGTGACTGAACCATTTCTGAGACTTTGAAATCCCTTGTGGGAATGATTTGTGAAAAGCCTTTTGGAGGTTGGGGGTCTCTGCTCTGCTTTTGCCTTGGCAGCTGCMGCAGTGGTTCCAGCATTTCTGGGATGATGGGCTTTACAGTGTGGCTGCAATTTAAACAAGGCTGTTTTCGTGTATGTAGTGTCTCATTAGCGAGCCATGTTATTTTTGCACATCTTGCTCATTCATTACTGCAAGTGAACAACATCCCCAACTCCAGCAGTGCAACAACAGTGCCGCCGTCTGTGCTGATAACTGCAGAACTGTGCTAAGAATCTGCCCAGGATGCAGGGAAGTATTTTTGCTATCTAACACGCCAGTTACAGAAAATTTATGAGACTAAGTTCAGCAAAGAGATTCAGGAAAATGTCAAAGCTGTTTAAATAGCAAAGACATTTAAGATTTCCTGGCAAAGCTCTGCTCACTGCCTAAAATATTGTTATTAAATGCCTACAGCAGAGATCCTGCCTCTGTTGTAATGAGTACTTAGGTACCTGTCTGTGCCTTTATGCCAATATTCAGTATTTAGTATTCAACAGCAGATATTCTGAGACTGTACTTCATGAACCAGGCCAAGGCTGAGTCCTTGGAACTGCATTTTCAGATGATGCTKAATGGTGCAGATGGGTGGTGCTTTCCACCCATCCTATGAACCGTGGTGCATCCAGAGATTTTGGGAACCGAATGACTTAAATGAAAAGCAGCTGTGGCTGAGAGTATACATATTTGTATACAAATATACCCACATCTGGATASTTATTCAGAGTAACCAGGCTAGATAGAGCCTTTTCTTTCTGTTGTGTGCATTCAAGCTCTGGGCATTATGCTGTGGGAACAGGCTTGATCTTACTGAGCAGAATGCGTTTCATGTTTTAGTTCCTGGTTTCTAAGGAGTGATGAGATGCTRTACTGAAACTGATGTTGAAAGTAATGCATTAGGCAAAATTTTGTGTCTCTTTTCATGATGTTCTGTTACGACTGTCTCAGATTTCCAGCAGTGATGTTGGCCATGGTGGTCCCTAGGTTGGACCTCTATCTCATTCCCTTGTGGTGCAGGGACCTTTGTGTGTCTTTATTAGCTGTGGAAATGCCCCTCCTGTGGCTGAGCATGTACATGAGCTAGGTACCACAGTGTGGTGCACCATGGTGTTCAGGTCATTTGTTGCATGCCTCCCTCRCTGCTTCTTACAGACTAAAGTCCAACAGATGTGCCAACTGCTAACCAGTGATGTGATCCAAACTCAATGGAAGTCAAAGCAAACCTCTCTGCTGGCTTCCCTGGGCTTTGGGCAAGCACCCTGCTGCAATTCTTTTTGGTAACAAATGAGGTATCTGTTTGGAATCATTGATGTTATTTTTGCAAGGGACTGGGTAGTCCTGTTGTCATCTGTCTGCAGTTTTCTCTTTTGATAACTGTGTAAGGTGTCTCTACAGCACAGATGGACTCTTCTAAAAAAAAAGAAGGGATACTAATTAGTGTTTTAAACTGCTAACTACTGTTTATTTATAGGGAGATGGACAGTGATTTTAAATGAGTGATAATGGTTTARTTCTCATCCCATTTTTCATACTGTAATTCTAAAGGTTGGTTAAAAATAGCTGTGATCCATACARTGAAATCACTGTCCATGCACCCAAATACTTGTGAAGTGGGGGCTGCAGCTTTGTCTGAACTGGCTTGACTATTACATGTGAGGACTCTGTTTTCTTCAGAGTAATGGAAAAGGCAGGCAGGACTGTGCAGTGACACCAAGGATTAAGAGTCAAGTATTAAAGCCCTTGCCTACTTTCTACTATTTAACCCTGACTCTTGCAAAGATGTCAGTTCCTTTATTGAGGAATACATTGTCTTTAGTGGGAGTTTGGACTAAGTGTGGTATTGAGGATACAGTCCTATTTTCTAAGAAGAAATAAGAGTTTCTGCCATAGAGACTCRGGTTTCCAAATGCCTTCCTCTGTGGCAGAACGAAGCACTGTCCAGGATGAGTGTGGGTGATCTGGCCTGGCTCTGAGGTCTCAGTAKATCATTTTCAATGCAGTCACCAGCGCACGCTTTAGGCTCTCAGTTGTAACCTGCCTAGGAGGTACAGCAATGTTGAGGAAACGTTCTCTGTGTTTTGCTGACCAGAGGGAAATTATTTATTTCCACATGTTGAGGTGGACCTGGATAACAAAGCAACAGAGAAAGCAGTGTGAAACTAACCTGGTTTTACATGGCCTACTAGACATGATGAGGACAATAACGTGTTGCATTTATAAACAATACGGTTTAATTTCAGAGTGATGATTCCAGCTTAAATCCACATTTACTTCTTCATCCTTTTTATTTTCATTTCTCTATTGTGCTGTGAAACTGTCTATGGATATGGCTAATAACCCAGCTAAATAACCCTCTCATGAATGGGTTTCATTTATTTATTACTCTAGGATTACTATCAACCAGCTGCAGTTTCTCCAAATGACTGTGGGAAAATTTTCCTCGGTAATTTTTAATGCTTTGAAAGATAAATTTAAACATTTGGCAAGTGAGAAAGCTCTTTCCCTTCAAAATTAAAATGAAACATGAAAACTTTCATTAGTTTTCAAAGACATCCCCTAGTCATTCTTAATTCATCTTGGAATATCCAAATGAAAGGTGTAAGTGGACATAAATTGAAAAAAAAGTTGTAAATTACCAGATAACATCYTCACCCAAAATAAGCTAAAGATTGAAAAGAAAAAAACCCAAGGATTTTAGCATAAGGACTTTGTCTAATTTGGTGAGCTTTAATGTTCACACCTAAGAGACTACAGCTCAGAGGAAATAGTTTGAAGATGCTTTCTTCAGATAGACAGATTGATAGGGCTTCCCATCTGCTTTAAAATCGGACTGAGATGAAGTGGCTTGTTGAATTGAGAGTTGGTGATATTCCTTGAGATACTTTTTTCGTGGGAGTGATCAATCCTGCCTGCATCTGTAGAACTGTCTTAGCAGCTGCTTGTGTTATTGCTGCCCAGTGTGACAATTTGACATAGCAGCATTAAATTAGACCTTGGTTTGGATCCTGTTGAAGCAAGAAGGGGTTTTGACATTGACTTTGTAGACAGGAAGCTCCAGATATATATCTAAGCAATTTTCAGAATAAGTAATGTTGTTCAGCATCAAAGAAATGTGTTTCATCTATGGCCCAGTCCCAATATCCTTGAAAAGGTAGCATTTATGTTTAGTGTACTGGAAATTTTTCTGTTAAGTGGCAAGGCTGGCCACACAGTTACATTTCTGAATGGGGCAARCAGACTGAAAGCACAGGCTTTGTGATGAAAAGCTGAGTATGAAAAATGTGTAGTAAATATGACTGGTTCAAAAGCAATTGCTTCCAAGAACAAAAGGGACAAATGAACAATTTCATTCCAATTTTGCAATTGCTGCTCTCCCTCTGGAGTGTGAACCATAATTAGAGCACTTACACAAAATCACATTTGTCAGCCTGGCTGCTAAATTCCCCTTAAAGATTTATCCACCAAGAGCAGACTGTTATCACTCCCACTACAGCCTACAGTTCTCATTTTCACTTTCAGGGACAGACAAGCAATTACTTTATCTCTGTTGAAAATCTCATATAAGTCTRACTGCAGTGAAATTAGGCAATATCAGATCTACACAGAAATAATTTCCAAACTTCCAAACTCATGACCAGCCAGCAAGGACCAGTCTTTCATCCAGGAGGAGCTTTATGAAAAGCTGTTACCAGAAGATAGKAAAGGTTGGTCCTGAAGCTGACATTTTTTCCCACAGATGGGCCACTGTAGTAAAGGTCTCTCCATAAGCTGTGAAGTACTGTCTGTACCTGTTTGCCAGGAAGATATCTATCTCAATAAGTGAGAGAAAAAATTCCATTTTAAGATCAGAAAGAATCCCCAGGGATGAGAGATCACTCATCTCTAGAGAGGCTGAATCACAAACCCCAACGTCTTCTAGTGCCACATGATTTGATAGAGCCCTGCTGCCAGAGRATMACTTCCTGRCCCTTCTTGGAGCACTTCTTGAAGRTGTTGCATCTTCTCATTGTTGAAGYGAGGATGCTMGTGACAGTCATAGTTCTTGTCATATCCCACTCAGTYCTGACAGGTCTTGAGARCATTAAACAAATTCAGAGMGAGAAACTSCATCTTTCTCAACCCCATATCAAACCCAAAGAGCAGTAGTTAAGCTACTGACACCTCTCAAGTACTTTGGAGATTAACTCTGCCACTGCTCTCTGTCACTCTGCAGAGCCACAAGCAAGCCTGGGCAGACACCCATCAGAGAGAGTGTATATGTCTGATAGGCATGGGTGCACTAGGGGCATCTGGACACAAAAATAGGAAGATACAATTTTACTGATACTGATGTATCTGTGTRTCATTAGGATATGGGACAGTTTAGRGTCTTAGTAATACAGATAGGAAGTTGTACACTTAAACAAGTGAAAAGTCTCCTTTGGAGATGATGAAGGCTGCATAAATACATTGGCAGATTAGTTATCAACCAATTTTAAATCGTTATATAGTGGCTATAGTCACTATCATAAATCCAGATGYCCTACATTTGGGTTTCTGTGGTAGTCTATACTGTCTATACTGCTGCCATACAGTCCTGRTGTTCTCTGGACACCTAAAGGGAAACCTCTGAGCATGCACAGAAGCAACTGCATCCTAGGAYCTGCTGTGTCCTAGTTCTTGGCYGAGTTTCAGTACCATTCCAGCAGCCTTGATTCCTACAGAAGCAGTGGTTCTGTGCTTTAGCCTTGATGTTGGCAATGCCCCTCTGCCTGCACAGATCCAGAGTCTCTCCCAAGTACTTCTYTTATCTGAAAARAGCATTTAAACGTGATATGGAGGCCACCAGRCTCACAGAACCCCTTCAGTCTGTTGTGCCCATGCCACTGTGTTGCTAGCAAAGCTGGATTTGTCTTTCATCCAGTGGTAGCATAAGTTGTATAAAATCTCCAGGGAAAAGTAGTCAGGATGTCCAAAAAATCTCCTTGTCTATCAGTACTTAGCTAATTGGCTGGCTTTTCTCTTCCAACAGTTTGGCTGTACTGATCCCAGATTTCCCCAGGGCAAGCACCCTTCATCACCACATTCCTCCTCCATTCCTCAGGTGCTCTTTGGGCTGGGACATGAGGTGCTCTCCCAGAATACCAGGGCAGTCCCTGGAGTCATGACATTAAGGTAGACCCGAGGTCTTGCCTTTCAGCTAAGCCTCTAGTGTGCCAAGGGAGCAGGAYTCTAGAGCCTGCATCCCATGTGTACAGATGTGCCAACAGCAGGGCTTCTGACAGACAGACTTGTGGGTACTTTTTGCCCATTGCTTTCTATTGACTGGCTCTGGACAGCATCTTAGTCAGTGTGTGAGCTGTTAGCCCTCCTCAGCTCTTCCTCCCGTGCCCTGTTTCTGGAGCTCTAATCCTTGGCTCATGCAGGATCAGTCTGAACTGATGTCAGAACTGTAGCAACACAGCRACTGGCAGTGTCTAGCACAGGCAGACTGGATCTTTCTTCTTTAGTWTGTGGGGATATATTTTCTCATCTGCTCAAAAAAAACAGCCTGGGCCCACACTGAACATGCTTTAAATATAGATTCAAATAAATCTATGTAAATTATTTTTAATTCCAGGCAGAGTTTTATCATCATTTTGCTAAAATAATTTGGGTTGGTTGATAGAACTTTTGCATTGAAATCCAAGCTGTTCTGAAAATCSTTTCTAGAACTGGAAACACAAATTTTTCACATTTGGAAGTAACCACAATTATTTGTGCTGCCAAGGGCTTTGAAATATGGAAATGAGAGGTTTATTTAGTGTGTGGATCAAGCTTATAAACAGCTTAAGTCCTCATTCCTTCTAACATCTTAACAGCTGTGCAGTTTCTTACAAAATATGTTTTATCGTTTCAAGAAATGCTGTTAACCTCGCAGTTTTAAAACTGAATGAACAAGGCCTCTTGGACAAATTGAAAAACAAATGGTGGTACGACAAAGGAGAATGTGGCAGCGGGGGAGGTGACTCCAAGGTTAGCCTCAATGTCACCAAAAGCGGGTAAACAGTATGTGAAGTAATTGGTGCATCTGCTGGGGTCCTACCTGCCACAGAACAGCTTCACCAGTAGCACAGCACTGCTGGTACCTGCAGCTGAAACMGAGGTGTATGCAATTACTGTCAAAGCAAAAATATTTGCATTCGTTTGAGCACCCCAAGGGTAACTCCTAAATGGTCTCTGGGGTGAGATCCACCACCAGTTTTCAGAAACATGCATCTTCTGAAGTGTGGTGAACCTTTCCCAAGCTTGTTAAATACCTGCAGAAGCCTACTATATGATGCTACTCAAAATATTTTTCAGTGACGTTAGAAGAAAAGGGGAAAAAATCAGTGTGACTATCTCTGARGGGTAATTTAATGTATGGTCCAGGCTCAGGGATCCATTGTTGACACAAACAATACTGGTACAAATTACAATTTTCACAAGTATCCAAAATAGGAAGACAAATTTAAGATGAAATATCTTTACACTGACATTTTCTGATATCTTTCCAACAAATTGAAATCCATGGTGGTTCCCTAGGCATAATTTACCAGAATTTATCAGACAGGAATTTTAGGCTACATGCTAGGCTGAGGTGTTACCAGCTTCATATTCTTCTGCATTCCCCTATCTTCCATATGGCCAGTACCAGTACTTCCTTGCTTCCTGGCAGCTTCGTTGAGAAACTGCCTGGTGCTGAAAAGAAGCAAAAATTGGAAGATGGAGAAGTGGGGGGAATTGAGGTATTAAAAATACCCCTTCTGTTCCAGGCATAAATARTACTTATTTATGTGCTTGTGTGTGAACAATATATTAGAGAATGCTGCACAGGTAGCTGTGCAGGCACAGAGCTAATCAGGTACAGATAATTAAATTTGACTAATTTATCATACAGAGTTTATGTAGCTTTCTTTACAGTTGCCTACATATATTTTTTTCTTACTRTTTTCTCTCCTTTTTTAGTCCTCCTGCTCTATTGTGCTGTGTCCTGCCTCAGGGGCCATCCCTTGGGCTGTTCTGCACTCACCYAGAACTGGTCTCCTAATCCTCCTCACTTTGCCTGCAGTCCTACTGCTCTACCTATTTTTCCCCACACTGCCCTGCTYGCCAGCAGTCACAGTTTCAAAAATGGTCTCTATTTTCTCTTCCAAAATGTTCAGATATATTAGACCAAATAGCACTTACCTCTACTCAAGCCTGAACTTTTGCATTACTAGGGGAGAGGTATTTATTTATTTACTTGTCTATTTATTTTAATGTCACAGGCAGAGAATGCAATCATTAAAACACCTTAATTTTCTTAGAATATMCTCCTCATTAGCCTGCAGTGGCTGCAAAGTGAGATGAAAGTTAGATAGCAAACTAAGGATGTTTTTAACTTACTTTCCCTAATTAACAGCCACAGGTGCTGTGAGTCATCCAGCCAGAAAAAGGGAGCAGCTCATGGCAGAGGGATACACAGGGCTTCACCAGGGAAATGTCTGGAAATGCTGAAGGAGCACGTTTGGAAAAAGGAGTTGGGGGAAAAGTAGAAAAGAAAGGCGAGGAGTGCAGTTCATGGAGAAACAGAGGACCTGTGACTGCAGGAGGAAGGAAGGAACACATTGCCAGTGGAAATAAACAGTAGGTGACMCAGGCAGTTCAACATACAGTAGACAACTGTGTGGGCAGGACAGTGTTAGCAAAGGATGGAGAACATGATGGAGCTCAGCCTGTGATTCTGGGACTATACTCAGCCTGCCATGAGCTTTCTTCTGTCTTTGGGCCTATTTCTTGCTACAATTTTTCCCAYGCACAGCTGAATGAGTAGGCATTTTCCCAGTGGTCCTGGGAAACTCCAGGTCTATCATGTGCCCATGTTGGTGGAACCAGTCACATCATGCAGGTGAGCAGGCATTCCCACACTTCTCAAAGTCTGCATTGCARACTGATCTTGGGTTATAAACTAGAGCCAGGATGACACCTCAAAGGGTAACAGCCATTAGTCATCTGTAAAATTCATTTCCTTGTTCAGAAACAGTCTTGATCAATTGAAATCAAGAGCCTTTCTACTGAATTAATGGAGCTCTAAGYATTTAACTTCTTTTCTGCTAGCAAATTATCATTAGTGGAATAAGCAGGACACTATGCATTACTTTTGTAAACCTGATCGCTACCAACAAGTCCTGAATTAAGTTCTTACCTTCTTAAAAAGCTTAAGAATACCTCTTTTAATTGTAGGAATTAAAAATGAACAAATTCTGAGCTTTTTTAGCAGCTTCAGTTTAAATTGCAGGGCTTTGTGCTCTCATTAATGAGAATAAGAAATTCTTCTCTTGAAAGAAATGCAGCACCTGAGGCTTGACTGATAACTGTGCTGTTACTATTTGAGATTCATTATTCAGAATATGAGAGTGTAGACCCACATTAACCCTTCATGATAGCACAGAGGACTACAGAAATGAGGGAGCTTCCAGAAAGTTCAGCTGTTCTCCAAAGGTTTGTATTGCTCTGTAAAACARGATGTCTCCTACCTCCATTCTCTGCTGTTAAAAGGTCACCTCTAGCCTCCCCAGTTATTGTTCCCTTTAAGAGACAATCTTCCAAAATTCAGAAAGACAGTTCAGAAAGCTGCTGTGTGTGAACCACCTGTGGTTAAGTGATCTGATTAATTAGTTGATGATTGGAGATAAAAGTGAGTTCCTCAAGTCATTTGAGTGTTTTTAAAAGTATTACCTCACATCCTAACTTTATGCCATTATTTCATGTGGTGCATGGGAAGGTACTGAAACACGGTTTCTGCCACTTTGCTCCATTCTTTTTATGAAATGTGAGTGGACAGAAGCTGTGCTGATGGAGATCCTTTCCAGTCTCTGCTGGCAGCCCTCAGAACAGGTTTTTTTTTTTCAGTCAGCTGATGAGATTGACCTTACACTTAATGGCTCAGCCATAAGTGGGTAATGAAAATGCCCCTAAAATATACCCATGATTGCATTTTTAAAATCCTTGTCTACCAGAATTATATATTTGTTCCATAATCACTCAGTATTGTGATTTAAATGTTATAATTGACCATTTGTTGTCCTGAACATAGAACTTCATTAATGCCATTTTAAAGCACTCTGATTTTGCTGATGTTGCTGGCTCAAGATCCAGCCTGAGGCTCTTAAAAATGGCCCTTCCAACACCAAGTGATTGATGACAGGATAGGAGGAAATGAGTAAGAAGCCAAGAGAGGAGGTAGAAAGGCTGAGAACATGATGAAAAGTTATAAAACCAGGGTCCCTGTGCCTGGGTCAGACTGTGCCAACACTGACTTCAGCACATGGTGAAGAACAGGATCTCCTGTGCTGTCACACAGCAGTTTTCCACTATTGCTAAGTGGAGCAAATTCTTCTCCATAGATAAAGGGTAATTTTAGTTATTATTTCTCATATATTATCCTTACATGAACTTGAGGCAGTTGGATCCTGTTAATACACAACAAGAGAGATTCACAGCAGCTGTAACACTGGAAAGAAACTACACTGATTTTCACAAACTGTGCCAGTTTACTCTAGTGAAAGATTTAGCCTAACATTAGTAATTCAGGAATCACTAAGCAGTTGAACAAARCCCAAATCTATAGTTATTTTCTGCTGTCATATTAAGTACACAATACTGAACTTGATGGAAAATTTAATTATAAATGCTGGATTTATCCCCTGTATGTGACTTCAGTACATTGCTCTTGTTTGCATACAGCAAACTCTACCTTTTTTTTTTTGTTTGTTTCTGTCCAATTTAATATTAGTGGGTCTATTCCCCAACTGATTGCATAAGCAATCTAATAACAAGTTGTAGTCTCTGAGTTTGTGACAGACATGGTCAAAATAAGCAACTTGCTCCAAGAGCCAAGGTGGTCTGGACATGCATCTCCCATAAGAGCTGTTGAAGCAAAGAAACAAACAAACAAACAAAGCCTAAAATACATTAAAATKCACTACACCTGCAATCACTTACTGTGATTGCAAGGAGGTGTATATATGCTGTGATTCTGAAAAACATAAGCAAAACATCTTCATTTTCCACTCTGCAGCCCCTTAGTCTGGGCTTCTTATACTGGACCATGTGCATTTCCCATCACAGTTGACTGATTTAAATTAGGACAGAAATCCAGTTTCAATCTCGTAAAATATTTTAAAATGCAGTAATATATAATTTTAAGTTTTTCTCAGAATGTTTCTCCCTCATCACAGCTGGGACCATCTGTGAGCAGATGTGACAGAAATGTCTTAAGGCAGGCAAGAAAGAGAGGGGCTGAGGACAGGCTTTCTTGAGCTTCAGCAGGGCCTTCATTCAGAAAGTTTTCCACCAAAATTCGTGGAGAGGAGAAACAAGGRCTTGGCATCAGTCACATCACTGCTGCATCCCAGTGAAAAATGGCAACTTTCTCTGCTGACCATTGCCATTGAGATCACTTAGAAACTGAGGATAGCATGGCAATATAAAGTGTGAAAATGATTGTTTTTACTGAAGGAAAACCTGAGAGCTTCCTTGCAGAGACACTGCAGAAAAGGATGACATTAAAGGAACTACAGTTGCAAAAAAGAAAATATCCCCTGCTTGTTTCAGGCTTTATATGCCTAAAGTGTTAGTGCTGGGAAAAAAAAAAAAAGCAGCAAAGGACATGAAGACATCTGTTTTCTGACTTGTTCCYGCCTTGCTGGTGGCCTTGATAGTTCATATCTTTTCCTAGTTATCAGTTTAATCTGCAACAACTCCATAGGGTCCTGATTTTCCAAGTGAGAACAGTACCTGCATGCCCACTTACCTTTGTCATAACCAGCCCTGTTACACTGATGGGATTTAGGAGCATGGGAATGTGGCTCAGTGCCAGTGCATGACATGTTACAGATGACGGCTATTCAAATAATATTAATTATTTTGCACTTGTACTAGAAGCCAACAGAGGATCATGTTGACAGGCAACTTGCCAGCACCCCAAACCCACTCATTTCACAGCTGTGGGACTCTCATATTCYACTGTCAACCTGCACAGCCTGCTGCCAGAAGCCTTAAGGCAAAATGTAATTTTGAATACTGGAAATGAGCAAAAAATGGACATTTTTGTTTCTAGAAGCAGAGTATTGCATATGAATTAMATGTGTGGGATTTGGAAAGTGGATGAAGCTCTTCCTTTACTTAGAGTGATCACTTGAGAGTTCCTGGGAAATCCTCTCACCCAACTGTGTCTGTCAAAAATTTCTCAAAGAAACCAAGGCTTCCTCAGCAGTAAATGAAGAGACAGGCATCTCAACAWCATCCTTTTTTAATATTGGTATCAAAGCCCACCATTTCCCATTAACTGCAAGGAGGTCTGGACAGAGACAAAGCTTAGGGCATAATTTAGGTGTGCAAATATTGAGGTGAGGTGAGGTGAGGTGAATCCTCTCGCTTTAGATACATATAGAAAGAGTAATTAAAGTGTACTTTGGAGAGGGTCTAGAGACAGGGYCCCTAGAGCTAAGAATAGCATACAAGGCTCAGAAGCTGTTGTTTGTGTATTAAATAGCTAYACACAAACCTGCACAAATATATTAATACATAAATATTTGGAAATTTCCAGTTAAACCAGTTATAGAGTATAACAAACCCCTTTCRTCTTCAATGCAAASTATTTTAGTACGTTCAATTAMACTATATTAATTAATGTTTGCACTGGTTWTTTATTTATTAAGCCTTGAATCCATAAGTTAATGTTTCAGTAGTGCATGGATTATGGCATATTATGGGAGATAAATTTTTCCATAGGAATTTGCTGGCACACACAGGATCATGACATTTAACATCACCAGAAGGTTATCTATCACATGCCATTTCTCTGCTTCTCTGATATATATTGTATTTGCATGCACACCTGCACATAAATAGATATCCATATGCCTACCACATGAAGAATGGACAATGATTTGAAGTGGGAAGTGCATAAAATAATTCTGTTAATAATTTAATACGTTTTAAAAGCATATAGTGATAGATCTGCATGAAGTGGGGCATTACCATAATACTCTGAGATTATTCAATGAATTTWAGCAACTTCACTGTAAACCTATAGCATTTCATGATTTTGAAGCATTGGATTAGGTCTCATTTCAATATTAATATATCAATATTATCTGTTTGTCACCCACAGCAAATACCACCAGTAAAAAAAAGCTGTTCCAAGTAGAAATTTGTCACCAGCCTGGGACCCTTGAAATATTGATGTGAATAAGTCAGATTTAAGGAAAAAATTTGAATTTTAAAATAATGTTGAAACAGGAAATGAAAATGGAAGACTTCACTTCCTTCTTAGCTGGGGATAAGGGGATCTTTGCAGCTCTCACCCCAARTTCTTTGCATCCAGATCCCTATTACAAGTCTGTGCCAAAATGGTTATGGGCAGCACACCACAGGAAGCATCTTCTTTATCTTGACAGGATAATTTTGAGGGCAGTAAATGAAATACCTATGGCCAAATCATATTATKAGTTTGTATGTATACAAACTAAAAATAGATTGAAAGCAAGGAACAAAAATTAACGTTTCTTAAGCCATATATGCAGTTGTCTTACATCTATCTCTATTGTTAATGTGTGCAAGCCAATAGTTTTGGGTTCACAGTAATTGCATACTATTTATTTACAAATCTTCCCCAGCAGTATGTGCCTGTTACCTAAAGCGATGGAGCAGGTCCCGGTCATATGTCTGTCTCTAAACCTGGGCCAACAGTACATGACATAGCACCCACTGTGGCCTCTGCTCTGTCACTTTGCAATGCGATTCTATGTAGTTTTACTTGAATAACATAAAATAACATATATAATGTTATTTATGTTATTTTCCACGTGAAGAACTCCTGTAAACCTTGCCGTTTTGAAACTCAGTGAGGCAGGCGTCTTAGACAAGCTGAAAAACAAATGGTGGTACGATAAAGGTGAATGTGGACCCAAGGACTCTGGAAGTAAGGTCAGTCGCTACAGTTCGGGACCTAACTATCGTGTTCACAAAGCAGTAGAGGAAGTAATAAGCAAAATGGCATAGAAATAAAATAAGCAGCTGTAGACTCAGAATGAATCAGCTTTGGCTCGTCTTGATGGGGGTCACGCTTTAATTTAAGGAAGCACTATTGCATTTTGAAGTCTTCAGTGGTATAAATCACCAAACATCATCCTACATATTTGGAGCATCTCTTCAAGAAATGCAAAGCAGATTTTTGGGTTTGGAAGAGGCAAGCTGGATTAGTTGTTTCCTTCCTGCCTGGAGGGTATGGACTTTTCCCATTGACTACTTAGGAAATATCCCTTCACATCTTCTTTTGGAGCTACCTCAGCCGTTTTCTGAAAAGGAGAAATGGTAGCAGGAAGGATTGCCTTTTACGCTGCCCAGGCAGGTGGTGTCTTGCGGCATTTGGGGATGTCCCTGGCTCCTTGAGGGCCAAGGAAAACTTAACTTGAGCTTTGAAGCTAAATGCTTCACTAGTTAAAAGTTTCTACAGCTTCCAGTGCTTATCCTGGTCCATACCCAAACACTAATCCTGGCAATTCCAGAGAGCTGAGAGCTCCTTCTCTTTATGGGGACAGACCCAGAACCAGGTCTTTTCTGATGGCTGGGAAACACCAAAGTCAGTGCCAGCCCTGTGTTTGAGGAGCCTGACATTTTTTCACTGTACCTGGCTCCATGCCAGCCTCTGCAGTCACAGCTAAAAGGAAGGAATGACACTCACTGACTGCTTGCTGCCTGCAAATCCCGAGACTTACCTTGAAAAAATTAGCGTAGGAAACAAGCTTTCAGCACATTTTGCTTTTTCTGGCAACGGCTTTGAAATAAAGGAGTGAAAACCATTTAAGAGGATGAGAAAGTACCTGTAAATAACAGCTGAGAAAGCCTCAACCCACCACCTACATTAGGGCAGGTCTTTCGCAGGCCTGTCTCCTCCTTGTTTGCAAGCACCATATTAGCAATTGCCACCAGAGGAACAGTCATCTCCAAGATACTTAGACTCCTCCTAGCCAGCTAAAAAGGCACAGACAAAGCAGAACCCAGCTATAAGTCCCAGTCACCTCTGTACACCCATGGGAACCTTCACTGCGCTAATGCTAATTAATTGCACAATGAATAGTGCCTCTTTAAATTAAACATCCAAATTTTTTGCAGTCTTCATAAGTTAAAAATTCATAGAGATTACATCAGAAGTTAAGTACTCTCCTTACTTTAGCTAAAGATTATATAGTCTGCATAAGAATTAAGCTTTATAAGTATTTTAAGGCACACGATGCAGCATATGAAGTCAATCCTGAGAGTTCCTTGAGAACTATGCTGAAAAAGCACATGGATTTCCAGTCAAAAAACGTGCTTCATAATTAACTAGTGAAGTATAGAGAAATGTAGAATAGTTATTTACTACAATACACCCWAGAGGGTGATTGTTTTTAAAATTAAGTATATGTAATGATTTGCTAAAGAAAACCCTTGCTWTTATCTAAATTACAAAAAATGTGTTAAATTGCATAAGTTGATATTTAGATATATACTGTTACTGAGCTTAGTAGTCCATGGGCATGTTCCAGAACTGTATCTGTAGTAAAATAAAACCAAAATTCAATAATAGGTAAGAGGCAAATGTATCACAGTGTGTATGGTACAGTGTGCACTTTCAAAGGAAGTGTTTGTTCAAAGAAAGAACTTAAGCCTCGGATGTTATTTTTGCCTRTCATTTAAGTATCAGAAGCTCAGTCTGGATCTTTTAAATTAGCAGCAATGCCTATCACAAGTAAAATTTCTGGTTTTTGTAAAGATCAAGCAGAGTCTTGTCTGATTTAAATGGATTTCTGGATTCCAAGGCTTCTGAAGAGCTTTACATAAATGCAGTTTTGTATCAGTGCTGAAATGTCCCCTAAAGAGAGCCAGACATGTCATTGTTTAATTCTCCATGTAATGGAAGTAACGCTTTGCAGTGAGCAAGCAATGACATCCTAAAATGTTGGCAATATACTTAGAATATTTTTTTATGCCAACCAGGAAATCTAGTTGCTTAAAATATATTTTATAGATCCAGATAGGTCGAATTTTGCTAAAGTATGGAAACAACCATCATTAAATTTCAGCTAAACACTGTTATTTGTCTGTTTCAACTGTTTAATGTGTGGTTTGTGCTTCTTGGGATCCATTTTCCAGGGTTAACTGTGTCACTTCTGTTTTCCCAGGACAAGACGAGTGCCTTGAGTCTCAGCAACGTTGCTGGAGTCTTCTACATTCTGGTTGGAGGCTTGGGCTTGGCAATGCTGGTGGCTTTGATAGAGTTCTGTTACAAGTCCAGGGCAGAGGCGAAACGAATGAAGGTGGCAAAGAGTGCACAGACTTTTAACCCAACTTCCTCGCAGAATACCCAGAATTTAGCAACTTATAGAGAAGGTTACAACGTATATGGAACCGAAAGTATTAAAATTTAGGGGTAGGACTTAGGGCCTACTACAGCGAGTGGGTGATGCATCTTGTAACGCAGTGTTGTGACATGTCTGTCTAGTGGTGCTTGCTTCTGAACAGAGCTTTATATTTTGGAAAACTTCAGTGCAAAGTGGTTCAGTTCTTTTGGCTGCAGATGTACAGTACATTATTCTATGTTGCTTATAGACATCTGCATTGCAAGAAATTTTTAACATGAAAAATACATTTTTAATAACTCAAAAGTTGTCCAATCACTTGAGAGATGACAACTATTTTAAATAAGAAAGTATATATCCAGAGGGCCAATTTTTAAGTACTTGATTGGAAAGTCTGTTTCCCAAAAGGTTTGCACTCTACCTGTGACAAATTGCTGCAAGCCTGTATTATTTGATGTTGGCCCTATCTGTAACCAAGATTTAGGATAGGCAACATCACTGAACCATAGTTAACCTAATGGAAGAAAAGGCACTGTTACAAGAAGTCTAAATGTTGTTTTACCTTCTCTCCCTCCTCCCCTCCCTGTTCCTTCACCCTCCCTTTGATACATGTTTTATGCTAATTGTGTGGCTTTTTTTTTTTTCCCCTCCCCATAATATCCTGCTTCAGGTCAACTTTTGCCCACTATAATAGTCGCAAAGAGTCACTAACCAGTGAATAGACCTTGATTATCATCCTCAGCTTTCAATAACAAACCCCCTTACCTAGGTCAAGACTAGTGTATTTTTGACATTCATGCAGTGATTTTGGAGGCTGAAGCKCTGATGCTGCCGAGCTGCATCCTGCGTAGCTCCCCTGAGTAGGTGTGCAGGGATGGTTTACTAATGYACTTGCTCTCATCCGTACAGTGAGTATCTTGCCAACTAATCATTAGACAAATCAACTYTCTGACCTTTGGAAATGGCACGCAACAGCAAATTGAGCTTCTAAATATAACTTTTACATAGCTCCCAAGCTATGCTGGTTGCTTTACAAGTGAATGTGCAGCTAGCACCCTACCCTGTCATGCTAGTGCTCCCTTGCCCTTGCAAATAGCAAGTCACATGTCTCCTCTGCTAACAACTATCTTCAGCTACATTTTCCTGAGCCATCCCTATAGTGGAAGTAGAAAAGCACTAATTTAGGGAAACTAGATAAATAATATAATACTTACGTTGCCACCTAGGAGAAAAAGCTTGTAGGAAACAACTGGAGATCCACTTACAATCTTTTATTTATTATTTGTGTAGCGCTGGAGTAGACGGCGCTGTACAGTAGGTGAAGTGTGCCAGACACATAACAGGTCCCTGTCCCGAGGAGCTTACAGCCTAAAGGCACAGCCCGTTCAGTACCGCACCATWCAGTACAGAGCACACACAGAGTGAGCAGAGAGTGCTGTTTGAGCATGGTAGCTGGAGCGCTGCGAGGAATAGGTGGGTTCTCGGGCCGCGAGGGAGGGGCTGGCTGGGAAACTGTCCCCTGCACACTCTTCTGTTGGGTTTTCTTTTCTTCCCTCTTCTAGAAGGACTCATGACCCTGGGTATATTCTCATCAAAACAGAGCTGCCAACTCCCCCATGTTTAAAAAAAAAAAAAAGTGTTAGCTGTGCACTTTGTTCACTAGTGAAAATGTGAGGCATGCTGTGTGTCAACAGGACACCAAAAGTATAGACCAGTGTTCATTTCTGTGAACTAGGATGGAAGTCTTCCAGATGCTAATATTAATCTCCCAAGTCCAGGCCCTAGTGTCAGTAATAAGGGTCTTAAAAAGAAGTAATCTCRTGCAAGTCATTGTGCAAAATGCAAGTGAAGGATGCTTTTTTCCTTTAAATTCTTTAGTGATGTGCTTACAACTGAGAGTGTCCCCAAGCTGGTATAAAAGTAAGAATCCCAGAAAATATATTCCTCATCAAGTTTGCAGAGTGTAATGCATTCAAAATACAGTCTTAAGAAAAAAAAAAGCAAACAAAAAATTAAGCTTTCATTCAAATACTGACCTGACCCAAATTGGCTGAGTGTGAACATAGCATGGCAATCCCCAGTTGCCACCCAGCTCTGTTATTCCAGTGCAACAGACACTGATCATACTTTGAGAATTTTTTTTGAGTCTTAGTGTTTTCTTACAATAAAAAAATAGAGCTAAYTGAGTTTTGTATTTAAAGGAAAGATCATAAGTACCTTATTCTAAAGTTTGGATTTCGGTGGGACTTGTAACGCAGAGATGAATTCCTATAGGAAAAATATATTTTAAACAATACAAAAAAAGATAGAAAATTGCTGCATTTTATTTTACTGAAAATTCATTTTTGGGTCAGTCAAAACTTCTGATAATTAACATTTTAGGGTGCAGACTTTAAAAATTCACAAATCACTAGGATTTTGACAAATATCAGACTTCTGAAATTCTTTGTTCTGCTTATTTGGCATAATATTTATCTGGAATTGAGAAATTTCAAGTCAACTTCTTATCAAAATGCTTATRCTCCTATGTGGAAGACTGCCAAAGCCCAGTCATCCTCTCCTGGCCACACTGGCAGCGAGAGGTGCCTGAGTGCCACAGTGCACAGGGGGATTCTGCCATCTGTTCATACACGCGCTAGTCCTAAACCCCTGTTTAACTGGCAGCACTAGAGAGCCCACGATGATGGCTGTACAAATTTCTGTAGATATGTGTCTGTCTTAAACATTTTGAAATCTTTGATATGTTTGGGGCTTTTTTATCCAAGGAGTAAGGAGTGGTATTTGAACTAAAACTTGCTAATATGGAAAGAAGTCTGGTGGTTCTAACCTGCATGAGTAACCAACACATCTGATTTTYAAGCTAACATCAAATAGTTTTAATRGTATATGTTTTAAACTAATATAAAATAGCTTAAATTATGCTCTTGACAATTAATATTCATTACCATTATTTTTATTTTAGTTTCATACAGTCAAATGTGAGTTACCTCAGGGAAATTCACCCTGCCTGCCAGGGAGCTGAAAATTAAAATTAAGGGCTAGTCTGTAYGTGTGGACTGGTCTATATGATAATGGACTAGACTGTATGTGTGGGATAAAGACATTCAGAAGAGCTGGCAGGCAGTTGCATCTGCTGAAGGCAGGGAAGAAAGTTTGCTGCAAGGAGAGAACAATCCTTTCCTTTTCCTCTGGGCAGCAGTTTTTCCATTAGTATTAAGCCCTTGCAAGTTGAGCTGATACTGAGAGCAGTGAGGAGCTTAATATCCTTCTGTCCARCTGCTCTAAGGCAAAGCCCTGCTGAGTTCTTCACCCCAAACCCACAGGCTTTTGAAGGGGTTGTCCCAGTATCCAGCCAGCCTCCACCACCACCTCTCCATGGCCTTCTCAGTGGGCCATGAAGCTCAGGAACCAGCTCCCAGCTCATCTGCCTTCTCTTGCTCTCCCATCCCATGCTGTTGTTTGTAATGAATGAAATTAATTACAAAACTACAAAAAGCAACGAAAAACATCATCATTACAATTAACTACAAAAAGAGGTGAAGTGTATAAYGTATATATTTTGACTTGGATACTTCCAATTTCATAGTCAAGAGAGAAAAATACATTAAAAGTTCATCTTAGATACTTGTGCCAAAGCCACCTCCATGTGACCCAAGTACTAGAGGAGCCTGAACAACAAAAGAACCCACAAGGCTACACTGTCTGTACACAGACTGAGGATATCAGTTTCAGAAATTCCCATTTCCCGTTAGGAACAGAGCAGGCAGTGCTTTCATGTGATTAATTTCACAACTAATCCAATCAAAACTAATGACAAATTTGAATATAGGTTATCACTATTAACCCATACACTTACTGAAAGGAGACTTTCACAGTTTGGGTAATCACAGTAAATATCAAGACTTTTCCCTCTTATCCCAGCCACTCCTCACATTGTTTTTGCATCCAGGCCATAAATCTGAAGTTGTAGCAGCACAGTTAAGCAGAGTATTAGCCTGACTTGGTACCTATAGCATAGTTTAAAACACAGAGCAGATGCCTACCTGGTTACTTGGCTTTATGGCACTGTCCCAATTACAAGTTTGACCTGCTSCTCGTGGCTTTGTAAGTGTCTGAGTTGTCCTGTGGTGTGTTGCTGAGCTATTGTTAGTCTTGCACTGAGGACAAGAGTTATTTCTTGCAGCTTTTCTGTTCTTCTGTGAAAGGCTGCTGAGAAAGTGGTGTTCTCTTTTTTTTTTTTTTTTTTTTTTTTTTTTTTTTTTTTATCCTGGATCCCGTTTATTGTCTTTCCGTCCTGAGTGTGCTGTCAAGGGCCAGAAAGTTATTTAGACTGAGCTACTATAGCACAGTTACATACAGCTTGTATGTCCCACAAATCTGAGTGCTCTCACTCAGGTGGGCAACTGAATGGCCATGAGCAGACAGCTGACCAGTGTGCTGGAGAGACTCTGGTACACAATGCTGACTTTCTGGGAAATTTAACACATCTGGAGCAAACTGTCTTTTTCCCACTCAAGTTTGCTTTCTAATCTGGTTTGGACTCTCATCCCTCTCCCACACTAAAGCACCTTTAGTTTTTTTCTTGCCACTGACCAGAACGTGTTCTCTGCACTTCTGCAGTTAGCAGTATCCATTTGCAGTGGGACTCAGGAYATGCACCATGTGGATCTGTATCACACTGCATTATGTCTGTGCTTTRCACATGCAGAGTTTTATTTGCTGCTGGGAAGTAGTTGAAGTTTTTGGTAATGTATAGGCCCAGGCCCCCACTTCCTCATCAGCTCTGCTACACGTTTGGGACCTGGGTGTTGTTTTAGATCAAGATACGTTTGGTAACAGTCACAAAGTACAGTGGCAGCAGGGAACGTTTTCAAAAGGTGTCTTTTACCAAAGCCAAGGTTTTTCAGTGTAAGGAGAATGCCATAATGCCCTCTGTAAGCTGAGACCTTTTCCTGAATTTGGGTGCTTTWGAGGGCTGAAGTTTTTAGAGTAATTGGTTTGGAAAGCTGCTTTTAAACCCAAACTCTGACTGTGCCACAAACAGCCTCTGTATTTTTGACAACTTTTTAAAGTAGCTACTGATAACGATGCAATATTAGACTGGTGCATTTCCACAGAARCAGTTTTAGAGGTTTAAGGACTTTTCCTCATCCCTATATACTCATATATAAAATTAACTCCACATATCAAACACCAGCTCAGGATTTCACTGCTACCTCAGAAGGAAAACTGGGCTCAGAGGGATAAAGTTCAAAATGTAGAGATTAGTAATAAAGCAAACAAATTGACTTTATGATGTTTKTCATCCTTTTGCTCCTCTGTGAATGCACCCTCTTATCTCTCTTTTTTCCTAATTGGTATTACAGACTGCATCCCTGCATATCATTTATATAGTTTCTCCTGAGTAGAAATCAGATTTCCTCACTAATTAATATCTTAACATGGTTATCTCTCTAATCTCTTTTAATGTAGTGTAGTTTGGGTGCCTTGCTGCATGTTTTGACCTTGGACACTTCCCCTAATTTTAGTCATCTGGAAATCATTTACTTTAAACTAATCATCTTGGCTTTTTTTATAATCACATGAGAGAGGCCTATTAGATTTGGCTACTGATTTTTGAATGACTAAAGTTAGATGGCATAACTATAAATCTTTTAACAAATCCAGGTTTTTTGCTTGAGTAATTTAGTCCCTAAACATAATCATTTATTTTTTTTTAGCTGAAACTAAAGATTTTCAAGTAACAAAAATTTAAGCCTTCTTTTGGGAAATTTGAACATAATGTAGAAAACTGTATTTTCTCTCAATAAATTACATTTTCTTTGAAAGTTACCACCTTTTCTAATTGTAAGAATATACATATATGTGTATATATATATATATATATATATATATATAAAACAGATTTGAGGACAGTTCTTAGATTTCCTGATACTAAATATTTGCATTGGGAAAATAGGTAATAATTTCCTTAGATGTGAATGATGGAATCACCAGAGAGATAGCTGGTACAGTTATTGTAATTTATGTACCATTTTTAGTAGTTGTATTTACTCCTGGCATTTCTAGTTGAAGGTCAAAGCCTATAAAAACCTGTGCATGACCTTATTCACAGATGCTAATGCTTTCAGGTTCCAAAAGGTCTTCTCACKGTATATAAATTTAGTTTGAAGAAGTTTAGATGAAAGTATTCCATTTTCAGTTAATTTCATATCAAATTCAGATTTTATATTTAAATCAATAATGATTTATTGTACTGAAATTTACCCTCAGAATTGCTAGTCCTTTTTTCCCCAGTAGACTTAAGTGCTATGTATTATATTTATGATGATAACTATTTTCATATTTAACGTTAACATGAAAAAATGCAGATGTCTAAAATTTAACATTTTGGTGTTTGCTGTGTCCCAGTTGCTTGAAGGACAGAAACATTATAACACTTTCCTCTCTTCTGCTCTTTCTTCAAACCCAGCTTACCTTTTCTGAAGCCATAAGAAACAAAGCCAGATTATCCATCACAGGGAGTGTGGGAGAGAACGGACGCGTATTGACTCCCGACTGCCCGAAGGCCGTGCACACTGGAACTGCAATTAGACAAAGTTCAGGATTGGCTGTAATTGCATCGGACCTACCATAAAAACCAAAAAAATAATTGAGTGCCTTAATCAAACTGTGTTGGTGACTGACTGATGGGAACACAGCACAGACTGTAACGACATGGGAGTGTCATTGATGAACTAATAATTTGGCTGAGAAAGGGAAGTACGTCCAAATGCGCCAGACATCATCAGCAACAATGTGTGCATGAGCTCAGCTCGGAAACCCAAACTCAGATTTTATATCAGGAAAATTCATAATTTAGTTTTGTTGGGGGGAGGGGGCTGGGAAGGGTGTATTAACAGCAACAAATTTCACTTGAGTGGACTTAAAACTAATAAGACTTGCCAATTTAGCGCATTAAACTGTGAAGAACATGCTCAGAAAGGACACCACTTTGGTCTTTGTCTTGACAAAGAGAGAAAAATAGCTATAGAAGTCAATGAACATGCTAACCTGTGTCTCCAGAACATCAATATATACAATGGAAGAATACTCAGCTGTTCAGCTGTAGAAATGAATCACTAAACTGTGATAAAAAAATAATAAATATGTAAATCCTGTGAAAAAAAAAGAAATTATTTACATTTTCTTTGGAAAAAGAAGAATATTGAAACATGCTTGCTTTTTAACTGATGTAAATTCAGTAGAGGACAACACAATTCTTTTTTCTAACCATCTTAGGGAAAAATCATTGCAATAATTGATATAAAATGCCATCACTGTAATAAAATTCAGAGAATTTTTTTTTATAAAAGTTGTTGGTCATCCTCTTGTTTGCTGTTACCTTCATTCTGTTCCATCATTCCGTGTTCCACAGATTTGCATCTGTCTAATACAAGAAACAAAATGATAAAATGTTTAGAGTACTTCATCAGTCTGCAGTGTAGAATCAAAAGAGACTACGGGTCACTCATGTTACAGATATTATTTATAATCTTGTTCTGTGTAAGAAACTGTGGTTTTTGTACCCACCAAAAAGAATAAAACAGCAATTGTTCTTATAATATTGACAGAGCTTGAGTTGTTTTCTGATCATTAGAGATGCCACCTGGAAAACAGAAAAGGACTGATCATTCATTACAACAGCATTCAGAATCTTGTCAGAGTCCCTGCACATTTCAGAAGTGCTTTTAAGTCCATAGGGATGAGGGACTCTGAACAGCTAAAGAATTGTCATGATTACTCCCTCACTAAAAACCTTTCTGAAGTGTTAGGGAACCATTTAGTGATAGTGTTTGTCCTCTGGGTAGGTCAAGGGACGAGATGCCAGGGAGCAAGGAAGTACWAATGACAGTCCTTGAGACTGATGTGATAGATGATAGATGCAGCCTGCTTGATATCCAGGAGCCTCAGTCTTCATCCCCCAGCCTATCTGTGGCATGCCTGGGAAGGACTAGCAGCCACCATTTGAATAAAAGCCAGATGTCAACAGGAGCAGGCATGTCTGTAGGTGCAAAGTTGCAGCACATCTGCTCTGTGGTGGTAGCCTCCTTGACTTCACAACACCTGGCAGTGTTGCCCAAATCCAGAGTATTGCCAGCAGTGCAACAGCCACATGCCAGAGCCCAGAGTGCAAGTAAMTTCAAACTTGGAGTAATAGCTCATSAGTTTCYCAGGCCCTTGAGGGGCTATGTTCCAATGGTTTGCATTTCCCCAGAGCCTGGTGCTGGTGCCTCTCTCAGCCCCCAGGGCTCTCATGCAGAGGAGAGTGGGCCCAGGATGGAGCCCAATGCTGCCCGGCAGGGACCAAACCCCAAATACTGCCAGAAACAGCAGCCAGACACTGCTGAGCTGATTCTTCTGTCTGACAGAGACAGCTGTAGAGTGGCAAAGCAGGGGTTAGTTTCAGTCCAGATACCAGCGATATAAATACAAATTTCTTGCCTCAAATACTCTATAGAGACCCTTTMTAGCTCATGGGGAGAAATAAAGAACAAGAGTGAATGACTTAATCTTAAAGTATCAGACAACTGATCCACAGCAGCAAGAGACTAAATCCTTCCACTAACCTTAATACAGGCTGACAGAGACCAGWTCTTATACAGAGCTTGACAGTGCAGGCAAACATGAAAATAAGGTAATGCTTACCCCTCAGGCCTAATAACTACAGTGTATGCAGGGATCTTAGAGAAAAAGACAAATAACACTGCAATTATTCACTGTGACTAAACATACTTTGTATCCATGTTTTACTGGCATGTTTAGCACATTCATGAGTTAMTGTGAATTGTTCTGTGTTTCTTTGGCTAGGTTAGGTGAGTTGTCTGGTTTTTCTCTTTTTTGAGTAAACCTGGAAGCTCCCTTCTTTTTACAGGTAAATTCAAAAAACAACTTCYGGGTRGGTTGRTTCTGAGTTTGCCTTTTCTTTTTTTTTTTTTTTTTTAAGAAAAAGAGTGTTTGCCTCCATTTTTCACAAAGTAATTAGAGGCTGAACAGGTTGAGAGACTGAGTATGAAGAATGCTGTCTATTTTGTTTTATTGTGTCTGTCTGTTTTTCCAGGAGCTTGTCTTCATCCTTTCCTTGTCCGTAACTGTGCCAGGGCTGTTTTGGGATATTTATTGTCTTCCAGTGTTACTCCTCTTCTACGATCCCCTATCTGTTTAACACATTGTATTACTTTTCACTATCAGTAAACAGCCCATTGCTGCTGTTAGGAGTGTTGCTCCATGGAGCTGATTGTTAATTCCCTAAGTCAAGTTTCCACCTGGCAATGAAGCACCCAAGTCMTTTGAGAAGTCCAGTGCCAGTAACCATGCACTGAGAAGGATTCAGAATTGAGCAGCATGAGCAGTGCTGCCACAGAGCTGCATGGCCACGGGGTGCAGTGACCCACCAAGGCCATGTGGCCAGCAGCCACAGTGGGGAATCACCACATCCTCTAACCATTTACAAGCCTTGTCTTTGACAAAGGAATACTTTACTGAAAGAAAATTTGGTCAGTTGAGGTAAAGAGGATAGTCCCACTTTGCTGGTGCCTGTCATAAGCAGATAAAATACTTGAAGAAGAAAAAAAAAGGAAAAAAATCTAGATAGGGAAATGCTACAGCAGAGAGAGTTAGAATACAGTTCAGGTGGTTAAGAAAACATTCTCAGGGTAGTGGTCTGCTGTCTCCACAGTAACTTACTCTTTTGTCTTACTCCAAGAGGGTAGCTGTTGCAYGACTGCTGTGACCATAGAGAGCAGCTCTTGGGAGAAGGACTGGGGGATGCTGGTGAATGACAAGCTTGACATGTCTCAGCAATGTGCACTCACAGCCCAGAAAGCCAAACCTGTCCTGGGCTGCATCCAAAGCAGGGTGGGCAGCAGGGCCAAGGAAGGGATTCTGCCCCTGTGCTCTGCACTGCTGAGCCCCCACCTGCAGGGCTGCATCCAGCTCTGGGGGCCCAGCASAGGAAAGATGTGGACCTGCTGGAGTGAGTCCAGAGGAGAGCCTCTAAGTGTATCACAGGTCTGGAACACCACTCCTGTGAAGACAGACTGAGAGAGTTGAGGTTCAGGCTGGAGAAGGGAAGGAACCCCTGTGCAGATGTCTCAGATGGCCTAGGGCATCTCAAATAGTACCTGTGGAAGAGTAAATGAATYGTGTCCCAGTCTTTTCAGATGAGTTCTTTTCAAGCCTCCTTTGACTAGATCTCCATGGAGTATGAGAAGACTTCAGACCCATCATTTTCTGATAGACTCCTAAATTTAGCTGTCTTAATGACGAACTGAATTAGATCAGCACTTATCTGCTTCTAAAATAATTTCAGTTTCAATGTAATCAAGAGCAATTATTAACATTAACAGTCACAACAGTATCAGACTCATCKGCAAAATAAGTTTTCTGAGCTAGTGGGAATCATAATGTAGGACCAGCCTGCTTTGACATTCACTGTTACATTAGTAGCTTTTTGTCCTTTTAAACCTTCCCACASCAGTTGTGTGTTCTATTAAACACCTATCAAATTTAAAATCAGTACAGACTTGCTGGTTTGTCTGAGAACCTCACATGCAGAACTAGTTTTATGTAATCACTTGTTATTGCTGAATGGCACCTAGGGACTATTCTGGGAACTGAATGTACATGTTCTGAATTGAATTTGCCTCAGTGTAATTGAGAACAGAGCCTGGGGAAAGGAGTATAGCTTTATACAACTGCCTGTAATCATTGTATGTGGTAAAGGAGGGCAGTGGCACCTGTTCACCCCAGTTGCTTAATCATTTTGTAATAGCTTCTGCCCTGATAGGATGTCAGAATGAAGAACAAATATTCTTTAATATTTAAAGTGTTAAGTATACATTCATCCATGATTAGAAAATTACAGAAGAAGGGCCCTCCTAAAGCTCTCACCCTGCAGAATTTATGTACCACGCAAATGCTGAAARCGAGAAAAGAAAGGCAGCCTGCAAGGAGCTGCAGAGATTTGTTGTAGACGTGGATTAATTAGCACTGTTATCACAAAATATGTAATTGGTATGCAACAGCAAGTTTAGCTTCAGCTAAAATGTCTAAGGGTAAGAAGTCACCAGYGGAATTATAAATAGAAATTTAGAGCCACTTCCTTTTCTAAGTGAGAGGAGTGCCACAGATTCCAAATAACTTACTGATTTCATAACAGTTGCATTAAATGTAAGGTCAGGCAAGCTGAAACTAGTAAATAGGAAACATGAAATAATTTAGACTAGAAGGGATTTCTGGAGGTCAGTTCCTTCAAACTTCCATTTAAAGTRGATTCAGCTTTGAAGTTAGATCCAATTTCAAAGCTTAAGAGGTTTCTCAGTGTTATTATGTCATAATTTTAGCATCAGAAGCGTAGAAAATGCATAACCCCTATGGGTAATGTCTTCAAAAGTTCTGACCACCCTCAATATTTTCYTAAGGGCAAAATTTTCTAAAATTTYTGTTGTTATTCTGCATATTCTGARAGTAGATTCAAAAGCAGCAACACATAYCCCAAGCTGCTTACCTAAATGAAGATGTGCATTATCATTTGTGTGGCTGAGCTCAGAATCTGGACTTACCTGTTAGGGGACTAAGGCCTGYTATCATCACACTTCAGAGGAGTGTGCCCTGCTGTCAGTCTTTCCTTCTGGCTAAAGCAAAGATCMACGCCCCTGGCTCACCAATCCACCACCTTCCATTGGCACAAAATACGAAGATGTTCTAAAGGCCAGACCCTGACTGTCTTTTTAGACTGTTGTATCTCTAAGAAATTCAAAGAYCTTCAACAAGGCTAAACTGTTGAAGTGGACTTTCAAGTACTTTAAGGTAAATTATGCATTTTCTAAAGTCCTTGAAAAACATATATTAATTTTCAAGTTTTTGTGTATTTTATCTCTTCCTGTAAGGATTCCAGTGCTAAAGCCCTGATTTTACCTAGCCTTTTGCCTGATACTATTTGTGCAAATCCATGCATAATGGTGTGAAAATGTAACCACTAGTGTGGATGGAAAGATCTGATCTGGTGAGACTTTTAAACCTTTTTTTGTGTAACTGTGTAGAAGGTGTGGAGACTTTGGAAGTCACAAGGTTGCAGCAGTTTAAACCTAGTAATTCTTTTAAAAGAGTCTTTCTACACACTACAGTGTTCAGGAAGTCTATAAATACATAAGAGGTGGTGTTTTCCCTTCTTCCCTTTTATATTCCAGCTATCTGCAATACTGGAGTCAATTGCTGGAAGTTCTCTGACATTTCTAAAACAACTTTAAGAAAAAAAAAGTCTTTTTGGCTAAAGGACAGAATCAATATTCTACCAAAAAAAATCATCAGTTAAAAGCTCCATCACCAGGATTAAGAAATAACTKCTGGAAAACCTATAGAAAATGCAATAGCATTCTGAGAACATCTGATATTTGGGGTGACACTCACTGACTTTAAACACCTCCAATTTAGCTATCTGGAAGCTTGTAGGTTGCAGTATAAAGAACTGATTGTAGACGACTGTTTGTGGGTAGGGTAGTTATGCCCCAACAATCTTTTCTGAGTTTTGTTGGTGAAGACAACCAAGAATKACTCATTCAATGTTGACATTTACACTACAGGTGCCTGCACTTGRGCAGATGACTCCTCCTCATGGTGACCCAAGTCCAGCCAGCGCACTGTGAAATGGAGTGAGTCTGGCACGTTTGCAGCAGCAGTGACACGAGCTCTGGTCACAGTGTCAGTGACACAGGGACACAAGGATGGAGTTGCTGCCATTTGAAGTTGCTTCCAAACTGAATGCTTAYTACCTTCAGCTACACAGTACCTGATGCCTGAGGTGGCTTGCTARCCCCTCTGTGTGTAAACACACACCTTCAGGCTCCCTGCTGCTCTCACAGCTGCTATTGAGGTACCACCAGCCCCTAGCAATGRCTGCTTTCCCCCAGCTCCAAAAGATTATGTTGTTTGGCACCTGTTGTGTTCAAATTGCCTTTTAATTAATATAAGCCACTGGTAAGCTGGTGGGAACCAGGTTACAGCAGCAGCTGGATGCCCCAACATCTGAATTCTCCAAGGARAGGTCAGAGGAGGTGGGGAGATAAYTCCCTAGAGGGAAGTGTATCTTCAGAAAACCTCAGGCATGACATTTTSGTTCAAGAGGGCTGAAGGCAGGACAGTGCAGCCTGAGGCTCTCTGGAGGTACRTGGAAACCCTCTCTGCATTTCACTAGGTACATTTTCATGACAGCTGGAACTTGAGCCTGTATTTCCTACAGCTCAAGTGAGTTAACTATTGGTAATATAGAAATCTCCATTTTCGTGTTACTCTATTAATGCTTATTTGTTCACACCAAGTGGAATGTSTAGAGAAGAAACCCAAGCCAGRGGAAGATTGGTTTTCATCCTCACCRCAGGAACTATTCCATGAATCAGATCTAGGATGATAACAAACACACTGAAAATACATAGAAAGGACATAATTTATATAAAAACTAGATATAAGACTTCATCTCTACTTCTAGGGAGTATTTTAAACTAATTCTAACAAAAAGCAAAAAAATGAAGTCACTGTATGAAACACTGAATTGCATCATTCCCAAGGAAAATGTAAAGAAATGCTTCCTTTTAAAACAAGCAATTATCATTCTGGGGAAAGAGCGGACATTTCTTCCCAACATTATTCAGAGACATTTCTGAGTCCAAGGAGGAACCCTGAGGAAGGAGGCTGTCAAACAGGTTGAGCTACACTGATAACCATGTCAGGTTCAGTTAGGTTTGATATTTTCCAAGTGTGTGATCAGCCGCTGAAGGCTTTGAAGTGGCAAGCGTGATGCAATTGAGTCTGAAATTCCTGCAGAGCTCCTGAACAGAAGGGGAGGTTTCTTTTTAAGCATGTGGGCACAACTTCTAACCTGTCTCCTCTTTTCTCTCCATCAAACAGAATCTGTTTCAGGACAGAGAGTGCACTTAAGATCACTGCTTTCAGACAGGTTCCCCAGTGCTTGGAAGGCAGGAAGGTGGTGTGGAAATACTGCAGCATCTTTTTTCTCCCATTTTATTTGGTCATGGGGGCCTGCAAAACCTGAGAGAAAGCTGTAAGACATTGAAGCCATYAGCAAGCACAACTGACGGGTTTGGTGCATCACGCTCATATACTTTCCATGCACTCAGACCTGTCCACCTGATTATCACATCCTCTGTTAGGACCTGAAAACCAGGAATCTCTGTGACATTAAATTAACCTAGGAAAAAAGAACTGACAAGCATGAACCCATTCTTCCTACTTTTGGCAAATTCTGTAGGATGGTTCTACAGAAAAATCATAGGAGTCCTGACCCAAAGAGGAAATTGGCTGATGCTTTCACTCCACATTGCTGTAACCATGCTGTTTTCTGAAGGCCAGTGAAACTCTTTGGGACTGTGTGTGGCTATAGAGCACTAGCAATTTGTGCTCAATCTGAAAAAAGTTCTCTGGAGATTTTATTCCCACAAGGCAACACAGGCTTGTGACTTCCCATCAGCATGAAGTTCACCCAAACCAGTCATAATACTTCATCTTGTTATGAGTCTCAATAATAGTCACAATCCACAGTCCACAGACATGTCACTTTGTGGGATGCTCACCTGGCCACTTTTGGATCAGCAAACAAGAGGAGCAGAAAGTCCTCTTCGGAGGTGCTGTGTTTCAGGTCCTGCTTCTGGTCCCATCCTTTCTTCTCTTCCCTCCCTACTGGGCCACTGTGGCCCTTTTCCCTGTTTGTGGGATTCTAGGCTAGAATTCTGCCCTGTCAGTCTTCAATGGGCTATAGCTGCTGAGGAGGAAAGGGATTGATGGAAATTTGAACGAGTGAGTCGAGAACCTGCTCTACTGGCTGCTGTTTGGCTGCATTTCCTCTTCACAGTTCCCTTGCTCTCCCCCACACTCTCTTAGATCTCTTTAGTTATTTCAAGCCCCACTACAGCTCTGGTCTCCAGCATGTTCCTGTCAGAGCTCCTTCTACCAAAGYCTGGATCACCATTTGGTCATGAATTTCTTTCACTGCCCTGAGTTTTTCCACCTTTGCTCACCTACATCAAGGCTTTCTCCCACCAAGAGTCTCTTCCACTCTTGCAGCTATTCTTTGTGCCAGGATGATAAAGGCTGTGAGCTTGTCACCATGCAGGCCCCTCYTGCAAGGCAATATCATACCTACAGTTCTGCATGACAGATAACCTTAGACTAATTTCTAAACCTCAGACTGGTTACACCGGCGTCCCTGGGATTCTTTCCAGCTGAACCAAATCTGTCGTGAAGTCCCATATTGAAAGCCTCCTCCAATTCCAGTCTGATGAGTGGTCACAATAAAAGAACACGGATTCCTTTCCATGCTCATTGCAGGCAGAATTACTAAATTTTTTTATTATTTTATCTGCAGGAGTAGGAGGATTGTGGTGCATTTTCTTCCTGACTTTTTTGCAGTAAAGCTACAGAGCCACTCAGCCTTTATTCTGCATTTCTGATGTGGATTACACCCACTTAAGTGTACAGTTTTACATTAGTCCATCTTAAAYTGCATTCAATTTTTCTAAACTATTTTGCCAAATTCTTAGCTTCATATAAAACTTTTCAACATTTCATATGAAATAGAAAATAATAAGGRAGAACAAAACAGAAAAGTATGTTTTAATAGTGAGAAACATTATTTCATTATCACAAATTTCCAATGYTATTAATATTTAATAAAATATTTCATTCCAAAGTTTTCTTATTAAAACAGCKATTTTCTGCAAAACATTGCAGCAAGACTGTATTTAAAGTTGTCACTTCAGAGTTATTTTCCAARTGATGGTAATGAAATGTTTTTGAGGCATTAGCAACAGATGATGTTAAATTGTTATAGCAATAGAAGTGATGTGGTGACTTTGTGGAACTGAGTGACATTATGGTGACAGTTTGGGAACAGTCCCTTTGTTTATGAGCTTGGCTTCGAAGAAGAAAGAGAGATGAAGCTTTGCAAATCTAAAGCTTCTCTGTGTATAAAATGCCAAAAAATCCTAACTTCTCTCTGACCAAATTTACAAYTGAAAGAAGACAAATATTTCAACAGTACTTCCTCAGGCCCATTTACTTTAATATCCCTTAGGAAAATAAGATTTATACCCATACAGTAAGCTTGCACAAAGGGATAAACACTACATTTTAGTAAATTTGATATATCTGAAGGGTTTTCCAGTAGTTAGAAAACAGAASTAATTTCTAGGCAGAATGATATTTTTTTCTTTCCTGGTATGAAGTCATCAATCAGAAAACTTTATGTTCTGGTTTTTAATTAGCTCTTTTGGATAASTGCCAAAAACTCCATTTATTCAGTAAAATGATGTTAAGAAAAAAAAAAGTCCCTTTCTAGAACATTCTTTCTTATGCCTTTTGTTTGAAGAAAGGAGAGGAAAGAAAAAGATTTGTACATTTTCCAACTGCGGTATTGAAATTTGGAGCCATTCTTAAAAGTACATTCCATAAGTGAGATTTTCTGACTTTCAAACCCTTTGCAGCCAATGTAGTGGCAATGAGACACAAAGATGAGGGAAGTTTYGTGGGACAGAAGGAACAGGATGCTGAGCATGAGGTTTATGCTTAGCATGTGATACAGCAGTATGTGCTGGGAGATGATGTGGAGTTTGTGCAATTTAAAGTGCTGGTCATATACAAAATTTAAGAGCCAACAGCAACACCCACAGATCYTGATTTGTCCATCCCAGTGGGGAACTGGCATTCTTCACCAAGGGTTACTCATATCTAGTAAATGATTAGTTTTAAAAGGATGACACCATATATTAAACAGTTGCTCCTTATAATGCCTGGCTTCCCCAAACCCTTTTGCTCTCTCTGCTCCTTTCATGACCAGGTACCRAATATTTCCCAAATCTCTTTCACTAAGAGAAGTCCCATTTTGCAAGATCCACGTGTAGTTGCCTGGACTTCTACTGTCCACAGGCACACAGTTCCCTATATACAGGAAAGAGGGATATTTTCATTTCTAAAACAGGTGTAAGAAAAAGCATAGGGCCAAAGGAATGTAGAGAGCAGATACAGCAAAGTCCCAGGAGAGAAAAGGAGATATGTGATAGATGCAGTGCTAAGGTGGTTATCATTGCTGAAGGGAGCAAACATTTGYATCAGAGTAAATGCAAACTGTTGCAAATAAATCATAGAATCATTTAGGCTGGAAAAGACCTTCARGATTATTAAGTCCAACTGTAAACCTAACACTTCCAAGTCCACCACTAAATTATAAAGCCCAAGGGGTTTTCAGGTGTTTATTTTGGAAAAAGACATCATAATGGCAGGATTGCAAGGACATAAGGAGCATCTGCCAGCATACAGTATAAYTGATACCATATAAAGATAACAGGGAAGATACACTGGGCTGTAGGCTGGTCACTTGGTTTCACAAGCTGATTTTTTGTGTGGTGCATGCTGACTCCACCTCATGATAACAGTCTACCACCTGGGGTGTTCATCTTCTTGAGGCACTCAAACCTTGATCATTTATTCACACGGACAATTTGGGCAATCCCAGATTGCTCTTTTCAGAGACTCACAAGTCTACAGTGGAGAAGGGAAAATTACAAGCATCTCACTGGAGGGCACATTTGTCACAGCCCACAGCACCTCCTGTGCTGGTGCTGGGCTTTCAAATGCCACTCAGAACTGCCACTTTCAATGCCACTCAGAACTGACTTAAACCCTAACTTTTCTTCTAGGTTAAACAGAGCTAGTTTCTGTATCTAGGAATTTGATTGTGTTGTTTGCCTYTATGTGCTAGAATACCCTACCCTCTGAAATCTCCCATGTAGATATTTCTAGACCTTAATCAAGCCATGTTATCACAGCATGTTCTCTCAGATAAATTAAAATGATCTGTTATTTAAATAGCTGATTKTACAGCATTTYTTTTCAACCTGGAGCAGSTCTTGATACATAYATACATGCACCCTTGGGCTGTGTCAGCACAATGCTTTAGTCAGCCATATCTCATACTCCTAAAAGCTTTGTTGATCCGAGGCCACTGTGGCAGGAGGAAGGGAAACCTCTCTGCAGCCCTGTGAGACCCATTCAGATCTGTGCAGCTGAAGACAGAAAGCCCTGCCTTGCCTGGATTTGGCTCTAGATCTGCCTGACCTCTCTTCAGGGATGTGGCTGTCCAGCAATGACCCAAGTGAAGAGATGCTCCTACCTGCTGCCACCTCTCCTTCCAAAAGTAGTCAATGAGGGCACCASCCAGACCCCACCACAGCCACCAGCCTTGGATGGATGCTCAGGGAGGAGAAGAATGAAGCCAAGCTCCCACCCAGGACCCTTGGACAGGTTTACCCTCCCCAGAGCTGATCCTAGAGCGAGTGGCCAAATCCCAGGGCAGTCACAGACTGTTGGAGGGAGGACAAGGTGGGATGAGAGCCCAACCACACTCGGCAGTGAATTATTATCACATGCTGCAGTGAACATGTGGTGSCTTTTTCCCTGCCTACTCCTTGCGGGCCGACAACCTTGTTGTGTTAATTTCAGTGGGAAATGTGATGAGTAGGTGAAATATGTCCGCTGAATTGGTATTTCAGGCTGAAAAGATTAATTTATGTATATTTTATAATTTGTGATGCATCTCTTAATTTATTTTCTTTTGGATGATTTCCTATATACCCACACATACACAAAATAAAGGACAAAAAGTTTTTTGGMTGCTGTATTTCATATATATTAGCAGCATGGTTGGTGGGTTGGGTTTTTTTTTTTCCAAATACGTAAGAACTGCTAAAACTTACAAAACAGACTCTGGTTGAAACTGAAATTTCTTGTATAGCCCTGCAAGAAATATTCCACAGGCATTAATAATAATGGTTGCCTCCAGACCACACCAGTAAATCTTGGCACCAGCCTTTATATAAAGAGAAAACCACACCTCAGTTATCCTTCTCTGTGTTTTTCTTCTGGAGATGAACTGCCTGGTATTTTGGTGACAAAGCTGTCTGTCCATTTGTAACCCTCTTGGGTCAGCTTGGTCATGTTGTCAAACTTGTGTTCTGATGTGTGGGAAGCCACTGAAGGCGGATGCCTGAGAATTGATTTGGGCCATTCTTTCTGCTGTTGACATAAAAATACTCAGCTCTTGCAAACCTGTTTGTCCCTGAAGATTCTCATCACCTATGAAACAGCACCTCTCAGGGCTGCAGAGGTTGATAGTAGTAACACTGGAGGTCAAATTTCAATAAGGAACAAACCAAAAACCTTATATTTAAAAACTTCATAGGCATTTGGCTTTAGTACTTAGAAATTCCATTGTTAGAATTTCCTTTAGTACTTGTTAAAACAAGTTCCTATCTTTGCTCAGTCCCTAATATTTCTCTTCGTTCTCCAGTATAAAAAAGTCTATATATTGGGCAAAAACTTTCCCTGTAGCCATTGTACCCAGGGTTTGGGAAATATAAACAGGACGCTTCAGATTTACCACCCACCTCACTGGTTTAAAAAATAATTTAAAATTTTGGTTAGAACTCCAATTGAATATGACAAAGGAGCAGAGATACGGCTGGAAAAAAATATCTCTAATAAAAATGCAGGCTTGATAAGATCAGTGTGGAATTTACATTGGAAAAACAAAGACACTGTCAGAAAAGCAGCTTGAWGGGAAGATATTGGTTCACCTGAAAATATAGTCTCAAAGCTCCCTGTCTCTTTACTTTCTGGTATTCATTTTTAGCTACCAAATTATAATTAAGTCTAAACAATGCCACTGTGCCACATAAACTGTATCTGTCACAATTCTGGACCTGCTCAGTCTTCTCAGTCATCCCAGGACAGTTCCATAGCCCAGGCCTTTGGCAAGAAATATTCCATCAGGAAAATGTGCTAKGCAACTAACCTGAGCATCTCCCTTTTGCCCTTCCAGTTTTATGATTTCCTTTTCCTTGGATGCACCACTCAATTTCTGAAAGTCTCACCACAGAAGTTCACCATTGTTTTTGGGGGAATGACTTCAGACTAAAATTCATTTAYCTCAGTATTACAGAATCAGTTTGAACAACCAGTATAGTCACTTCTTCTGCTTCTTCCTTTATTATTTCATTCTCAAAGAGACGCTTTTTTTTCCTTTGTAGACTTTGGATCTGAGCCAATTATGTTCTCCTGGTCACTTGATAGGGAAAGTTCTTTAACTTTCCTTAGAAGTTACTAGTGTTAATTGGTTTTTTCCTGATAGTATCTCTGAACTCTCCAACTGTCCTGCCACCCTTTTGTTCTTTGCTTGCTCCAGTTATAGAAGCAATGGTGGGGAGGCTGTGAAGCAGATGGAAAACCTGTCACAGGACCCAGAATGCTTGTGACAGGAYTAATAAAGGAGAACAACAACCTCCTTCCCTCCTTTTGTGAATGAGTGTTGTTAATTGCTWAAAGAATCACCTGCATCAGTAAAAAAAATTAATTATAAAAGCAACAGCAAGAAAAAGTTCATTGACAAGGTTCGCTCTGCTGCTTACTAGATGGTTAAGCACAGTGGGGAAAAACARGAAGAAGAAATCCAGGGTCAATCAATCCAAACCAAAATGAACCCAAATAAACCCAAAACTATCTTTGTGGAGACAGGAGGAGGGGGGAAGTACAGGGAGAGARTAAAGGATTCATATGGGATTTACAATAACATAACAGTAACGTACAAGCCGAACTTACAAATCTTAAGTACTTAAGAAATCAGGAGAGCAGCATTTCCCCCACATTGGCTACAGCACATATACATAGTTGTATGCACACAGACACTGTGGCCCAGGAGAGTTCAAAGGGTCTCATTTTGGACTGCTGTTTATAGGGCCTCAAGAGAGTAAACTCTCGTCATAACTTTCATCCTGGCTGCACTTCTGGGTGGCACCCTTTCTTTGAAAGTTTGAAAACAAAATGTCATTCTACTTGTGTTTCTACACAGGCAAAAAAATTWCTAAGGCTGTCCATTAAAAAAGAAAAGGGCAGGAAGTTGTTAGGCAGCACAAGTTCCTGGGAACAGATGGTGTTTCAGATGGTCAAGAGGAGTTCATTTGTTTGTCATAGACTGAGGCCACAGGAGCATTTCCCAGATCATAGTATGGCCTGAGAGAAATGCAACRTCAGACTTCCCACTCATGAAAACCACCCAACCAAAAATGTTACATGTGTCAGGTTTGTAGTGTGGACCTGGATAGGAGTACACCAAAACTTGGGACAAGTGTTCAACTGCATTACCCATGGGCTGAGGGGCAGATCTTATCCTCTGGTCCATGGGGTCCATCTCTGTCAGGACCTATATTCTCCTAAACCTCCTYTGGTTTATATGCACACACAGATGTTCACATTCCTGTTCATGTCTCCATCAGCTAAAGAACAGTAGAGATACTGCTGAGCCTTCCGAGCTTCCCTTGGTGCAGGCAATGGAAMGGATGCCAGCATAGTGCTCATTAGGAGAAGGACCATGGCCCTGACACCATCTGTGCTGTGCAGAAGGTTCTGCTGACCCCAAGGGAAGCTGGCAGATCAAGTCTGGAGGTTGCTCCTTCCCTTTGACAGTGTCAGAGCAGGTTCAGGAGAAGCTTTTCAAAGTCTGCTCCACTTACACTGTTTTTGTTTTTCCCCTAACCTCTTTCTGAACTCTTGGATAAAAAGCTGTGAACTGAAGTTCACAGAGYTTGGTTTCTTTCCCAAAAGACTTTTGTTCTACAGGAAACAACCCTTTTCTACAAAAAGAATAAACATATGAACTACTCAGACTTAAAAATGCTCATGTATCAAAAGGGAGAGCATGAAGAGGGCACAAGGGATTTATTTTCTGAATGAATTTGCTCATCCTGAATAAAAGCTGGCATCTTTTAATAATCTTTCTTTTCTGGCAAATAGTCCAGCTAAAGTGACAAGCCTCCCAAATAAACAGCCCTGTCTCCATCTTGCGGAAACATTGCAGCTATTATAGACACTGCAGATGGAAAAACAATCTGAAGAAAGRGAAGCTGGTGGGCTCCAGGAGGAGCCAGCATGCGCACTTTCATTCACAGGAAGGGTCCTTTGGTGATAAAAATGAAGCAGTTCAAGTGTTTGTTTTCATTCCTGCCTCTGAAAGAACTGCTTCCAGAAAATATTTTGATTTCAAGAATATCTATGACCAAAAAAAAATTTAGATTATCTATATCTTTTATATGAGGTCGACTATAAATTAGTACTTTATGTAACAATGCCTATTTGACTTGACAGAAATGCTTTTTCTTCAGTGTGAGACAGCTCAGAGGCTGGCGATAACCCTTAGCTTGTCCTTCAGAAGTAAGAGCTTTCCTGCAAACCATTCTGGATTAGCCCACCCTTTTTCCTCTATATTTCTGAGCCAAAAGATCTCTCTGGCTCCGACCTGTAAGAGAGACAGAAATTCTGTCTGTAAAATTGGCTCCTAGCAGGTCCTTTTCAGAAAAGCATAAACACGCCCCACTAGGATCATTCCTCTGCTGTAACCTCCGGGCACTAGGATGTCATTTGTCCCTAAAGACCACAGCTCCCTCCACCCTTACTCCACTGGCACGGCTGTCCTGGGTGTCCCTGCAACCCATGCTACACTCTTGCACCCYATACATGCAACTCATCCCTTGTTATAGGATATAGGGAGAAGGGACTCCCTATATCCTATAACTGTTTGAATATTGCCAGCACTTCAGAAAATTGTTTGACTCACAAACAACCCCATGACAGAGAAAAAACCTTTGGAAATCTTTTTTTTCACAGGCCCAGCACTGAGCAATAGCAGTAAGTAAGATGATGAGCTCATCTCACATAACCCTTAGAATTGTTATAGGAAGCAGGTAATGATTTTCTCCAGTACATTAAACAGGTGACTAGAAGATTGGCAATCCATTAACAGAATAACACACAATAGCTTTCTGTGGGAGAACATTTAACTTTTATCTTTCCTGGTTTGCAAACCAAAACTTTATAAAATGCTTTTCAAACTTCAATTCTGTCTTTTAAGTTCTCATTTCTGTAATCTCTACAGTGAGATAAATATTGSTCTGAAAAGAAGCATTTGAGTAGCTAAATTGACGGAGGAGCAAAATTAAAAATTTGCTTCTTCCTTTAACTCTTATACGCTCTGTGATGGGGCTATCCATCACAAGTGAGCTATCTCAGGATTGATCACAAGTCTGGCACAATGTAATTACTGAACCAAAAGCATTGTATTATATAGCATGAAATGAAATAGCAACTTTGCCTTCCACATTATGAACCCGTTGACTAATGATGGAGTGTTGCAATTAGAAAATATGGAAGTAACAAGACAAGGTATTTCACAGTCTACTAATGTATAGAATAAAACTACTGATAGAGTGAAGCAGGGAAATTAAAACCAATAAAACTGGAACAGAAAATATCAATGGCATTCTTAATTATCTGTAAAAGGAGAGGATGGAAGTGTCCTYTAAAGCAGGTCAAGTTTAAAAGGAGTATGCACTGAAAAGGGCTTCTGGTCTTGTGTCAGTGGATCTGTTTCTTTTTTCTAGTATATTTTGTCATGCCTGAGAACTCTTGCATTCATTGGCATCATGTGACCTAGCACCAGGAGATTTTGCCTTAAGAGACTAGAGAGGAAAACCCAATGAGTYGTGGGCAAGAGCCCCCATTGCCCAGAGCTCTCTCCCCAGCTCCCAGTTGATGCTGCCTGCGTGGCAAAAGGCTGTCACCATGTCACTACCTCAGGACACCAAGCTACATCACCTCAGGACACCAAGCCAAGAACACGAGTGCTTTGGAAATAATGGGTTTGGTAGAAATTGGCAATAAAAAACAAACAGACAAACAAACAACACCCCCCCCAATAAAAAACAAGGAAGAAAGAAGATTAAGTACTACAAGCTGCCCAAAGCCCATGCTTAAAGGTGTTCTTCCCTTTTTGCATTTGCTTGAAGCATGCATCTTCAAAGAAGCTGATTATCTGGAAACAAAAAACAGGTACAAATTTATTTAAAAGATGCAATCTTTTTTCTTATCTTTTCTTTTTTCTTTTTTTTTTTAAACCTGGATTAAAATCTTTCCATAGTCCTAATACCAACTACAAACATTCTGAGCCCCTGATGCAAAACAAACCCATTAACCTACAGATTAATCCAGCCTATTTATATTTCATCTTAATGTTAGCTGCAAACTTCAACAGTGCCTGAGTGATGCAGGTTTTCAGACTTACAGTGATACACAGAAAAGAATATGAAATAGAATATGAAATAGAAAAAGAGAAAAAAGGAGAAGAAAAAGGAAAAAGAGAAAAAAGGAAAAGGAAAAAGAGAAAAGAGAAAAAAGGTGAATACTATGGCATGTGGTGACATTTTCTGACACCGTCTGGCTTAAATTCACTAATTAATTTCAGCAACAAGAGAGAAAAATTAGTCTTTCCTCCTCCCTCTTCTCCCACCTATCACTTCTGTCAAGGCTCCTGCCTGACAGAGAGTAGGATTTTTGAGGGTATTTTTGTGTTTGTAAAATATCAGCCCTAGGTCTGACTCCATCTCTGTGGAGCACTCTGTGCCTTTCTGCAGGGAGCTTTTGGGGGTGAATGAGCCAGAGAGGATACTCATCATTGAYGCTCTTTTGTGGCAACTGCATGAACAGTTCTGTGAAAAGGTGAAGAAGTATAAATTAAAGGCTTCTGTTCCCACTTGCAAGGGGGAATTTAGAAACTCTTCCTCTCTTGGCTGATAATTTCTTGACTAGTAAAGACACCTTGAGTAGATGAGGATACAAATGCTTATGAAATCCTAACCATCTCTTATTTATCTTTTCAAACCAATATTTTATACCTTGTGTACATTGCTTGCAGCATCTCTTTATGCTGAAAGTTGCTCAAAATGTGCTAGAAATACCATAAGACCCCTCAAGGAAAGGAAGTTGTCTTTGAATCCTACAGTGCTTTGCCAGCTGTGTCCTGTTGGGATGTGGTTCATCCTGGGCTGTTCTTGGGGACTGCATTGACAACCTTTACCCCAYGATAGATGCTGGTAGAACAGTGAATTCATACRTATGTCCTAACTTGGGTCACATTTACAGGGTCGAAATCTTGACCTTAGGCTTCACCATCAGGATCACAGGTTGGTAAATCAAGAAATTAAAGAGAATGCAGATTGGAATTTAAATATATGACATTTTGATTCAAGTTACCACAAAATGAYTGCATTTTCATTATGAAAAATGCAAGCTATAAAATGGATGTATTAAACACTGTATTTTTTTCTAAATTTTATGTCAAAATTGTATATTCAATGATTTATCTCAATACTTAATTTCATCATTCAGTATTTTTCAAGACATTTTCTATAACCAAAAGATGCRTCATTTCTCTAGGAGGCTGAAAAGTTTTTAGGAAAATTAATTGCTTACATATAGCACTATTAACATTTGGAAGTRTTCAAATTTCAGAAACAATTAAAAATTCAGAAATGGTTCAGATTTATCTACCTATTTTTCCCTAAAACCTTTAATGCTCTTGRGGTACAATTCTGAAGACATTCAATGTAAAAATACAAATAATTATCCTAATGGATAAATGGAGTAAAACATGATTACAGAGGTGCTGGGATCAAGCAGCAGCTCAATAACCTSTCAGGAGTAAACAGGAGCCAGAGTCCACATCTGCTCCTTCCTGACCAGGMAAGTCTTCCAAATTAAGATTGTAGGAATATTCTCTCTTTCCCAGGTTGGTCCTTCCAGCCAATACCTCTTGCTGAACTGGCTGTGTTGCCCCTTGTTCCTACTCTAACCCTGTTTGGCAGCCAGAATAGTTATCTAGAATGTTGGTCATCTCTGGGCACAGCAATCATAAAATCCATGCCATCCCACTTAYCTTGGTCAATGTTCTACTCACTAGACACTGACTAACTCTGTGAATTCTGCCTCTTTCAGACTTTAAAAGATAAGTATTTTCTCCAACTCACTGAAAGTTACTTTTAATATCAATTTGCATGATACATATCAGGGAGCTGCCAATTTGTCCCTTTATTTTGGTGTATTGGATTTGTGAGGTAAYGTCTTGGTAGCAGGAGAGGCTACAGGGGTGGTTTCTGAGAGAAGCTGACAGAAGTTGTCCACATGTCCAACAGAGCCAATCCCTGGGGGATTCAGGACAGACCTACCCCTGGTCATGGCCAAGTCCACCAGTGATGGTGCTAGTGATACTGGGATAATGTATTTAACAAGGGGGAAATGCACAGAAGCAAATCCGCCATAGAGGAATGACAATATCCAACCGAAAAAGCCCTGGACACAAAGGTCAGTGCACAAGGAGGGGTAGGAAGTGCTCCAGGGGCTGGAGCTGAAGTTCCCCTGCAACCCGTGATACAGACCAYGGCAAGGCAGCTGTGCCCCCTGCAGCCCATGGAGGAACCCATGCTGGAGCACATGGAAACATCTGAAGGAGGCTGTGACCCCGGGGAAGCCTGCACTGAAGCAGACTCCCAGCAGGACCTGCAGAGAGAGGAGCTCACACTGGAGCAGGTTTGCTGGAAGGACTTGAGACCCCACAGGGGACACATTGGAGCAGCCTCTTCCTGAAGGACTGCACTGTAGGAGACACACCAGAACACTTCATGAAGAACTGCTGCCTGTGGGAAGGACTCCTGTTACRGAAATTCATGGAGGACTGTCTCCTGTGGAAAGACCACCATGCTAGAGCAGAGGAATAGTGTGAGGAGTCCTCCCCTGGAGGAAGGGGAGAAAGAGACAGTGTGTGATGAAGTGACCACAGTCTCCAKTCCCCATCCTCCTGCACCACTTGCAGGGAAAKGTAGAGAAAKTCAGGAGTGAAGTTAAGCCTGGGACTGAGGGAAGGCTGTCAGAAAGGTGGTTAAAGGTTTGGTTTTCTTTCTCTTTACTCTACTCTTAACTGATTGATAGTAAACTAATTTCCTCAAGTCGAGCCAGTTTTGCCCATGACTGTAATTGCTGAGAGATCTTTCCCTGCTCTTATCTCCACCCATGAATTTTTGTTTTTCCCTCCCCTGTTCAGTTGAAGTGTAATGGAGCAATATTGGTGTGCACCTGGCATTCCATTGAGGTCAGCCCACCACATTCAGGAAGAAAAAGYTTGTGGAAACTTTTCCCAGAGCATTTCTATCTAACTGGTTGGTGTCTCCTTCCTTTTTTCCTTTCTCAAGTTTGAGATTTGAATTGAGATTTAAGTCCAGGTGAGATGCSTCATCTTTCTGATGGACTACACAAAGAATACAGGCATCAGCAACTCTGGGGTGCTGCAGTGTTCAGTATCCAGGTTTTGCTTCAGATGTAGCCTAGTTTCTCTGAGAAGAAAGCCTCAAGAGCCATTTTGCAGTGTAGTAGCCAAATTTATTTCCACTGTAGAAGCACACTTGTTTCAGTAATAAAAAAATAATCTTTGCAGAATACAAGTAAACTTGTAGTGGTATAAATATTATTTACTTGCACAAGAATTCACCTAAGTCACTCAACATATGTTTAGACTTAGTATTCCCACAGTCCTACATTTCCAATGGAGTTAACACAATAGATACTTGCAGAAAGATGAGAAAGGTGAAGTCTGGCTCAGTTGGGATTTAAACAGAATGACACAATAGAAAGCTTCCTTCCTTGGCTGTTYGGGATTTTTTTCGTTATATGACTACATTGCCTAAAACACTAACAGCCTTCAGCACTGACCATTTCTATTTATCTAATTAAAATATATTATTACATAGAGCGTCACAGAAACCTCTTCTTGCTGCCTTGCAGACATGACCCTGGTGCTGGCCAGGCAGAACCAGCAATAAGTGCAGAAGTGTTCAAGCTCAGAGGTTCTTAGGCTGTGCTCAGTCTCCATGTCTCCATTTCTGAGACTCCCATCACCAGCGACTGCCTTCCAAGTACAAGATCCAGCAATTTCCTTCAGGGGGTCATCACAGACTCATTAGACAGCGTGCCTGGTCAATCAGTAAATCCCTGTRCTATGCTAGCACAGGTGCTCTACTCCATACAGCATTATTAATGACCTGGTGAAACCAACAGGCCAGCTCATAGTAGGMATGGCTGACATGTAACTTTATCTAATATGAATACTTCATCCAAAAAAAACCAAAAAAACCAAAAAACAAACAAACAAAAAAAACCAACCCTCAAACCTATTTTCTGCACTCCCATTCAGTTCAAGCCATGGARCAAACAGTAAACATAACTGCAACAAATTTGTAGTTTAAGTGCAATAAACKTGCACTTCAACTTCTAGATAACTCCTCAACTGTTTTTCCCAGTTGTGGGGTGGAGAAAAAAAAAGAGAGGGGAATAAAATTTAACTAATTGCTCTCATAATGAGTCTGTATTCCTGTGTTCTGCTGAAATTATACTTCTTTACTATATAGGCTATCATCAGCACCATGTCCTCACAGCAAATGCTGGTTTATTCTGATCCTTCCTTACTGTTGGTACAGTGACAAAAAGTACAAGGCTCAGCCTTGATTCTTCTCAAGGCCTCAGTGAGAGGAGGACACTGAACTAATACAGCACAATACTGAAGACAAGAGAACATAACACTTAAGTTCTTAYACACTGAAAAGCAATGTCACACATAAGCTCATTTATGTAGGCACACTGACATATTGAGCACCAGTTTTTTTTTTCAGTTTAACATCAACATTCAACTCTGAAAAGAAGAATGTTAAGCCTCTAGGACAGTTTCAGTATCAAGGAAAGAACTACTTCTAATTTAGAAACATCAAAACACTAATGCTGACACCTTAGCTCAGATGTTCACTGCAAGTGACCCTCTCTCTGAATTCGAAGGCGCTCCTTCTCCACTTGCAARCGTTCCTTCTCAATCTGCAGCTTCTCTGACTCAAACTTTAGGAACTGCAGCCTCTCTTTCTCTAACTGCAAGCGTTCCTTTTCAAGTTTTAACTTTTCCGTTTCTAGATCCAGAGGCTGCATGATGGGTTTTTCAGTTTGGGTGAGGTCATTCTCCAGGGCAGGCTTTTCAGCATGCAGAGTCTCTAGCCTGAGTTTCTCCCACTCAATCTGAAGTCGCTCCTTCTCAATCTGAAGCCTCTCACGCTCCAAGTCAACGTGCCGCAAGCGCTCCTTCTCAATYTGCAGGCGCTCCTTCTCCACTTGCAGCCTCTCAGCTTCGATGTCCAGACGCTGCTTCTCCAGCTCCACCTTCTGCTTCTCCAGATTCATAAGCAAGTGAGAATCTTCATAGGCTAGCCTAGCTTGAGCAGAGCTCAGATTTCCAAACTCTTCAATGTGGGGGAAGTCTGGTAGGTCATTCTCCCTTTTTGAATCTGGAAGAACTGATGACAATATTTCTTCTTCTTCCTCAATAGGAAACTGCAAARAGGAATGCAACAGACAAGAATTACATTCCAGTCTTTATGCSAAAATAAATTTGTTACATACAACTTGRCTGAAAAAAACATACTGCATTTTTTCATCTTTAAAGCTATTCAGAGATGTTTAACTTGTATGTTGTGAAATAACCATGCTACGTCAGAAGATTTTTTTATCATTRCACAGGAAGGGGAACAGGCTTTATCGGCAAGTTAATATCTGGTAATGAAAAATGGAAAATCTTGTCAGTGAGCATACAGGAACACCCAGAAAATTCAGCACAGTAATTATTACAGATCATTCAGAGCAACTGATAGAAAACTGGATCTAGAAGACCATATGTTGTTCTTGCCTTTCATAGAGCTGAGTGACATTTACGTAAGCCACCAGGCATTTGTTGTGACTAATTATTTATCAGAGCAGATGGATCCATAGGCTATGTGTTATGTAAGCTAGCCTAACCTTCACTAACTTGGGCTATTCCATTCCTAAAAAACAYTTAACACTGACATTTTTCACATGCTCCTAACCCTTCCAACTCTATTAAGTGGGTCAATAAGCAGGACTTGTTTAACCATTCTGTATTATCACATTTGCTGTAAACCTATTTGTGACACAGATGATGAGGTGGTTAGGACCACTGCCCTCCAGACTGTAACRTTTTGTGTAGTATCACAGCCCTTCTGTGCTACAAATTCATAGTACAAAAGAGATAAATTGTCTCTCAATATGTATGCTGCAAGAGAAAGGCAAACTGAGGAAGGTTAGTGTTCAGAAAAACCTTAGGACTAGGAGAGCCACTGCCAGTCCTCTAGCAGTAGAGAAGACACACACTGTTCTGTTCTTCAGCACTGTCTGACAGTAGTTCTCACTACCATCTAACAGCTTACACTGATTTTCTCCCACCATACATACCAAAGGAGTTGCTTCCCCATTCCTCCCACTCCAAAAAAAAAACAAAACAAAAAAAAACAACCCCAACAAAAAATATCCCCCCCAAAAAACCCAAAGCGATAAAATACCCTGAACAAAACTGTTTGACTACTCCTTTTGGAAAAAAGAACTATGTATTTAAGGAGGAACAGAAAAACTACCCCAACATTTGACTGCACTCCAGCTGGTTGCCTATCCCAGGACAGTCACAGTACTACTAGGAGTATCAGCTTCTCTATAGAATCCACTACAAATTGTCAAATTCATGCTAAAATTCTGACAGAGAGGAAGGCTAACTGACTAACTCAAGTAAGGTTTTCATCTCCTGTAGGTTCATTTCAAGACATGCAAACAGAACCATATTTCTTTATGTATTGTATTTCTTTCTGTACTAGCAGGTAACATATACTTTCATTTGTTAAAGATGAGTACTTCTCTGTTCATCCATTGAGGCAGTCTGAACACTAAAATGACCAGTTTCCTTCAACCGCGTATTTTCCTTGCATTGACTCAACTAATTCTTATCTGTGGCATGTGCAAATGGAAAATRCATGTGCAAAGACATATTCAAAGTTTAGGGATATCAAATCAGTAATCAGTATCCAAGACCTTACATACAGACCAAATCTAGCAAGTTGCTAGAGTTGAATACCATGTCTCTGAATTATATTTATTTCTRCAGTTTAATTCACACATTCAGAAAAACACAGAAACAGATGCTATGAAGAAACACAGTAAAAAGCCTTATGCTGAAATGAAGCAAAGGGCATATTGCAAAYAGCTCATGTATGTCAGTCACTCACTTCAAAATTCTGCGGATCCTCCTCTTCCTCTTCTACTTTGATTTCTGTTAAAGATCCACCCGCTTCTCTGAAGTCAGTGATATTTTGCCATTCAAAACTAGATTCAATTGCAAATCCCATTTTCTCATCCATGTCTTCATTGAGAGAGTCATCTAAATTGGATGAAGGAAGGTGAAACCCAGCACCTACTGCTTTGAGGTTAGCATTCAGACGTTTTCTCTTCATGAGTGCTCTCCAGTCAAGGTATCTCCTTTTCACTTCTGTCCCTGTTCTCTGCTCTCCTTCACCTACAGCATTGACACACTCTGCTATTTCCTCCCAAGCTTTCCGCTTCATCTCATTAATTGTTGTATTAAGTTGCTTYGAAAAGAGTACTTCTCTCCTTTTCCTGATTTCCTTAAGGAGAGTTTGAGTTTCCTGAACACTAAAATTGCTTTTTCTTTTTCTTTTTAACTGTTTCATTTTTTCCAGGCTTAACCTAGCAAYTTCACCACAGCAGACTAGAGAGATGATCTGACGCTAAACAGCTACTAATATAAATAAATTTAAAAGCAAATGAAAGCAGAGCTCAGTTCTCATGAAGTAAATTTTCTCTTCACTTTGTAGTATTTTTCTATTTGTCAGGCTTCCTAAGAGAAAAAGAGCAAACAAGATAAATCTCCAAGGTATACACCATAYATATTAATTTAACAACTTGACTCCTAAGTCATCATTTTTGCATATTTTGAAGTGTTTAGATAAAAGAAAACTATTTTGTTAAACTTTRAATATAAAGCAGTCATAGATACTTCCTCTAATCTCCTATGAATTATCAAACCATTAATATATTCATGTCACAAACTGTTAAGGTTGCTTYGGTATTTCCATTACAAAAGTACAGCTATTTTCCTTCAACTCTTAAGAGTACTGCCATTTGCGATTGAAATTTGACACAGACATTTCAGTTTGAATGCTCAATACTTCTGAAACAAGCTGAAATTGTTAAATCATTACTTCAAAAACATGAAAGGTTTAGGGGACTGAAATTTCTGAGACATATTTTAAATGAGACACCATTTTAATTAAAAAAAAAAAGTAAATTAATAAGGAAAAGTTCAAATTTTAGGGCTCTTCTAAATTAATCATAAATAAAAGAACTGGAGCGATCCTGTTGAATGTCATAAAATAACTACTAGTTCAAAAAAATGTCATTAATTAGAGACATTTTAAGGGGAAATAATTTAAGTCCCTATATGCCCATGCGCAAATCCTCCTGTGTCCTTCTCACACTGCTAAACATCTCATGTCAGACACAAGGCAGCTTTAAAGGTCGTCCCATGCTCTACCCTCAGCACCACCTGGTCCTGTTCCTGATGCTGAAGAGAACACAAACCCCCATAGTTCACCTCACAGACTGTGTGCAACTCTGCAGAGAAGTGGAGAGTGAGTGGGAGCAAGAGGGGACTATTAACACAGTAATGAATATTATTACTACATTAATAAGAGAAAACCAAGATYACCAAAAAAAAACCCCAAAACAACCTACCRAAACCTGGAAGCCAAGACTAAGCRTCAAAAATGGTTCTTGGTCACAGACTGCTYGGCCATAGGTCCAGYTGAGGATTATTTTGAACAGTCTTTYGTACCATGTTACCKACCACTGCAGGTAGGTTTAAAAGGCTTTAAGTCAAGAGGGCCACAGACTCACTGTATACTGCAGGCGTTTCAAGCTGCTGTTTGTTCACTGTTCATGCAGTAGAGACRTTTGTCCAACTGAAGGCAAATGGCTTCCAGATTATAGATTCAACTGTTACTAACTGATGGACTTAATTCTTAATTCTTAAATAACTCCCCCTCAGCTATACAGGGTTCCTAAATTACTAAGTATTTTTCCTGTTATTGTTCTCCCTAAACTTAGTTAAAGCATACACATCAACACATTGCACAATGACTCCCCACTTGGGGAATAATGTCTAGTAGTTTAGACATTGTTCTTCATCTCCTATACACTACTGACTGTAAGTAAGTGGCTCACTTGCAATTTTCCATGTCAAGCAACATTCTTTCACAGCCAAYAGACAAGCATGCTGCCATCAAGTATTTTTTCAAATACTGCATTTAAAAATTGCTAAGATACTACTCTTTGTGAAGCCACTTACTTCCAATGATTCCAATGATTACTAGGTAGCAAATCTGCAAAACCAAGTCCCAAGAAGAAATCAACTGCATGAAGCACTGCATMRGCATATACCATTCTWCAGAGCTCCCATGTAGCTACCCAGCACCTTGGACTCCTCAGACTCAAGTAGAAAGGTTCATACTACTGTTCAGGATATGTGAAACTTTCAGCCCTTCTGAAAATAAAAATCCCAATTGTTTTTGAGAAAAGGGAATTATTTTAAAAAATAATACACTGCTACTGCTAAATAAATACTACTGCTTTAATGTAGACCCTTAACTTGGCATGACAAATTGTAAAAGAAAAAAAAAAAAAAGCCATAGTGTAGGAAGTCAGATTTACACTAGAGGATAAACTCTATCTGGTAGTATTACACCAGATTTTTCTGAGACCTTTTATTCGATCTTTAAGCATACTCCTTAGCAGACTTCTGCTGAATGATAACCATTTTCATCTCAAGGTAAATACTGGTGAAGTCCTTTACCTTAGCTCTGCTAGGTGAACAAGGTTCTTTTGGTCATTCCAAAATGGAACATTCCAACAAAGAACCACAGGAATTTACATATTCATTTGGCATCTCCAGTTACCCTAACTTCTTCTAAATTTGTCAGGGCTAGCACAGCAGGATAATGTGGRCACAAACACAGAAAAACAAACAAAAATAAACTGGGTTTCCAAATCAAATTTTCATCATCTTCCAAATAGAGTTCTACATCAACACTGACAGGAAAGGTTTCTCGTAAGCTCTGGAGAGGGCTGAGAGTTAAAACATGCAAATGTCAGGCCACCCTGTGGGCCAGCCCACTGCTCCAGGCACCAGTGCTTGCAGCACCTGACTGATCTCCCCAGCCATGCTTTGTTAAGTGTCTAATCTTAGTTTTGGATTTTATGCCRTAAACCAAGGACATAACCTTTAAGAACTACAATGCTAACTTGGAAACTATTGGTGTCCAATTCCTTTATTACGTAAAGTTTTCTTTTAGGGTTTTTTTAAACTTTTGCTAGAACACATCTGATACAAGCTCCTGAATTTCCCAGTGAAACATCAACRAAACCTATTTATTTTAAAACTCATRATTACAAACTTCMAATTGGTAAGGACTTCCTGCCTCTTTAACTCTTTCCTTTTTGAAAGCACATTGTCTTGTTAAGGACAATTCCTTTCTAAGTAAYATAAATGGAGTTAGTGAATTAACTATATTTACTCCCAGAGATGGCTCTGTGTACCTAGCTGATACATTACCTAAAAAMCATTATTATCTAACAAAAGCAGARATTTGGTTCTTAGCCATTGCCAGAYTGTCTCCAGGATATTACTCTTTAATGAGGAAAAATGAGCTGTTACATACTCAAAGTAMCTAAGAGATGGGAAGGTAAATAAGCTAGGATTTGTACGCCTTCTAGATAGCTACAGGAAAAAAATCTAATATTCCAAACCTCAGCAGCTGGGATAGCATTAATGCTCATCCTAGTAGCAGGAACAACGCTGTGTTTTGGCTTAGTGTGACAATAATGCTGGTAACACACCAACGTGTTGGTTGTGGTTATGTAGTGTTTACTTTAAACCAAGRACTTTTCAGTTTCCTGGGCTCYGCTAGTGAGGAGGTGCAAAGAAGCTGGAGYGTACTGCAATGCAAAATGCATACTTTTACACTTAGGGTAAAAAAATGTGAAGTGATGGCTAAAAAACAAAAACCAATTCTGATGACATCATAAAGACTTCAAGGGTCTTCCAGAAAAGATGGTACATGGAGCTTTGAGCCTGTCAGGCCAAAAGCAAMCTGTGATAAAGAAGGCTCTCATCACTGCACCAAAGAAACAAAAACTGTTGGGGTTGAAAATAAACAAGTACTGGAAAACTAAGCAGGGAACTCCATAAACAGGCAGAATCTGCATACACTGAATACCTTTGCCATAGTTAAAGACAGAAATATCCTCATTCTGCCTCTGTCTTTTCTGTCTCCTTTGTTCACACTTTATTGTCTGMCCACATGTTGGATCAACAATAAAAAATTAACAGATGCCCCAAACAAACAATGAAGCAAACAGAAACATCCATGCATTTACCAGGAATGAAAGACTGTTGCTAGCATCAAACCTGAATTTTATGAAAATCGTTACTTTTTACAAAAGGTGATGTCTTGTTTTTGTTTTTTTTTTTAACTTTCAGGGTTTATGCTTGAATAAAAAGGCATTCAAATTATGAGCACCTGCTATCTCTAAGTTTTTAAAAACAAGATTAAAGTCTTGAGTATCTTCTGCCTGAGGCTTTCTAGAAAACTTTTTTGTGATTCCTAACAGATGGCTACATTGGCTTGGAGCARCTTGCACTTTTGTACAAATGTTTTCAGTACTGGTGCACAACACATCAACCACAGCCCTGCAAGATGCCCGCGGTTTACACAAACGAAAAAGCAGACACAGAAGGGAACCAACAACACCTAAAAGGATAATACAAGGAAGCAGGGAGAAAGCACAGAAGATGGGAAGTAGCTGGGCATTCAGCCTATTGAAGGCACAGATYTATCAGGCCGAAGCTCCCGTTCCCCTGGACGAGCCACGGCCACGAAGGGGAACAGAAAGCCCCGTCCGTGCGCGGGAGGTGCGCCTGGAGGCGTGAGGGCGGGCACAGCGCGGTTCTGGGGCCAGCGCGGCGCGCCGCAGAAAAGCAACGCGGCAACAAAGGGAGGCGAGGGCACGGCCGGCCGCCCCGGCCACCACACCCCGAGTCCCGGGGAGCAGATGGGCCCTGGGCCCTGCCGCAAGCCAGGGCCTCTCCGGCCGGCGGGACCCTGCGATTCTCCTGGGAAAAGGAGAAATAGGAAAGGGACCTTCCCGGGAGGAAATAAGACGGCGGGCAATCGCCTCATCACTCCCAGGGGCCGAGGGCGGCGGAGCCCCACCGCTGTACCCCCGCGAGGGCGGCGGGAACTGCCCACACGCCGCGGGGGCAGCGGCCGCCCGAGCCCCGGGACGGTCCCGCTGCCCGCCCCGCCCGGTCCCCGGGGGCCGCGCGCGCGACTCACCTGCGCCCGGCGCTCCCCACTGGGCCGCCGGCCCTTTAACGGCCACCGCCCTCCCATTGGGCCAGCCGCCTGCCTGTCACTCTCCTCCGCACGCCTATTGGTACTCCGTGTCCGCCACCTCCCCCGCCGCGCCCTGCCGCGCCAGGCGGGCCGAAATCCCCCGCGCTTCTCCGCCGGCAGGGCCGCGCCGCGCGCAGCCGCCGGCAAGCCATTGGCTGCAGCCGCCGCTTGTCTTCCTCAGGCATGCCGGTGATTGGCTGGTGGCTGTCTCGCCCCGCCCCCCAGCGAGGGACCCTCCACGGGGTGGGTTCGGTGCTGCCCCTCGCCGGAGGGCCCGGCGCAGGGAGGGGCCTGCCGCCTCTCGCCGGTGGCTTGCGAGGGAAGAAGGGAGTGAGGGAGGGAGGGAGGGAGGGAGGGAGAAAGAAGCAGGGTCAGCCGGAGTGTGCGCGTCAAGCGTGCAGGTCAAGTCAGCGCTGTGGCCGCCAGGTGTATGATGGCGCTACCCAGAGCGAGCGCGCGGCAACAGGCTGTTCCTCCTGAACTGCGCGGTTTGTGGTTAAAATGGAGAAGTGACGTCTATCACACACTGTAATTAAAGAAATGAAAGTATTTTTCGGAAAGTGCTGCATGTGTGAGCTGCTGATGTGGGTGAATATACACACAAAACGTTTTCCTGGAGCTTTCCGGCTTGGGGCTCCTTGTYCCCTCTGCCATACAAGATGTGTCTGGGCTTTGCTTTCTGTGTTAACGTCCTGGTGCCTTGCTCATGTAACCCTACTTTTTCGAAGTTCGGTACCTCTATTCTGCCTAACCTGATGTGTGCATTTATTACTTTGCATATTCGGTAACAGTTACTTGCTCAGTCTCCCCAAGTTCTTTTCACTGGACAGGTAGTTATTTGATTAATACAGCTTTATGTAATCATAACTGTAATGAAACAACAACTCTCCCTAAAATGGTATTTTCCAGTTTCAGCCAACTATTAATTTACCAGAYTGCTAACAGATACTAATAGTTTTGCTGCCATACTTGCGCATTGTGTACTGAAAATCAAGTTAAAAAGGAGAATGGTGAGGAGTAGTGTAGTAAGACCATGACCCATTGCTGACATATAATACACGGATATTTCCTATTGAGACTCATAYATGAACTTGGCTTCTCTTTACATTATTACCACTATTTTAACAGTGCTCAGAAACAAGATTAAAGAGYACCCTAAAGGTCTAGTTCAAAGTAGATTCAGGTGCAAGTAGGTGGACAAATGACAGTAAAGGGAGGTCATGAACAGTCTGAACCTCTGCTACTTTGCAAAAATAATTAGTCATAACTATACCTTATTGAATATCCTTTTATTGTGAAGAACAAAMCCACTAAATATAATTAGTATCCATTAGAATAATTCTAACTAGGAATCATATGATTTCCTAGAGTACCCATGCTCATAAAATGAAAAGCTCTAGTTTCCCTCAAAATTGTTATGCTACTTTTATGGAGGCTGTTGATCACTGGTGAAAAATCCTGGTGTATACCAGCTTCCTCCAAGAAAAATCCTTACACCYTCCTCATTTATGTGAACTATCTTGAATTTATGTGTGTTTTTATCAGTTTAATTCAGATTCTTTCTTGCTTTTGATGACAGTAAGAAAATCCCTACCATATGGTCTACTTCAGATGCAAACTGTTCAAGTCCATGGTGAATTCCCTGGATCTGCACAACATACATAKACAATTTCCTTCTGATTGTGCACAGGGTTATGCAACTTAAGCTCTCAGATTTAGTCTGTGAATCCCTTCATTGTTCAATATAAGCTTTTAATATTGTGAATGCTGTTGGAATGCTTTGTACATKTCTCCAAGAGGCTTTTGCTAGCTGAAAGGCTTTTGGGGCAAAGGCCTTGGAGTGTTGGAAGGTTAATTTGTATTGCTAGAACTCTAATTTATCTATAGAGGAACCTCGGGGTAACAGAATTTCAAGTTCTGGAAGAATACAAGACTGGACTCTGTCACTTTGTATTGATGCCATTTCTGCAAGCCTTGGCATGCAAATTTTGGACTATGTAGCTTTTATCTCCTTTTATTTAAAGCAACTTCTAGTATAGAAGGTCCATTTYGGTAAAAATAAACACCTAATCATTTGTAATACTTAAACTGCTAAAAACCCCTGTATATCAATCTGATCTAATTTTTAAAAATTATACYAATTTAAATTAGTAGTTTACAATGGTAAACTTAAGAACTTTTCAGCAGACAATTAAAATTAGCATGGGAACCGTAATTCAATATACAAAGGATGTACACATACAAGGTCCAAAGATAATTATAAACCCCCCTCACTGCAGTTGTCATCCATGCTAACTGCATTCTTGGTTRAAGCGTTCAAAATGTTCTTCAATTGAAAAAAACCCAAACAAACCAAAAAACAAACAAACAAACAAAAAGACCAAAAAAAAAAAATCCCAAAAGAGATTACCTGCATTACAAACACTGTAGATTCTCTGCATTTTGAAACTCACTGGGGAAAAAAAAGAGACCCGAGAAGGATTCAGTTGCTCAGTGCTTTATTTCACAAAAGGATGAACATCTCAGCAAATGTGCAGTATCGTACTTTCCACATATCAGCAGAGCCCAGGCAGCAGCGAAATGTTACTGTTCTCTATGCTTTATTGGGTGTTAGAAGGAAAAAAAGTAATTTTAGCATAATGTTCAGCTATCAACATTGTCAAATACATCCCTGTTTTCAGTCTGTTTCAATTAAAACAGATCTTATGCTGCCTCCTATTGGTCACCTACAAACAGAAAAATTTAAAATTAATTTCCACATTAGGAACTGCAGTTAGCACATTCTATAGCCTATACCTTACCTACTACCCTATACTAACCAGAGGAGGTAAACAGTTTTCTTCACATAGTAATACTATAAATAAATCTGAGCCAGAGAATCTACTTCATTTTGTGCATTAAAAGAATTTTTAACAGCAGTAAACTGACTTACTATAAATGTATTTCGAATATAGAAAACAAATCAATTAGTCCTTAAATAATAATCAGGTCTGTGCAAACATAATCAATAAAACACATGAATAATTGGTATTTATTACAACAACTAAACTAGTATGATAATATTACCAAAGTGCCATAATGTTTAGATAGCATTCTTTAAAAATTAAGATTATCCAATATAATCATCACTGGATATTAAAATCCCATATATAATATATATTCGTGTATATTATAGTGGTCATGCTTATAATGTATTCAGTGACATAAAATAGAATACWATTAGAAATGTTTTGGTTACATCATTTAAGTGCAAATAGTAGATTATAATTTTACATGCATTTTGAATGTTTAAACATCACTGTTTCAGTGAGAACATAGGTAATCATTAATCTAGTTACTGACTATTTTTAGAGGAAGGTACTTTTTCATAAAGCTTTGATTCAAAGAGCTTTGAAAAGTCATAAAAGATATTAAAAAACTCACTTTGCATTAATTTTGTTACTTTCATTTTTAACTACAGAAACGCTGTGTAGACTGAAAAATCTGTTTGATCCAGACTACAATACTTACTCATGCAAGTAATTAATATTATTTTGTGTAATTCACTGAGATTTCTTACATCTTTAGCAATTAATCACAGGGTTTGGAACATAGATCCTTATTTCTATCATAAAGCCTTTCTAACAGACTTTCTAACACTTCTGCTTCTTCTGCATTCAGTTCTGCTACCAGATTTAATGGCTTGTGGAAATGTGGAAAATGATCCTTTTTCCTTCTGTGAGAGCTGTAGTACAGATTTACCTGCCTAACTGCAGAAAATCAGTACCATTTCACAGTAACTTTTCTGTAAGCACTGCTCAAAAGTAACTGACATTACTACATTATTTCCTGATCACTGAGTAAGAGCTCATCTCCCTGTGAAATCCATGAATGATTTGTCAAACTGGGAACTGACATTAGTTCCKGCACAAGTGTAGTGTAGAATATTAAAGCATGCCTATTTTCCCAATTCAGCTTCACTGAATAGTTTTCACTGTCTGCACTGAGGAATTTCTCATGTAAGTCATTGCTCTGTCTGATGTCAGATGCCAGAGTCTTATAGCAAGTAGCTGGGTGGAAGACTGCCAAAAAGATCTGCTGYAGGGAAAAACTTAGGGGAAAGAGCATCACCTGAATGACTCACTCACTTGCTKTTTATGTGATCCAGCAATTTGGTCATGACAGTGGCAATTAAAACACCCTTGCAATTCTCTCCTCTTTTCCAATTTGCATAGCTATTTATACCCATGTAGTATGGGCAAAATATGTTACTTTTCTCAATGCATAAATTGCATACTCATATTACTCAGGTATAAACACAACACAAATACGCAAGCAAAGGTGAATTGGACCTCGTATTCCAGTGATGTGACAAGTTGCAATAATTAATGGTTACTGAAGCCTCTATGCTACCCTGAGTAGCTTCATTAAAACTTAAACTACCATTTTCCTATGTTTGTTTTTTTCCTATTGTTTCAGTAAGTAGGAATAGTATTCTTCCTCTCTACTCAATACATTTGCTTTGCACTAACAAAAAGTACTTGTGTCCCAATATAAAAATACTTGCATTTCTATAAGGTGATTGTAAAGGTTACCTAGCTACGTTTAGTTAAAGTATGATTTGGAGACTTATTATGAAAAAAAAAACAACAAAAGAAACGTGGAAGTTGGCTAAAATACTGTAGCAAGCTACTTACTTCTACAGAACTAACACACATGTTAATATACAGAAATTAATCAGTGGAAGGGCCCTGCTTTATTAACATGTTCTCCAAATGTACATGATTTTATTTTACATACTTATGAAAATTGTTACACGAATGTTATCTAAATTTGTAAAGGTATCTGGTAACAAATTACAGAGGCAAACATAGAATTGGAACCTTCCATTGTTTACAGTTTAAAACAGAAGCATGTTCTAGGCAATATTAAGCTTCAAGCATTAATATTCAGCTTGGGTTTTGCAAAAAGAACATGCAGTAGTGATATGATAATGAACTTACCCACAGCTGTCTCAAGACATACAAAAGATGCCTCTGATGCTTCACTGTATTTTATTCATGTTCTAAACTGCATGAAAAGGTGTAATTAAATGTTTAGAACCATTATTCTGTCTGGCAGAAGAAAATCTTACTGCTTTCACAATACTTATATGGAACATAAGGGCTCTCAGTGTTTTATCTGGGTACCTGGTAAGAAAGGAAGTTCTCAGGCTATTGAAAATTATAAAGTAATTTATGAAATCTAGCTAATTTCAGTGTCCTGTCAGAAAAAGGACTGACTTTGTAAGCATGAGATCAAATTTACTTCACAATGGCTAGACTAATATTAGCACTAAAAGTCCATTACAATTTTAACATTATAATAGCTGACTATTTAAAGTTTATCAAGCAATATATTGTGTAGTGTTTATTGTGTAATATTTTAACACCTARAATTACCATGAAGTTCAAGACAAAGTGTTTCAATTAATTTAAACCAAAAGAGATGATTTCTCACCTCAGAAATACTATTTACTATTGACTTCTAATATGGGAGTGCAGTTTTGTAACTTTGTATTTGATGTTTGACAAGATACAAACTTTTCCCATAGTTAACTGAAGCAACAGCTACAATTCATTTTACTGCTTGTTGCTATAAGCAGCCTAGTGACYGCTTAGTAGGTAGCACTGAAGACTTCAGAGGTGGAAGACTCCAGTTAGAAAACATCCTGAACATTAGTTACTAACATTAGTTAGCAACATGACTGAAGCAAAGATATCACATGAATCATCCATCCYGTAGAAATCTTACCTATGGTGCAGTATGTTATTGAAGTTTTACTTTGTCACAGTTAATGGGATGGAAACAGAAAATGAAACTACTACTAAGGCACAAGGATGGAGAAAAACTGGTAAAACTGAAGAGCTGAAGTAAGATGACAGGAATTATCAGTCTCTTCAAGTTAGATACCTGGTTTTAATACTGWGAAGGTCACTTTGGCTCTTGTCCTTGCTAAGGTCACTGTGATAAGATAAAGCTGACAATGAATTCCTCTTACAGGTTTATGAACATAGAAAATCTAAATAACACTAATGAAAATGTCTTCAGTTACATAGGGAAAACAGTGTCACAGTCAGTTTTCTCATTTAGCAATTTGTCTATTGGGATAACTGAATATTACAGAAATAATGGCACATATTACACAACTAATTCCTCATTAATATTATTTTTTGAAAATTATTATAATTTTGAAAATTGTTCTCATAATTACAGAGAAGAGTTGTATATAAAATTAARTAATACTGTCTGTATAACGACTAGCATAAATGACATTTTAATGGACTCTTCCAAAAGCAATCCTACATCATTTAATTTTAACTGAAAATTTCAACAAATGAGTACATATTTCTCCATCTGTAAACTAATACTTAAAAACTGTTCTACAACTTGTGCATTTAAATAGAYTCTTTTGACTTGGGAGTTTCAAAACTCTCCAGAGCAAATGGTCAGTACGGGTGACCAGGGGTCCCTGTATTTATTAAACTGAATGACCTGACAGTAAAACTCAGTTAAGGCTCTTGGCATTGGTGAAACTTCTTCCCACTCAGACCTGCTACTGTGGTAGACTTGAACTTCATCTGTGATTTCTTCTGGAGCATAATCACCACCTAGTATATAAATTTTGTCTTCTGTCCCAACTGCCCCTGCATTAAAGCCAGCACATTCAAAAGATCCTTCCCCTTTCCAAACACAGGTTTCTGGGCAAAAACTGTAGACCTTGTAGGTGGAGAGATCACATATGTACAATGTACAGTTCACTGGAACAGCTTTGATTAGAGTTGCATGAAARAACTGCCCAAATTCTGCTACAAGCTCAGACCACTGATCAGTCATAGCATTATACTTAAAGAAACAGTCAAGAGATGGATTAAAGGCATCAGTAATCTCTACTTCTGAGCCAAGGACATAAATTATATTCTGGCATGCACTTGCTTCTGGATAGTAAATACCTCTTGGTAACTGGCTTACAGATTTCCAGTCTTTRGAAAGAGGATTATAGGATTCTACATCCAAAAGACTCCGAGTTTCTTGAGCTCCTCTGGTCTTTCCACCTATTACAAAGAGCTGATTTAAGGTTACAACRGATGTGTGCATTGTCCTCGGTTTTTTCATAGCTGACACTATGGAGAACTCRTTGTTGACTGGACAGTAGCACCAGGTTTGGTCAGTGGCATCATGAAACGGTTCAGCAATATGAAGCCTGACAGTCCTGTAACAATTCCCCTTGCATCCTCCAGTTATAAATATTTTTTCTCCATAGCTAGACAAACTTGACCCTGGCAGATCAATCATGTGCGTATGTGGTAGTTCTTTCCATTTATCTGTTTTGATGTTGTAGCAGAATGTATGCCTGTTTTCTCCATCTTCATCAGTTTTATGAACAAATATGTATTTTTCTGTTGTTGAAGGACGTGCATCTGGAAACAATCCACTAAAGTTCTGCACACTTTTAACTGCATCATTGATTATTACTGAGCAATTAGCACTCTTAAGTAAGTGTTCTTCTGAATGCAGAAAGTCCTGCAAAGTCTTTTCAGGTAACTGGTGTAATCTCACTTTTTTAATCAAATTTGGCAGGTATTTCTGCCGTGTTTCTAAGTTGTGTTTGGTCCATTGGAGGACAGCTTTCAACACTGATTCTTCCTCAGGGACATCTAGTTCATCAGCCTCGAGACACTTTTGTAGTATCTCAAAATTCATCTCCAAGAAATCACTCGATCTAAGCAGCAATGAAAAGTGGTGTTGTACGAAATCTAGTGCATGGTCAAACAAGCGGACAGACCCATAACTTTCTGACAGAGAAAGCAACTGTAAGCAATTCACAAGATCAATACTTTTTATTAGGAAGTCACTGCAAGCTTTGGAAAGGAGTGAAACTTGAAGAAATGATGACAGTTGGAAGAGCATTTCCACATTATCATTGGTTATCTCTGTTTTTCCTGTGTAAGCATAATCAAGAAAAGCTTTCACTGCCTTGGGTGATAGGTTACTAATAGTAACATTGCCATCATCCCGTTCTTTCATATTAACTTCAAACATGGCTCTGTGAATAGAAGACAGAAGATATACACACAAATTAAAGATTTAGCAAACAGACGAGAACACTGATGTRGAAGGAGACAATCAGGGGCATGTAATAATGTGGGCTGGTCTAAAATAGGTCTAAATATGGAAGTTCTTATATGAACAATAAATTTACTTGGTGTATTTGAAGAAAAAAATGATTGGTGATTAGAACATATACAAAGTGTTGGCTTAACAAAATCATAGCAGCACCTGTGTTTGGTATGGATTTTCACAAACAGTGAAGTCTGCAGCTCTCAATGTGAAAAAAAATGTGAAATTATCTAGGACAGCATCACCTTCAACTTYGGGAAAGAAAGGCTGATTTAAAAAATATATAGTAAAAAAGCCCCATGAGTTAGSTCATGCAATGTGTATAAGTACATAAAATTATGTGGAAAAAAAAAAGCCTTCCAAACTGCAGGCTGAGCAAATGGCCAGACATATGATGAGTGTAGTCCTCAGAAATAAAAGTAGGTGAGGGGTAAATGAGAAGAAAAATCACATGGAAACTTAATTCTTGCTTTAGAGTTGACAGAGAGATGTATGAGTACAGGAGTAAAAATGAGATTTTGACATATGATTCCAYGACACAAAGAAACTGTACAGAAAGTAGATTGTGACTGAATACAAAGATGATGGTTGAAATTGTGGAACGAACTATTGATCAGGAGATCTGAGGAAATTTTATTACAACTTTAACTGCCTTAARTATGTAATAACATTTAACTCTTTCACACAGTTACAAGCAGGAAGTGCTGGCGACAGCCCTTCCCTCTCAGAGCCTAAACCTCAAGCTAGTATAGCAGTGGCTTCTGAATATGACACAAGATAATAGTGGAGGAAGAGCTGGATAAATCATAAAATGCAAAGTAGAGAATCTGGATATTTATATGTCATAGTTAATTCATAATAAAAGGTGTTAGAGTTCAGTTATACACAGCATCTCTGTTGTATGGGATTTTTAAAATCCCGTCCTTTTCTGAAGCCAAAYAGGAAAAAGACCATCATTGTGTATAGCACATACTCTCTGGGATATGAGCATCTGGTAAAGTAGGAACTTGCCTGACTTCCAGAACAAGAACATAAACTACAGTAAGACATCTGTGTCCCAAAGACTTCTCTGCACACTAAGTGATGACCCTTATAATCCTTTCCTCATTAATCCATGAGCTATGAAATCTCTAATTAGGGAATGAAATAGCCATTGAACAATACCAGTAAAAGAAAAGCAATGTAGGCAAAGGCTTTCACTCTGAAAGATAACAAATAAGGATCAAAATGTCTCTGATTCCTGAACTTACACAATGAAGCCAAAACTAAGAGAAGTCCAAAGGCTAAGGAAGACAAAAGGTGTTGCATTTTAAAATATATGTATTGGACTTAGGTACTTTTTATTCCTTGAAGGTTARAAATGGGTCTTTRCATTCCAGGACAACTTATGAATCTGATGGCTGCTATTCTCCACCATATCAACTGTAAGGAGCAGAGAGAGATCTCTGCTGGCAGATTTTAATCTGAAGAGTAATGAAAAGGACACAGGCATTTCCAGGTGCTTAACTTCAGTTCTAAAAATCACCACTATTTCATCCTATTATTTCTTTCTACCAGATCATCTCAGTGCTGTCAAGCAGTTAAAGACAAATAAAAGTAGTCCTGTGTGTCAGAGRAAAAAAACCAAATCTGCTCCTTCAGTGGAGAAACTGCTCATTTCATCTGCATTTCTSCTTTTTTTCAGTAATTCTTAGAACACATCTAGCTATCTTCTATCATATATGGCAGGCCCACTTAGACCATGGGATGTTCTATTTGAAAATCACATTCACCTACAAATCAGGCAACCGAATTGAGGCTATTATTAACTCATTCCCAGGAGTCCATTTTTACATTGTTAGAGCCTTAGCTTTGTTTTTAGTAAACTGTATTCAGAAATACTTTCAGGRTGGAACTGCAAGTTTGACCCATTCTAATAAAAAGGTTAGCAAGGCTTCTTTATAAATTAATATTCTGTATGTGAATGAAGGCTGTCCTTTAAGAATACATAGCTTTAAACACAAGAAGGAAGATCCATTTCATGCTGAAAGGCTGAAATCTGTAGTTTAGGAAAAGWATGCACATCTGTTTCAATACCTCTGAAGACAATCTCTACTATACTGACCACTCTTCTTGGACAAACAAAAATCAGTTCCATTCCAAAGTTAGGTACAATTTATCCCCAGTTGCTCAATACARGATGTATTTGTCACACATCTGTTACGTTTCACAACATAAAGGTGTCAAAGTACATAGACTGTCATATAAAAAGTCAAACAATATCCTTGCAGACCTTCAAGCACTGATACGGGTAACGGGTACCTCTTAAACATACATAACTTGTGTCAGTTAAACCTAACAGCAGACCCACACATTTATGATTTGAAACTTTTATTTCAGATTTTCAACTGCTGTCAGAATCTTATTCACAGAGTCCTCAAGCCTTTTTGAAAATACCATACCAAAACACCTTTTTGAAAAAGCCGTATCTGGCATACCCTTAAAACAATGTTTGACTGCTTTGCTCAAAACTCTACAGATGTATGTAAATTGTGGTAATTGTTTCGACTTTTTTTTAAATTCTATTCCTTCCCTCCCTCCCAGAGAACTTAGAATCTAAATCCTGCAAACTCATGCCAAAATTAGATTTACCTGAAAAAATCACTGCATGCTGCCAGTACACAACGATGACAGGGAATTATTTCATCTTTCACAAGAATTTTAAAATCAAAAAATATATTTTGTTCTCTGAATTTTTGTAGTACTTTTAGAATTTGTTGTCCATGACCTTCAGCCACTAAGGAATTGATTTTATTTTCAGGAACAGAAATTCCATTGCAAATAGGTCTGCTAATGTAATCCCGTTGATTGGCCATGTTTTCTTCAATCTATTCCTGAAATGGAAAAATAAGTAATTGATTCTACAGTCTTATAATTAAAAAAACCCAAACAAAAAATCAATACACCATAAAACAAAGAAGTCCCCAGCATTGAATTTAGTTTGTAACTCATCTGCAGAGTTAGGAATTTGTGTTACAAGTGACTTTTACACTGAATCTGATAGCATTACTACTTGGCAAAATATATTCACACGGCGAATTTTGAAAAGTAAATTATCTGCCATATATCAGAGGCTCTACAGATAATACCCACCTGTAGGAATTTTTTCAGTACAGTCCACAGGAAGCACATCAAGGAGTATGTTTAATTGACATTTAAAAGAAAGACTAGTCCTAGGCTCACCCTCAAAAAACCCCAAATTCTTACAGTTTTATGTAAAATTAAGATGGAAAAAGAAAACTGTGTTAGATATTTTACATTCCAAAAGGCTCATCACTCTACATCTTGTAGTGGAAGGGAGACACAGGCTATTAGACAGCATCCTAAGTAGATTCCCATGAGGCACTCTGGACCGCAGTAATGGAATACAAACAACACCAACAGCCTGGCTGAATAACAGGATTGCTGGGGCTTACCAAATAGGGTCATTTAGAGGCAGTTTGGTGACAGTATCCCTTCGAGTGTTTAGTCAATTGAAACTGATTTTGTCATGTACCTCTAGTCTTGTTTGGAACCTTTATGTTTGCCCACTCTGAGTTTCATTTACAGTGGCATAAATTAACTGGCTTTAGAACACATTTAAATTGAAGACCATCTCCCTTTCAGCAGCCAAGTTTTTTTTTCTGGTGAAAATCCCTACACTGTAGTTTTTTTATTATGGTAAATTGGTTTTAACTGTCTTTTACAATGAAAATATTTTATTCCACTTTGCCAACATAAAGAAACTTTGAAGATGAGTATATTTTATTTACACCTATTTAAAGAGCTATTTATATATTGCAGATGCATAAACTGCCCTTACTGCAAATCTGAGTCAAGAATGCCTATTTTAAAGCTTAAAGAAACATTCCAATTTTTTTTTATTCCAGGATTTTGCTTCCACAATTCCAGTTAAAATGAGCAACACAAAATGGCCCACCTGAATTGTCAAGAGGACAAAAATTTCCAAACAAAACCCAGAAACAAGAAAATACTGRTTTTGGTTTTTAGTTTTGTGAAAAGGCTCATTGATGATGATACATTCAGAGCAAACTAATAAATCATCAGGCAGTCTTCTTCGTGTGAGGTACTTTCACAGCAGACTGATCTATATTTATCTAGTCAGGTAGCTCCAACCACAAATAGACCTCCATGTCTCCTGGAAGAGAAGAGATCCAGTGATCTTGCTGCCAGCACTGGCACCCTTGGAGCAGGCATCTTCTCCTTCCCATGGCCAGACAATCTCAACGTATTCACTCTTTCCATTCTAAGCCTGAGGAACTAGGAAAATACAGAAGAACAAGACCACCGTTTATTCTGATAATGTATGGCCTCATAAACCCCATCTTCCATAAATCATAAAACGTTTTCATATGTCAGAATTCTCTAGAATATCCTTTTCTTATGAATTTAAAAGCCTGCTCCTCAAAAGGCTGAATCTTCAGAAGCAGTTGCTTCAGTAACATTAGCTTCTCACATTTAAATGAAACTTTTTTTAAAAAGTAAGTGAATTTCAAAGTTTATTTGACACCACATAAAATACCACTTCTTCTAAAAAAACATAAATSTTTCTGCAAAATTCTGGAACTGACAATAAATACTAGACATTTTTATCCACTTACATGTAACTTCTATAGCAAGCTCCAACGTACAACATGCTTTCTGTACATAAAATTACCAATTTTAGTAATATTTGTATTTGTATAATGAACATGGAAACATCTCCTGTAATCAAATCCAGCTGTGCTAGTTTAGGCAAGACATAATATGATCACATTCATTAAAGCAATCAGTGTTTCAGAAGGTTTTCTTTTACTACACTATTACCACAAAAACTATGCCAGTACATTGGTGTAGAGACTGTAAACWTCTTAATTACACAGCCAAGTGATTAACCTTACATATTTKTTCTTCTGTTAGAAGTATTATTTGACCTTATTTTCCTTTGTATATTGATTCAYTCTTACAATTATCAAGAGTGTTGATATCCTCTCTCAACTTTCATTAGAATGAGTAATTGTCAAACTTTCCAAGGTCCACTTATAAGGCTGAGTTTCTGGTTTACCTTATTATTTCTTTTTCAGTTTTCTCTTTATTCCACTTTGATCCTAAATTTCTTTTACCAATACAAGATTTGTTGTACAGCATTTAGGTTCAGATCTCCTCACTGTCTCACTAGTCCAATTTGCAAGTCATCTAGTGCATCCTGATCCTGATCTCTAATAGCAATATCTCATTATTTTCTTAAAAGCAAAATTCAGCAGTGTATCTTCAATGTTTCTGTCCATGATTAAGGAATGTAGTAATGAATACTGTGGAATGACTTAGCCTAATTCACCCTTCTCTCCTTTAAAAAAATACAYATTAAAAAAATTCAATTTCCAGCTGTCTTGTAGCCAATTCCTGACTTATTTTATATTTTGGTATTAATGTACCACTTCACTGAATCTGTTAATGATTTTAGAGCCCTCAAAATTCTCTTAACAATTCAGCTAAAACGTGGTATGCTAAACAAGGCATTTATAATTATTTCATGCATTCTTCTACAAAACCATAAGAATTAATCAATAGGATTTTTTATAAATATTTGATCAACTCTGACAAAAGGGTAAGAAACATAGGGGGTGCAGATATATGTTCAAGAGGTCTGCAGCTCCGAAATGCTGGGTAACACCCCTCCTTTTATTTGCTCCATAAACTCCCACAGAATTTCAATTACAAMGCCTGTCTTCCTGTGGATTACCAAGAACCAAGCCCCAGAAAATGGTTCATTAGAGTTTGGATCTCTTACTTTTGCTTTTTAAGACACAACTGTGTGCAGTTCAGTCTCTCCTGGAACAKGACACAAGTGCTGCTGTACGTGATCCCATCTCTCACCACGTGACAAAACCTCCCTGCTCACATACTGGAGCTTTACAATCTTACACTGACAAGTGTCCCGTTAGCTATTGATCTGCTTTTCTGGAAAAAAACCCCAAAAAACAACAAACCAACAATTGGTTGACATAGACAATTGAAAACAATTCTAAAAATAAGCTCCCCTAAAGTTAAAAGTTAAGCATTTGCCCTGGCGTGTTTTTCTTGTAAGCCACCTCAAACACAAGGCCAGTTGGCTGCTACAGTGAAAACTGCCACAAACTTCACAGTTATTAAGGCCAACCCCAGACAATGTATGGAGGACATGTATGTACCTCTCAAAACTACCTGTACAGGTCTCCAGTTGAGGGGCCAGGCATTCTAGTGCCTGACAGTCAAGTGGCAAGCAATGGCCAGTCTGTGCAGGGCCACAGAGCAGCAGCAGTTGAACAGAAGGTTACTTTTAGTAATTACAGTGGATGAAAACTCCCACCTGGGAACTCTGAGGGTAAGAGCATTCTTATGATCTGCCACAAAATCCAGTAATAAGGGCTTAGACCTCATTAGTTGKGCTGTTTATAAGACCCCTCTGTCACAGAAGCACAGAGTGGTTAGGGTTGGAAGGGCCGTAAGGGACCACCMAGTTACAACTCTTTGCCAGTTTTAACACTGTCCTTTTTCYCAAGACACTAAGGGACAGAGCAGTCTAGAACAWAATGAGGTCATTGACCCAGATGCCAGGTAACCACACTGAGAATTCTGATAAGACCATAGTCAAAATATGAGATATACACACATTCCTCTTAGTATCTAAGCATTGGTTAAAAGCTACAAGAAAGTGTTTAACCTAATTTCATGCAAACAGCTGCCAAAACCTCACTAAATTTCTAGAGGAACTTTGCCATGCTAAAGCTCCCTTTCCAAAGATACCAAAGATATATGGAGGACATAAGATGTTTATGATTGTCTTTTAGTTAGCACCATCAACAATTCTTCTTAAGTGTTCTTATAATTCTGTACCTGGAAGATACTGAAATGTGTAATTTATTTTCTTATATCTTTCCTTTGGAAAGTCAAATGACCTTTAGACTATGAATTTAATAATCTGGATATATGTTGAATCCTAGATCTTATACTAGAAGACTATAAATACAGCATACTCTTAAAAAGGAGACCAAAAACATCCAGGACATTTTCAGAACATACAGAYACACACTAAAATCATAACCACTGCAATATACTTCCTAGAAATTACTTTCACATCCATTCCACCGGATCAGAAAGACCAAAGCAAACAGAATTGTGAAGTGACCTTTGAGCAGAGATGAACTTTTGCTTGTACAGAATCCGTCGTAGAAAGCACTGATCAGAGCATACATAATGTATGTATATTAATAAACACTTTTGCTGAAAAGATTTTGCTAAACCAACAGTCCAAGCAGCCYTAGCTGCCACAACTGGTAAATAAAATGGTTACAGAAGTTTAAATATGCTAATGAAGTTGAGAATGGTGGAAGAAGTGCAATTATTTCTCAGTGAATAAGCAAGGAAAAGATAACAAACAAGGCAGAGRATGTGTAATAACAGTGAAGCATGAACACCCAGATGAGGGTCCAGAARGACCCTTTGCCTTTGGTGGCAAAGACACCAAACTGTTTGATTGCTTTATAATAGATAAAAATATACATACAAATATGTGTGACTATGAAATAGCCTAGGGAATTCTGTTTTGTGGAAGTACTGAGCACACAAAAATATCACACACAGCTCAGCTGGTACTTTGCCAGGAAAAGCCCCTTAGGGCTGTGTCTTGGAAGGGGACTAAGACTGGAGACTGTTCCCAGCACAAGGGAGTGGCCATTCAGAAATTACAAGTAACACTGTGCAAGTAGACGTTCTTTCCTCCTCCAACACAGATGGCAAAACCAGTCTAAACTCAACCCTGATTTGGTACGTTATTATTTACAAACAATTGTAAAACAATCTATCCACTTTTATCTGAAAGCACAATACAGCTGTATTACAGCACTCACCAATTAAAAAAAATTTAAATCGTCATACTTCATAGCAGGTATATTATGAGAAATAAATTGTTCTTCAGTGGAACATTGCGTTTATTATGTGGCCTTCTCCCAGCTTGGATAGTATGTCTTACTAGGGAGCAGGATTTTAAAAATGGGAAAGCTATTTTAAAGAACACTTCATGTACCTAGGATGAAAGAATTAAGCCCAGTGAAGATGCAGAAATTGCAGATTTCTCTATTTTCAGGGCTTTTTTTCATACAAAAATTTACCTGTGCATTAATATAYGTTTTGAAAAAGTCAACATCAGCATTCTAAGATCTACTAGTAAAAGTATTATATTATTGASTCTACTGTATATCCATCAAGATAATTTGCTATTTTCATTCCTTGTCCATTCAAAAAGAAGAGAATCTAATGACTTCTTAATAAGTTTTAAAGACACCACTCTACACTTCGCATCTCATTTAACATTCACTAAGACAAATAAGAGTGGAACAGATATCTGTAGGATTTGGTGACAYTTCTAATTGCTGACTAAAAAGACAAAGGTGGTTTAAAATGTAATTAAACTATAAATGAGTATAAGTTCTGTGCTTTTATATTCCATTAATGTGTTAATTGTTACTGATTGCCTAAGCTTGAAAACACTAAGAGAATTCCAAGTTCCTGCCTGGAAATTTCAATGCAACTGAGTTTCACAGGTTTTTCATAAATAACTGAACTTCAAAGAAAAATATTTAGTCAATCATTTTAAGACAAGCAAAAAAATTCACAGRATATTTTGAGACATTTAATCCATAAAAATGACATTTATCAATAATAAATGTTGAGAYAGTATTCTTAGATTGAAAGGTAACACAGATGCTTTAAAGGTTTGTGTTCTTTAGAAGTGATTAAAAAAAAAATCAACATGGAAAAAACCCAGCATGGTACCAGTAGGAAATACGGAAATCACACTAATTCCTGGAAGCAYTCCAAAAGTGGAAGATTCCCACTCTGCAAGCAGAGATCATTAAATGCATGTTCCCTGACAAACACATGAACCCATTAAGATAAAGTAGTAATCACTTAAAACAAGTAAAACCAGCTGGATTCTGTCCTAAAATTAAATTTCTCCAATTCATCAAGTTAYTTTGCAAATTATTTTCTTACCCAAAAAAGACCAAGAACTGTAATTTTATTTTCAGGAAAAAATGGAATTAAAATAACATACTGTACTTCTAATTCTGATGAAAGTAACTGCAAATTCTGCAAAAGAAAATGACAGCTTTTAGTGGCTTCTGTAGTTTGTCACTTTTGGTTGTGATTAAAAACATGCATGCAATATTGAGCATCTTTAGAAAATAATTTAGCATACCTTATTATAATAGCATGTTTTACTTAAAATAAAGATGTGGGTTCCTATTGAATATATCCATAACAGTATTACTTATACAGTGCATCTTGGGCTTCAGTTTGCATTTACACATGAAGCTCATTAAAATAAAATAATCCACTAGTGAAAAAAAGTGCTACATGTTTAAATCTCTTAAGTACAGAGCATGGACAAGCCAAACCTATCAATCAAACCAGAGGGGTTTTTTTTAGAACTAGGTAAGATCCACAACCCATTTACTAATTATCATTTATCAGTAACTAAATATACAGAAGGCCACAATTTCCTCTTCAAAGTGCACAGAACACAAAGTTTGAAATGTAAGTCTGAGCTACAGTTTGATACTGGTGAAGAGCATTTTCCTGGAGTTTTTCCTTGACTAAAATGTTAAATCGTCCTCTGCAGTCAATTAACTTTGTCTATGGGTTTGGATAATGCATAARATTATGCCATTGCTTGCTTCACTAAATCATGAAGAAAAATGTGAATAATATTTCTAAGTAAGTCAAATACCCAACTGATTCCTTGATTAAACATTTGTTTATGTAATGTTACTTCTGTGTTTAAAATATTTGCAAAGACCAATATATACTCTGCTATAATTGAAACTTATTCTAGGCAGAAAGACCTTCTGGCCTGTGTAGAAAAAGCAGTTTTCCATATTAATAGTGAGCTGGCAATGCTAAACAACAACAAAAAAGAGGAAAATTGTAACAAATACCTGCAACAATACAGTTTTCAGCATTTTGAAATGGTCAATACAGGATGGATGAAGTGTAAGTATTTCTAAAGGCAAGCAACAGAAAGACGGTTGTAAATTTTCAAATAGGCTGTAATTTTTTAGCTATGGCTCAACTCCAGAATCAAAGGGCAAGCAAATGTATTACTTTTTGAGGATTTAGAGACGGCCTATAATTGAGGGCACATGGGAATCCATCCAGTTCTGACAACCATTGGAATTCGTAACAGAACAATGAGCACGGGATACAAGACGCTTTTGTTCGGACAGATCCTTAAGAGCCAGAACCCTGCTAGGGTGATGCAGCGCGCTGCATCTGCTTTCGGGACAATCAGCTCCTGTTTATACTCAATAAAAGGCAAACAGAGCCCAGTGCGCTGCGACAGCTCTGCCAGGGCGCCGGGCGGCTCTCCAGCAGGATGAAAGCGCTGACRGCACCACCTCAGCAGGCTGTGCTGCTGGCAGAGATGGGCCGCRCATCACCTGTCCTCAACGGGGCGCGCTGCCACCAAGAACCACCTACCCGCTTCCCCCCCTCCGAGGGCATAACCACCTCCCTGTACCGCACAGGGCCGAGGGAGGCAGAAATTAGCGGACGACTACGTTCTCTGTAACACGGCCAGGGCTGTCGGCCGCCCCCAGCGCCCCGTCCCCGCAAAAGCGGCCGCCATCGTCCCCGCCCTGCCCGCCAGGAGACAGCAGCGGCGGCCGCGCCCCTACTGCGCATGCTCAAGCCGCCCGCGCCTGCGCCCCGCGGCGGCTCCGTTCATTCTAAGGGAGGACTAATTCTGACAGGACGGGCGGGATGGGGCAAAGGGATCCCCTTCTTTCACAGCACGGCCCGGCCGCGGCACGCGGCGCTCTCCGCCACTSMYGCCTCTCCGCAGRCGGCGAAGCGCCAGTCCCCCCTGAGCGCTCCCTCCGAGCAGCGCGCACCCACCTGCAGCCAACACCCGCAGCTCACCGACCGGTCTGCCCCACCCTCCGCAGCAGCTACGCCAGCACATTGGCTCCTTCCGACGTCATTCTCCCGGTCCTTGCACTCGGAATGGCTCTGCCGGCCGCCACTCCAAGTGAGAGCCCGCCCATCTCCCTGAGAGGGTTCCTCTCTGACGACACCGCGGGTGCAGCTCCGCCGCAGGCACCGCCTTTCCCATGATAGGTCGCTACCTGGCGCATTCCGTTGTCACTCACAGGGCGCTCCGAGATCGGATTGGTTAGAGCTCTCGGGGGCGGGGCCCTCCGTGCTTCCCGCACGGCGATAGGCTCCCGCCAGGCACGGTGGGGCGGGTCATGGCGGTGCGGGCGGGCCTGACGGCAGGTGCCGGAAGTGCGGCCGGGCCGGTGCTGCGGGGCCGCGCCGGTGCTGCGGGGCCGGGCCATGGCCAGCGTGCGCTGGGCTTTCCCCTGTGGCGCCTGGCGACCCCGCCGCTGCGAGTGGCTGCTGGCCGCGCAGCTGGTGCAGCCCGAGGAGAAGGAGCGTATCGGCCAGTTTGTCTTTGCCCGCGATGCCAAAGCCGCCTTGGTACTTGGGGAGCGGGGACGCGGTTGTCTCTCTGCACGGTCAGCGTTGCCCAAATTCCTGATTTGTCGTGGGAAAGCAAAGGCATATCACGGATGTAAAGCTAAAGGATAAGCCTTCTATAGAAGTGTGAAGCTCTGCCTCACTGAGGAGCAAAGAGGGACGGCAGGCTGCTGTCAGTAGTTACTCTGAAAGACTTCACAATTTCTAAGTTGTGATACCAAATCAGGAGACAAAATCAGCATACCCTTGGACACTGTACATACGACCGTCAGTATAACGAGTGGGAAAATAAAGCTGTTTTACATGATTCGGGTTTTAAATCTCGCCTAATAATATAGTAATACACACCTGCTAATTAGTCTGGAAGGAGTTACTCATCACTTTTCGCTGTTGAGTATTTCATATAACACCTAGTACATCATCCTAGTGAGTGGATGTACTGAATGGAAGGCTGTTGAGATAATTTTACAGTTCAGGGTGGTGTAAAAAAGCATTTATTTGTGCCATAAAGCCTCGTAAATAAGGTAGAGAAAGGAGCTACTGTGATTTGTCTAGGCTGGGACTCTTTTTTTGTCTTGTGCTAATAGGGACAGTGTATCTGATGAGCTCTTTTGCATAAACTTACTTGACACAGCTTCTATAAAAGGGAGAAATTTAAATAATTTGGCTAAAATACACAACTTGGTATCAACAGTAATAAACCAACATTTTTTAGACAGGAGGTTTTCTAGYGACCCAATAGCACAATAGTTCTGCATTAATTACTTCTATTTTATTTCATAGGCTGGTCGCCTGCTGATGCGGAAATTAATTTCRGAAGAGCTGTGCATACCTTGGAATGAAGTACTCTTGCAAAGGACATCAAAAGGAAAACCTTTCCTGGCCAATAACTTACTTGGTGTCAATTCAAATTACAACTTCAATGTCTCTCATCAAGGAGATTATGCAGTTCTTGCAGCTGAGCCTGAGCTTCAAGTTGGCATTGATATCATGAAGACTGATTTACCAGGTAATACATTATGGTGACTAAAGCCGATTCTGCAATGTTTTTGAGTAGTGAGCATTTCACATTTCCCAAGAACCAATCTGTGTCCTAAAAATTTAGTGTAATTAGAAGAGAGTGTATGAATGCATTGTGTATTTGGGATTTCTAGCTGTTAAATACACTCCTCATTGTTTATTTTGGGATGCATTGTAGGACAGATAGGGATATATTTCTCATTTAGAGAAGCAGAACTATGGGAAAATAAGGTCCTCAATCCTTCTATCAGATGGGCAGTACCAGGATCTGCAGATACTTTAATTATGGATTTGCTGTCTGTGAGGCAGAAGTAGGGACATCTTTTCAAATAGAGACAATGGGATCCATCTCCTTGAGAACTTCATAGACTGTGTTACTCAGTTGCCCCATGAGTATGGACATTTTATGTGTCAGCGAAGTGGCAGTGCATATTCTTTCTGAGTGTGCAGCAATCCTCAGTGAGAGGGGATCATGAGGAGGGTCATGAGTCTTGGGAAAAGTCTGAACTTTACAAAATTTAGTTGTTGGCCTATTTATTTGTATTAAATGATTGTATAGATGAGTGAACTTCAGGATCAAAACTAGGATTATAACAAAGTGTATTTTTAAATACAYTTTTATGGAGATCATTTAGTTTGCMAATGTTCATTGATGCATGACTGGGTTAAAGGAGAAACATACTGGGATTTATGATTCACTGCAATTCTGGGTTTTCTTAAAAATATTCCTTAAACGTTTAACTAGATATAATAGTAGTAGTTGTGTTCTTAGAGAATCTTTCTTCAGTTTGTGGAATTGCCTGGCATTTCATGCTGCAAAATATGTTTTGTTGTAAGATAGAGTCAGATAAACCCTGATAACTGTCTGTCTGACCACTTTAAACCTTCTTAATGATAACTACAAGTGCACAGTTTTGGGTGGTCACATTTAGGCTAGGATGCACAGAAACTTTGCTGCCATCTGAAGTTCTTTCCTCTGATTCCCAGCTGCCGTAGCCCCTCACTCTGAACACGGTGTCAGCRTGCAAGGGCACAGGGTAGCCTTTGGAGGATGCTCCACCAGAGCTGTTGTATGTTTTGTGACAGGAATTGTGTCCAGTGGGTAAGGCTGCTTTGCTACAGGGGCGTACCTGACAGGCCTGCAGTAACACAGGGCCCAAATAATCAGATGAAGCTTGAAGCTGGTGCTTTTACCATAACCYTCTCAGGCAAAGCGAGCAAGGTGATGTCCCAGCTGTGTCTCCTCACARCATCTTGCACACCCTCARCCTGTTTGCTGGGGAAGCAGGGTTACAGAGGCAGCCGTGCAGACACTGCTGATATCAACACTGGGTTAACATAGACGTAAAACACAGCACTCTACAGGCTGCCATGTAAAAGGTGAGACCTGGATCCAGTACCCCTGGAAGCACTCTGGTTGGGCTGCTACTGGCCTTACCACAGAACTCACTAGCTTTAATTCCTCATTCCAAAAWGTTTCTAATTTTAGCAGGTAAATAGTGAAAATCAATATGTTCAAGCTTTTGTATTTGAAGCTTTTCTTGGGAAGTGCAAAATTCAAATTTATACAGAAAAATCAAAAAAATTATATGTGGAAGTAGGGATATCTTACATCCTCTGCTGGTATTTTAAGCAGCTGTAAATGCAGCTAGTATTTTAAAGGCATGTTGTCAATGTCCAGCTGAGAAGTTCTATGAAGCATGTTCAACCTTATTTCTGAAGTCTAAAGATAAGTAATACTTTGAGATCTGATACAGACAGACTTCAGCGTTTTTACCTAGAGAGAGAAAAATGTTATTTTGGAGATGCTGGCAATTCCAGAAACTGAACAATGACTCATATGTCTTCCTTTTTGTAATTATAGTTTGTATTTTTGAAAAAGAAATAAGATAYTAATAGAAATGTAATAATTGTCTGTGGGAATCAGAGCTAGTAAATAAGTAATACTWAAGATAGAACTTCATATTACCAAGACGCTGATATAAAGCTGGTTATCATTTCACCTAAAATTTTTTTGAGGAAGATTTTTGACTTAGTAGAATCACCTGCAACCTTTTTTTTTTTCTTTTTTTACCAGTATTAATTTCTCTGATAGTTCCACTGAGTGGTGCTCTTGTTCTGCACTTGCTAAGTACATTATATTTCTGAAGATAGATCCACTATAAATCTCTTTCCTTGGAACAGCTGCAAGGACAAAGAGTTCCCTGTGAACAAAGTACATTTCAGTAGGTTTATTTGTTTTCTTCAAGCACTTGTTTAAATACAAAGTRCTTCATCTTGTAATGTTATCCAACAGCATCTTGATTGAGGTGTCTAGTATCATAGCTCTTGTATTCCTTTATTGTTCAACCAGCCAGCATGCAAAATCTGCAGTGCAGATACACRAGAGTATTATGATGCTGAAAGTTTTGAGAAGTCTGCTGTTTGTGTGCTACTATGTAACAAGGAGTCATGGTACATGTAAACAATTTATGCCGCTTCTTAATCACTGCTATGTATTTTTGGTTTACTTATTGTTTAAAGGAGGCTGCCTCTGTCCATATTACTTGTGCTTCATTATTAAAGTCTGAGAAAYGAAACTACTACAAGACATAGCCTTCAAAGGTGAAGGCAGGTCACTCTAGAAGCTATCCTTACCACTGCAAACAGCAGCAGTTCTACAAAAGTTCCACAGGTGTGCAGCAGTTTATCACCATTTTTCCTCTGCTCAGATATTGAAGTAAATACTGTTGCAATGGTAGAAAAGGAAAATATCCTCTTYAGGTATTGTGTATTGCAGTCTTTTGGTTATCTGGTAGGTTATTGTAGATTTAAATCAGTCTTTCAGTTTAATTGTTTTTGAAGAATTACTGAGATCAATGATTAATTTTTCTTCTCTTTCGATCAGTTTAAGATGAACTCTTGAGACATTTGGAAATATGCACACTGTCCTGTAAATTTGTTAGTAGAAGTATCTGTGGACATTATTTGGCCAGAGAGGTAATGCATATGAATTTATCTTAAACCTTTCAAAAAAGAAATGAGAAGGATTCTTACAAAACTGTTAACTCCTGTGGAAAAAACTGAGCTTGAATTTGATTTTTTAACTTATGGAAAAGAAATTCTGCAACAAGTGTCAGCTTGGTTTGAATGGTGTGTGGGATGTTGATTGACCAGTCACTTRARCTCTGTGAAGTAGAACATTGTCAGWGACTTAGGAAATAATTATAGCTTAMTAAAGATTGCCTTGAGCATTTGAAAAAAGTTCAGATCTTAGGCTCAAGAGCTTTCCTGCTGTGCAAGTGAATTTMTTTTCACTAATGCAATTTTTTAGCTTAGATGGATTTGCAAAGATAAATAAATTAACAGTTCATTTTATATCTTTGAATATCAGCCTGCAATCTTTCTTACCTATTCTACTATATTTACTCTGATCCAGACATCTCCGATCTCAATTTTATTCTAGAATTAGATATTTGACACACAGCAAAATTAGCTTTTCTCATCAATATTTTGATTTTATGCTAGGTTTGCTTGTTAAAAGACACAAAAGGGTAAATTTTCTGCACGTGAATTTCATAGAAAAATTAATTTGCTCTAAAAATACTCCAATAAATGCTTTTTTAAGAAAGTAGGCTATTATGTGCAAACACCTAATTATTTGAAACTGGTTTTCTGTGAGGCRAGGAATTATAAAAAGAACTTGACTCATTTTTCTCTTTTTATTCTCATTATTATGTTGTTGAGGTGAGGTAATGCAATAGATGATAGAGATCTTCAAATCAGAGACAGGTCACACATGTATCTAAGTCCCACATGAAGAAGCTAAGTACCATACTTCAGTCTAGTGAGAGGAGGAAAGCTCCCTCTCCAGATAGCTGTAACTTTGTGATGTTAATTTTGGTATGTTCATAAGCCTAATTGAGTTAGGCACACCTACATCATAGTTAACATATTTGGCATGTCTTTTAGCTAGCAGCCATATTCAATTTTTTGAAYATGCTTATTTAATTGCTGCATTTCAGCTTTTAAATAAGAATTTCCTTACCTGGAAACAAATTCCAAATCAGATTGTTCTTTAGAGTGCCGTTGTCCTTAAGGTTATTTACCTTTCCCTTAAACAAAGTTTTAACTGTTTCTGGTTTTATTGTTGTATTTCAGTCAATCTCATAGCAGCAATCAGCATCTAAGCTTTTACTGCTAGACATAATCACCAAATTGTTAGCTGATGTTAGCTTTAGGTGTGTAGATGCACTGCTTGGAATGAAGAAATTAATAAAGGGCTTGATTTAAATGTTACTTCTAACAGATTGAAGAAGTCATAATTTATAAATACGTATGTAAGCACGTCATTTTTAGATGTGGAGATGTTAAAACAGCTGATATCCTTGTTGAGCTAAAGAATCACAGTGATGCTGTGCACTTACACTGAGTAAACAGGGAGGTATTTCTTTGTTGTAGTTCTATTTGCAACTGGGAAGAAACAGCCATCTTAAATGTATTCTTAAAGAATATATAATATATTGCAATTTCATTGCTGTGCTTTATTCACATTTCTAACACAGCTTTAACCTGGAATTACACAATTCTGTAATTGATAAAGCACCAATGATTGATAAACTGTGAAAGAAAGTTAATATTGTGATTAAATCTCCTCTTTAAAGGAAAATTTATTTTCCAAAGAAGCACTCTTAATCCTTTATGACTATTTCTTTAATAGGAAAATGTAAAACAATTTGGATTAAACTGTAAACTGATAGCAAAATGCAGAACTATAAAATTGGGATGTGGGGAATATATGTTTAAAATGASGGATAAACTAGCAATAAAGAAAATAAATATCCTGAACTAGGAGCTTTTCTTAAAAATAAGAGTTGGAACAAAGAGTCACTTTAAGAATGCTTGTCAGATTGTTTTGGTGTTGTGGGGTTGTCTTTCATTCTGCACACTGAATTTACAATAATCACAATTTATTACTTAATTGGTGTTTTGGGAAATTAAGTTRCACAGTCACAATGAGCAGCTAAATAGAGCTGATTTTTTTTTTTTTAACAAAACTAAAAGTGCTTCTCAACCTGCATTAATGACAGTCAGCTTTGGCTTTCCAAATTAAGAAAGTGCTGCAAAAAAATCCGATCCAAGGACTAAGGTTAAGTAATTACTAAGTAGGTATTAAAAATTGCCCTTGAGGAGTTTSTTGCTAACACTGCCCATTTCCAATAGGTTCAGCTTTACAGATACATATATTTGTTGTAAGAGTTTGAACATAGAAGCTGACTTTATTTTGCATTGTCAGAAGCTTATTTGAATATTGACTGTGCAGGTATTACARTTTGGAGCCCTTACTGATTTCAAGGTTGTGAGACAGTCTTTTAGAGACAGACCAGCAGATTTTTTAGACTGATTTATGAAATGGTAGAAACTTACCTTAAATATTTCACAACTCTCCCCAGTAAATGTAAAAAAAAAAAGCCTCAGCTGCATTTTGCTGATGTATTTCCTTTCTGTTATGTCAGGTTTTCAGGAAAGTAGGGTCAGGAGACATTTGCTACTTCCATAGGTAGCTGGAAGTTTTCTTGCCATTTATTGGGTTGGTTCTGGGAATTCAAGGCATTCATAGCTATTAYGTGCTGTGTTGTATTTTGATGGAAAATCCAATTTTGTAGTGTATTAAAAAATTATCACTTGCCCTGCATAGTTTTCCTGTTTGTTCACAGACTTGTTTGGGTCTGTATTAAGCCTGTATATCTTCCTTTTTTCTTTCCTAGTAAAAACAGATTTAATAAAAGCAAAGCAAACACTTGGAGATGATATCTACAGGAATAGATATAGCTGATACAGACCACTGAATAGACCATTGAAGTTCATCAGTTCTCCATCTGTGGGCCTCTGCTTTTTTATCTGCTTTTGCCATGTTGCAACAACATTTATCTTCCACTTGCATCTTTCCTTGTATATTTTGGCTGGATAAAAGACAGCTCCCGCAGTGGCAAAATTTGATTTGTGTGATGTTRAGGGKAAGGATGTGCAGGGACAACATGCCAATGACTAGCTGACTGCTGTCTCTTCTCTGTGGGAAGACCAAACAAAGCAAAACATGCTGGATTTTAGCTGTCAAGTGAGACAAACAGTCTTTCAGCTGCTGGCAAGCCAAACAAAYACCTTTATTAGGTTTTGGTTTTTGGATTTTTGTTCATTGTTTTTAAAAAATGTCCTTATGTAGGRGAGATTGGTTCCCAAATTTAAAACACTATTTCTGCCATTGTGTGGAGTTTTCAGACTTCATTATGAAGGGGGAAAAGAGGGAAGGATGGTATACAGACAGARGTKGGRAAGTTTTAAGTATGAAAATAAGRGATATTTTTACTGCATTTGGCTGTGCAGTTCATGTTCTGGGACAGGCTTCTCTGCAGTGTCCTGAGTTCTGCCATTAAAAAGCAACTCTGTTGTTCACTGGATTCATTTATGCACAGGAAATTGTGAGGTTGAAGGACATAGTCCCAGAGCGTGTGTCTCAACATTGAGGCCATTTCCACACGAAATTTAGAGGAGACATCTCTCATCCAACTCTTTTAGAGAAACCAGCTCAGTTTGAATCAGTTTGTGCTTTYTAAGGTCGCAGATCTTCCCAGGAAAAAGCTGCATTAGTCAGATCAAGGAGGTGTTAGAAAGTGTGAAGCATGTATTCATGTGGAAGATGAGGGTGACTTAGATGCTGAGAATTGGCTACCCCCCACCCCTTTCATCCAATACAGTGTTTTATATACCAAGTGCCAACTGGATTCCAATGCAACCCCAGGTTCTGCAGTGGTGTTACCTTCCTTGCCTATAATTGCATTGTCACTAAATACCTAACTTTTCCTGCTTGATAAACTCTGAAAGGGAGATTAAATCTCTTTTCTTTTTGCTTGTCTGTTTTCTTGGACTAGTAAATGATGTTAAGTTGTAGGTTTTCTTTAAAATGTTAATTTTAAAGGAAAGGATTAATTGCCAAAGATTTCAGTCAATATCTCTGAATGTTTAGAAAGGCCTTCTAGTATATTACTTCCTAAAATGTAATAAAACTTTWCAGAGATCTGGTGGCTTGGTATTACTATGTAGTGTAAGGCTATAGATGGTCAGACACCATCTGGACTGTTGTTTTACATTTGTAGTTGTGTCCTCATGACTTGCTTTATAAAGGGAAGTGTATTTTTAGGTTTATTTAAAATTTGGGGGTTGTGTTTTAATGTGATGCAGCATAATTTTCTAAGTGTTGAGTGGAAGTAGARTTCCTGTGGTTCTGTCAGTGCAATGATTGCTGTAACTGTTTGATATATGTTCTATAATGGAAAACACCCATTTTTGTGGGGTAAATTTTGTTTTTGCTGAAATAATGTGGCTACCTAGAGCTCTGTTAGCTGTGGTCATACAACTTCTTGGKAAGATCTTATGCAAGTAAAAGGTACAAGAGCTGACAAACACAAATTGAGAAACTTCTTATTACTGCTTGTTTTCTTATTTGCTATCACTGTTTAGTTAAGTACATTTTTTATGCTTTTATTTTCTCTACTCAGAAGCAAGGTAAAACCATGAGCTTGGAACCAGGTGTGTTTGACTGCAAGCTCTTCTACAGCAAGTATATGTTCCAGCTGAATGTTTGGCATGGAAAAAACATGTGAAAATATTTTGGAGTCTGAACAAAATTTGAGAGAATCTGGATTTTTTTTTAATTTTCACAATAAATGACAAAAAGCAGGAATCAGTTGCAGACAGTGTGCTACTTGTCTTTAAATTGATCAGATATGAGGTATCCTGTTAACAGCTTTTAATTTTATTTCAGGCTTTTTTATCTAAGTCATAGCTGTGTCAAAGCTGCTGTTTTTCCAGTCAAGTTTTAGAGTTAGAGCTACCTAAGCCTTACTTCCTTTTGTTTTACATTGACCATCAAGGCAGCTTGCTTAATGTTCAGCACTGCTGTTAGACCCAACCACACTAACACAATTGAAACCKTAGCAGTTTCTCTAACATTGCAGAGACTTAATGATGCTATCCGCAGAGAAAATATCAAACATTATCAAATTATTTCAGTCTCTTTATGACTTATCCATTTTTACAATCTGGAAAATGTTGAGTAATTCATAGGATGTAATGTCAAATTTTCAGGCATTTTAGAGTTAGTGCTTCTCTGGAGTGTGCCAAGATAAAACACATCAATGTTTACATGATGAGGATGGATGTTTAACATACATATAATTGGGAGAATTGCAGAATACTGACAGGAAGTGTGGAGGTCAGAGAATGCAAATCCAATTTCCAATTCACACGAAAGCTGTGTGAGCTAGTAGTAGATTGRAAAAACATGCATTGTTAATGTTCTATCTGGTTCTTGTAAGTTAGTAATTTATCTCACTAATTATTTGCCTTGTGTTGTTTCTAAACATCTGTACAARGGTTAGTTGGTATTAATAAATAATTAGGGCTTGGACATCTGTTGCAGAAGAAATGTTTTCTCTGTATTAGGTTACTTTGGTTTTCTTTAGAGATTGTAAAATATGGTCCTATGATCAAATATGGTCCTACACTAAAAGGATTGTCAGCCCAAGAGTCCAGGACTTGAAACATTCATCCAATACAGTTGGTTAGTTTATAAGCATCATAGCTATCTTGTGTTTCACATTATTAGGTATATTGAGCTGCTCATGCTTCAGTTGTTCATTTTGCTATGTATGACATGTCACACTGCCACTTTACCTGTTTTCCATCTGAAAGTCAACTGCTTGTATTGATTAGTTATTAGTTCTTGATCACTGRCCTGTTTCTTTTATGCAGTTCAAGTTGGTGAGGAAGCTGTTTGCATTCTGATTGCCTTTATCTTCCTACAAATCCAGCTTGTTGGGTTTCTTCAGCAGGTAGAAAAATGGGGGGAAATTACACTGTAATCATGTCCTATTTCTACAGCGTGTTTGCAAACAGGACTAGAGAATGCAATCTGTTATCTTATTCTTCACTCCTGCCTCTTTTTCAAATCAGTCTTTTATATCTGGTCTGTGGCRTTACTGTTCTGCAGGGAAAATGCAAAGCAGATATTTTGCCTAGTCTTTAAAAAAATTTAATGAAACACCAGTTGTYGTTGCAGTGGAAAACATGGCATTATACATGAATGTAAGCAGCTCATGCAAAAAATCCAAAATGCAAACACACATGCACACATATGAACACACACACACACACCTGCATATAGCAYGTTTACTTTCCAGGCTTAATATTGGAGTCTTTTTTCCAGTATCACTCACTATTTCTTCTGCTCACTCTTCCTGAAATTTCCAGGGTGTTGTGTGCTTCAATTTTGTGAAGATTACTCAGTTTATATTCTTAAGGAGCTAACGTACTTAAAAGTTTATTAACAAGGAATCTATTTTAAAATCAGAGAGGGCWATATAATTAATGCTCAGCATTAAAAGGAGTTAGTTATTTTGAAGAGCTCTATTTCCTGACATAGGCAAGTAAGAAGTACTTAAGAAGGAAGTTTATTTCTGAAACAAGTTGACAAGGGGGAGCTACTTTAGAAATGCAAATTTAAAACCAAGTAATTTATTGCTATACGGACTTGTTCCCATTCTCTCAAAGGAAGTTTTTTATAAATTATGGCAAGTACACTTGTGGCTTTTTTTTTTTTTAATCAAACTGAAAGCAAAAAACATAGCATTTAAACAGAAACTTTSTGCTGCTTCTAGTTTTGTCCCCTTGGTATCTCCTATGTCATGAGAGACATGGGAAAATTTAAGAGGGTTTGATGAAGGGCCACCAAGGTTATTAGAAGGTTGGGGAATTTGACTTACATAGAAATGCTGATGGAGCTGGGTTTGTTGACCCTGAAGAATTGAAAGTTCTGAAGAGGGTAATCTAATCACAGCCTCCCTGAAGGCAGAGGATGAGAGGATGTATGTAGCTGTCTTCATGAGGGTGCACAGGAACAGGGCAAAAGGCAGCCAGCTCAGGTTGCTTCAGGGGGTGTTCTGTCTCTGTAGAACAAGTCTTCACCATGAGAWCAGCAGAATACTGGACTGGGTTTCCCAGAGAAAGAGGAAAGTACTCTGCTTAACAGGGCCCTGGGTAACCCAATGTGAGGCTCTGGTTTTCAACAGAAGATTAGACCAGATCGTCTCCAAAGATCCTTTTCAACCTACATTTTCTGATCTATTTACAGATTATTTACATACTCATGAGCCATGAGCTCTACCTAAAAAGTTAGGAAAACAAAGGAAAATGGCCAACTACTAACTTTTYCAAGGTCTTTTAAGTACTATTTACCCAATAACAAGATGACGCCTGTATTATTTATGTTTCTGACGCAATGGTGATCACTARAAGTCTGCAATGTGGACCCTTTTCACCCAGTTACAGAAAGCCACCCAAACCCATGAAGAAGAAGGGAGAAGAAGGTGAAAAGAAGGACTTTGGACAACACCCCAAATCCTCCATCTTGGCTCACACACATTGCTGTATACTAAAATCTTAAATCCGTGTTTTTCACCCTGTGAGATCACACACTTCTATGAATTACACACCCATAATGTCACTCAATGTTGGAAGCCTGTTCCAAGGCCTCAGGTCAAATGTGGTGTCTGTCTGAGGGTCAGCACCTCTCTACATAGAAAAACCAAAATTTTCAGCATCCAGGGTTCCAATAGTGGCTGAGCTTCTCAGAGCAGGAATGTGACAGACAGTGGGAGGGGAGGAGAAAGTACTGTGTCAATTTGAACATGAGTGTTGAGAAGGGTAGCTGAACAGTTGAAGAAACCTAGGACAATAAAAGRGGTGAGCAATGAGGAAGAAAGCAGTAGCATATGGGATAAAATACACATGTGTATCCACCACATGTGATACAGTTGGGATGGCAGTACTGAATGCAGGAGCCTTTATATGCCTCTGCATGCTGAAGGTAGCATAGTGTGAATAGTCTTGGGTGGTTTCCTCTGGTAGTCCTGGCTTATTGAAAGGAGGAGAACTCTGAAAGTAATAGAGGAGGAAGGTTACACCAGGACATTCTGGAATGTTTTGTAGTTTGAATCACAGGAACAGGCTGGAGTCCCACCRCTGTTGTCTTAAATATTCAAGAAAAGAGAGAAAGGAGGTAAAAAAGTGGATCCTTTAGAGCAGGTATTAATGTAGTTATTTGTAGTTATTTGATTGTAAAATGGGCCATGCAAACACAGAGGTGAAAGAAAATACCRTTCTCCAAGTTCAACAATTTTTTTTCATATGTTTTATTGTTTCAGGGGAGTTGGATTGTGTAAGTAGATGGACATGGAATTTGCCTCAGTAATTCATCAAAGCACTGTGGTTGCTTTTTTCTTCTACTGCTATTTTCTCCAGAGGGAAGTTAGCCCTGTCCTTAGATTGTTCTGGATCATTCCATTAGCCTAGTGCTGCAACTGTCAACAAAATTCTGTCTTAAAATGTTGGCTTTAAAATGTAATTGAGGGCATCTCTGAAATGTCACTGCTGTGTCTGTGGGATGTGTATGTCAAATAACACTTTGCAGAATGGTTTGGAAATTGTGAGAAACCTGAATGTACTTTAGTGTAACATTAGTTTGTTCAGGTCAGTTATTACTGCTGCCAATACCTGTTTTTATTTACTGCTTAGATACCTGTAGAAAACTACCACTTTATAGAGAAGGCTTCTTAATGCCTTTACCCCTGGTTTAGGATGGGGAACATGAGCGTAGAAAAGGAAAGTTCCTTGCCAAGTCAATCAAAGAATTACTGGCACAACTACCGTTAGAATCTGCATCCTAAAGCAATTATTTAGTGAATGAATGGATTCTTCAAAGTAGCATGGTGTTGGTAGGGGGAAATGTTTTGGATTAAATATGACTAATGTTTTATTTTYAGTACAAACATTGAGTAACCTATCAAAGAAATTGTCTCAATATGTGGAATTGTCTCTATCCAGATTTTTACTATCCCTACTGAAGAAAATAGGTTGTTTTCTGCCATTGTCTCTTTAGCCACCTGTAAGCCCAGTTGGACTTGGATGCTTGCATGGGATACTGATTAATATAGGCTGTGGGTAGCCAAGCTTGTATCAAGATCCATAGATTTCAATGTACTATAGAAATTCCCTTGATCAATATAACCACACACTGTAGTGTATTCTACAAGGTGAAGTGGGTGTAGTCCCCAAAGAGCTGCTGCAGTGCCACCCAGCTGTGATTATTTTTAGAGGAAGCTTTAAATCAATCTAGGGATATGAAGGTTTGGTAGTTTGAGGCTGGGTTTTTTGGAGGATTTTTTTCCATTKGTATATGTCTTACTGTTATTATGGGCACTGCTCTACCCCCATTTTTCTTCCATAATAAATCCAATCCAAATAGCTTAATATRTGTGTGATAAATTCGGAAGATTGTGCTTCTACAAGTGCTTAAAAGTGTTTCTTTTGTATCCCAGCATCTAAGGGTGGGAGGCAGAATAGCTTGATAAATTTTGACAAACATGCTGTTTTATAAAATGTTACTAGATCAAACTGCCAGATGCCAGAGACTGTATATGCTAGTTTTGTAGCTGAAAGTAATTTTTTAATGTTTATACAAAGTCATCGTTGATTAAATACTTTGCCTTTTAGAGAATGCTGGAAATACTGTGTCCTGAACATTCATCAGCTTACTGCTTTGAGGCTGTATAAATTCAAATTGTGGAGCAGTGTTGGTTCATAAATTTTTTTTCTTACAAATTTTTTCTACAGCAATRATATGAGGTAATTTATTTGCTTATTATTACCATTCTGTTAAAAYTTCTGATAATATCTCTGTCTGATTTATAGGTAGTAGCTCAATTCCAAATTTCTTTCACATAATGAAGCGGCAGTTTACTGAAACGGAGTGGGATGTAATCAAGTCTATGAGTAATGAATGGATGCAGCTGGATATGTTTTATCGGCACTGGGTAATGCTTCTTTTTCTATTTAAAGTCTGCAAATGTCCACATTATTTTCTGATATGATTTATTATTTTCATTATAGTAAAAATGTAATCTTTTTGTAGTTGCATAAAATCACAGAATTATTTAGGTTAGAAAAGACATCTAAGATCATCAAGCCCACCACAAAACTACGTCCCTAAGCACCACCTCTACCCATATTTTAAAGAGTTTCAGGGTGACTCAGCCACTTCCCTGGGCAGTTTGTTACAGTTCTTGAAAAGCCATTTGATGAAGAAGTTTCTCCTGTAATCCAATCTAAATTGCCCTGGTGCTACCTGATACCATGTAATTTGAAGATATTCTTGGACTTTATATTTCATTGATAATTTTAATATCAGAATAATTTTAAGAACCATGGTGCAGCTGACATTTCCAATGGGATTTATTAGCAGATAGCCAGAACAAGGTAAAGCTTTCATATCTRTATATGCCACTGAGTAATTCCATTTGCTCGTTCATTTTAATGCAGCAGATTAATCTTGGTTATAAACTATGCTAATAACTTTTTCTCTTGATAATTTCACCAGTCTACCCTCACATTTACAGTAGTATAAGTCTTAAATTTATGTTGTCTGCAATGTGTGCTCAGAAGTAATGTATACAGAACAATACATAGCAGTTTAAAAAACAGTTTATAGCCAGTATAAATAAAATACTTTTTTTTGTGTGTCTTTTAGGCCTTAAAAGAAAGCTTCTTAAAGGCCATTGGAGTTGGAATTGGCTTTAACTTGCAAAGAATTGAATTTAATGTGTCTCCATTGCAACTGGAAATAGGGAAGGTGTATAAGGAGACAAAAATGCTTCTGGATGGAGAAAAAGAAGAGGAGTGGACATTCGAGGTAAGGAACATGTTTTCACTAGTGATAAGAAGTCTCAGCTCCTTATGGTTGCATTGCGTGTTTGATTTTTTTTTTTTTTTTAGCAACTTCACATCTTTATTCTGTGTAACCCCATTGATCTTATATTAATCTAAACTTAGGATATAAATCTGCAGCATTTTAAAGTTTTTTTTTTATGGTTGCCAGGACATGCCATAGATGGATTCATTAKAATGTCTTTTTATTTTTTCCTGTGCCTGGAATATATTTCCTGCAGTCTGGGAAGGTCATCCTAAGGTATRCAGGAAGTTCACAGAAATATATTCAGACCTGATTTCTTGAACAGGTCTAAGATTTTTAAAGTTTTTCATCAGTTGGTCTAGAATTGTTGGTCTCAATACTCTGAGTCCTGGGGTTTGGGCTTTTGTTTTCCTTCTTCAAAGTTATTGGGGCTTATCACTAAAACATTTGTCCTTTCAGATTTGGTAAGAAATTATCAATATCATCTCAWGTAGTTTAAAGGATATGTAGGGGAWGAACTGATAGGGGCATAGTTTACTGGTGGACCTGGCAGTGCTGGGTTAACAGTTGGACTTGCTGGTATTAAAGGTGTTTTCCAGCCTAAATGATTCTGATTCATAATGATCTCAAATTACTTAATTACCAAAAAAACAAGCTTTAAAAACAAATCACAGTCCCATTTCTCTACACCCCAGAGGCGTGTTTACTCAACCACTTTAGGCGAAGCAAAAAATGGAACAAACTGTTAAGTGCACTTTTCAGTAAGATTATTCAGTTTTGAATACATATTTGCATTTGAAAATACCTGTATTGTTGGAGACAGCTGTTCCAGTTGAGCTGTCTAAATGACAAATTTCTGCTGTATTTATTTTCTTTAGTATACAACCTACATGTACCTTGTGCATGTGGAATGAAAAAATGAATGTTTAAGTTAAAGTCTAAGTTTCTTTCTTCACAGTTCATTCCTTCATTCAGCATTCCTATCCACTTTTGGTTCTGTGTTACAACTCTATGCATACTAAATCAGTCTTCTTACTCARTTCCAATATTGAATTTGAATATATTTGAATTTCAATATACTATTGCTATATAGTATAGCAATTTCAATATGTCGTGAAATTCACTCGTTGAGATTACAGTAATAAAGGAAGTTACTGGGAAAGCCTGTGATGTGTCTTGTGACAGAATGCTTTTCGTGTTACTGCAGTGTGCCATGGCCAGGGGAACGTCTACCTGTCTTCACTGAATTCTGGARCTCCTAATTTTGGTCTTTGATGTGCCTGTGGTTGACAGAAATAGACTGAAGATGATGATGCAGATAGCTCAGTGTAATACTTAGATGCTTTCTAATTGTTTGGAATTTTCCTTATTACTTAGTAATTACTGCTAGAACATTCATGCAGTTTTTGTCTGAGGAATGACTCCTACTTTCCAAGAGTGCAGCATTATAATGAGGCAGATTCTTGTACTTCAAATAAAGGGCTTAATATCATGTTTMCTTTAAATACAAGCTCAGTTGGGATATAATTTCATTTAAATATTAAAATTAAATAAATAAAATGTTTTTCAGTTACCAAACTCCAGAGAGCCTAAAATTAAGCATTGCTTCACTTTTTCATCTCTTCCCAAGTTTCTTTAAATTTTGTATCCGTTTTCTTACKTAGAAAAGTCTTTCTTTGTCTCATCAGATTTTTGAAATAACTTTTYAGTTGCAAACACTATTTTTGGGATATCTGAAAGAGTCACCCAAGAGCAGACATTAAGTCACCTGTAAGACTACATATTACTGATACAGTCTTTTCCTTAGGTTCCCTGTTGTCCCTGTGTTGTGTGAGGGAGTTTTTTCTATCAAACAAAAAAATTTAATGATCTCACTTCTACTTTTCAGAGTTGCCTGTATCTTAGTGAAAGGAAATGATCAAAGAGAGCAAGATTGTTTAAAATCRCATATTCTTGAATGAGCCATTTCAGTTTTAAAGAGCACCTAATYTACTAAAAATGGAAGGAAGAAATAAAGTGGATTTTGTCAATTTAAATTACACAAAATATTCTGAAATCTCCTTCAGAATGTAGCATGTAATATGAAAAAGATAACTTTAAATTAAGAAAGACCAGAGAAAGATGCACCACCTTATACTTGTCATGACTAAAAGGTCAAGAGAAATGCTAATGATTTAGAACAAATCAAAGTTGACACTGTTTAGACACCCTGTAACTGTTGACAGTCAGAACAAAGCCAATTCAAAATTGAGATAAAATTTTCAGTGAACATTGCAAAAAGGTTTCTCATACTTCATTGTAAATACTTCGTTATGTTTTGTTGGCTGTTTGTGGTCCTTTTACCAAGGATCTGGTTTTGCTCAAAGTACCTTTGCCTTCATTCACTCCCCATATTTTTTTACTTGAATGGAAGGCAGTTGGTCAGAAACAGCCTCTTCTAGTTTGATCTTGATGGAAGGATTTAGCTTTACGGTCTTGTTTTCTAGATATATTACTCTAGAGATTGCTATGCAGATTCCCTTCAGCTGTTTTGAAAGGAGTTGGAGGAAAAAAAAGTTTTGTTTAAAAGCATCAATTTAATTTTAAGATATGTCTGCTATATGTGTGGAATATGCTTTATTCATATAGACATGCTTTCCTCATTTTAAAAAGGTGACTTTGTTAGTAATARCTAAAAGACAGCCAGCCCAGTGAAGAGTGATAACAGTGTTTTGTCAGGATGTTGATTTAGGATATTATTAATGGAGTCATTATGATGATGGTGATGATGATGATKATTATTATGGGTAGTTCTATATGCTCCATTTACTTCCTTTGAAGAAAATAAACTTGGACAATTGTCCTAGTTTCATCTCTGGTGCAGATAATTTCCTTCTTAGTAGCTGGCATAGTGCTGTTTTGAATTTAGGATGAGAATAGTGCTGACAACATACCGAAACAAAGTCAAGGGCTCCAGTTTCTCATAGTGCCCTGCTAGTGAGGAGGCTTTGAGGTATGAGCTGCYCACTACTATGACAAGAATGAAGTAGTAGTTAATTCTAGTAAGAATGAAAGAAGTTGGTTGAAAAGGGTTATGCCAAGTTCTATCATTTAAAGAGATCAATGTAAGTTTATAAGACAGCTTTGTAGTGGATCTTATATATGGAAAAATATATTGGCACTGGAACTGTATTGGCACAGTTTTCCCAGAGAACTTCTGGATGTCCCATCCCTGGAGATGTGTAAGACTAGATCTCTGAGCAACCTGGTYTAGTGAAAGGTGTCCTTGTCCAAGGCAAAGGSGTTGGAAYGAGATGGTCTTTGAGGTCCCTTCCAATGTAAACCWTTTTGTGAGATTATGAAAAATKAATTCCTAGTTATTGATTTGCAAGATGTTAAATGAATTTGTGACCCTTTCCTTATTAGTCCCAGTTGTRTACAATTGATCAGGAAGAATAGCACTTACTGGATTGCACTTATTGGAATCAATACTAAAGAATAATCTTAAATGAGATGCAAGGCATTTCTGGTTTTGTACCTGCCTCAACTTTGGATACAATTATTTTATATAGAAAGCATATGATTTATGCTAAACTTTGCTCTGGGATTAAGAATCACCTGACAGGAGTGCTGTTGCACAAATAACTTTTTTGCATTTTTTCACAACAAATATTTGTTTGGTTTGTTCATATGCAAATGGCTTACTTCCAGAACATGAATTTCAAAGAGAGATTATCTGGGTCAATTTGAAACATATTTAGTAATTGCTGGAGTGCAACTGTAGTTGACATCTTTCAGCCTCAGTAAGAGAAGCTAATCCTGTTGCATTGTCAGGAATAAATAAGAATAGAAATTTTTATTTCTAAGACTAGCTAATCCTACTGTTTTCACTCATCAATCAATTCTGCTGGCTGGGAAGGTACAGATTCATCATAAGCTSTCTGTTGTTGAGTGAATTTGTAATGATTTGAATTCCAGACACATCATTCTGCCGAGTCTTTGAAATGAGATCATTGCAAAACTGTGTGCTCTATTAGCACTTTTGTTCTGTGCAGACTAAACCAAATTTTGGTCCATTATATGTTTTCTGATTTATAGAGAGGTATCTTAACAAAACAAACTCTCTATCCTGAAGAAATTCTCTATGATTGTCCTCTTTTTGTTTAATAATCTATTACCATTTAAGATACTAATTTTAGAAGCTAGTATAGCAATATCTCCAGGGAAGCAAGCTGATCCACTGTTTTTTATAGTTCCAGTATGTTTCATTAATTCCATTGCTTAAGGTTTTTGCTGGCTGCTAGTAAAGGCCCAGAAAGATGTTCCTTTCTGTATTTCATTTGGATTTACATTGCTCTGAAACAGCAAAGATAGATGAAGGGCACAGTTTATGTTTTATTGCAAGATGCTGAAAACTGTCTTGTGACCACAGAGGATACATGAAATAAATGAAATGGAACTTTTTTAATTCACTGTTCATTGGGCAGGGTCTCTGCTGGGAAGGTCTATCTAAACAGTCACTGYCTGTTAAATGCAGCTTTGAACTGAAAAAAACATTATTTTGCTAACACTATGTAAAATATTATCTGTTGAACAAACAAGAAGTAGTGTAAGTTGACTTCACAAAAAGAAAATTCTGTGCTTAAAGCTGTTTGCAGACTTCTGATTGCTGGTGTAAGCCACAGCTGAATGTGCTGTACTGTGCCCTCTGCTCTGATCTGTCTTTGACYTCTTGTACATGCAAAAAAAAAATTAAGGAAGGGCAGAAAAAGAAGCAATTAAAAAGGGGATATAGTGATTTTTCCATCTAGAAAAACACAAAACACTGCCACCCCAAAATTACAGAAATGGTTTAGCAACACCTGATCAAGCATCTCATRTTCATAGTCTTTCTTATTTTTGAGGAAGTTACAGAAATGTGCACACTGAGTRCAAGTGGTTCCCTCTGAGATAGCATTCTTTATCCTTGACTTTCAGTTTGGTATCCTAAAAAAGGAGTGGAAAACCTAGTAAAATACCCCATGGGAAGTATATTTATAGCTCTTGCAGTCATGTAAAGTACTGCTTATGTTGTAGGCTTCTTAGTGTTCCTTATATTAAAAATTTTTCTTAATCTAGACRGAATTGAAATACTCATTTTCTTACTAGCACTTTGCAGAAAGGTATGACAACATGAGCTTGGTGGGTTGTTTTTTTTTTAAGTAGGTGAGGGTTCACTGCTAAAGCTGTCAGATGGGCACAGTTTTGGTGCTGAAGAGATCGAAGTAAAAGCACAGTYCTATTTCCTCAGCAGCACCTCTCAGCCAAGCCACCCATATTTTCCAGAAACATCCCCAACTTTATAGTTGTACTGGTGCTACACATGACTGGAGCAGCTGCTGCCTTGGCTGAGCTGGCCTGAGTAGATTTGAGCTGAGCAGCTTGGTACCTTTGTGTATATATATATATATATATATATATGTATAGGGCTGTTTTAGAATCACAGAAATGGTATCCTGGCAACTGGAGCCTTTGAAAATTCTGTATAGTTGATGAACTGTAGAAAAGCCTGATGCACACTGTCACGATTGTTCTAAAAGACATTTTGCTTAGATTAAAAGAGCAGAAAAATGAGGCAACCAACAGCCTGTCAGARGAAATAGGAGGAGATCATGGTGCTKTCTTTATATCATAGTGCAGTTAGAATATTTAYCAAGGAAACCAAAACTGTCCCAGGAGAATATCCCAATGACTTTCTAATTTGCAGATAATTGGCAATAYCGAAAGGATCACTTTCCTAGGTAAAATTCTTGTTATTCTTGATTTTTACTTTGGAAAGCATGCAGAAATTMCATGAAAATTTTGAATAAAGAAGCAGGGAAAATTTTATTTCCCCCCTTAGATATATATATATATTTTTTTAAAGTCAATGGAATTATGGCTTGGCTATAGAATAAGCATTATACAGAAGCAGTAAATTGTTCCTGAAATTGCTTAGGATAAATTTCTAGAAGAAAACCCTTTCAAACCAAACTATTAAATAGGTAAAAATGATATTACAAAATATGTAGTTACACATCTAAAAATGATGGTTCATATTTACACATAGCAGTACTCAGACTATGTCAGGAATTTAAAGTTGTGCTCTTACATGCTGTCTGAAGCCAAGAGGGAGAGAGTAATTGGTTTTAGTTTACACTGACATAATTGTTTTTCGCAATACCTTCTAGAAGTTCACAGTTCATCTCACAGGAAAAGGATAACTAACATGAGTTTTATGATTTGGGACCGGTAAAGGAATGCTCAGGTCACAAACTTGAATACAAATACCTACAAATGGATAAGGTATTGGTAACCTATAGTAATCTGTCCTCAGCCCTGGGAGCATTTTAATGTATCTGCATCAYTGAGCTCTCCGACAATACTGCTAAAATGTACTGTTACTTTTGAATGTCATTGTTTTGAAATATTTTAAATGATCTTGTGCTCTTGTTCTGAACTATATTTTAAACACAYRGYCTATTCTCTGGAAACAGTAGAGAAAATGCRTTTACATTGCCATTTTTCATCTTTATTAGGAAACCCGCTTAGATGACCATCATCATGTTGCAGTGGCACTTGGGAAACAGGAGGGATTTGAAGAGAAGGATTCTGATGTAAGGAATTGTGAAGTAGTTTCATGTCTTGGTGATCACTTGAATAAKCTTATGATGTGCGTAAAAGTGTGTCATCTTATATACAGGGCCAAGAGGAAGGCTTATCTTAGGCACGATACTAACCAGAACCAAGCAGTATTACTGAAGTATTACTGAAGTGGTTCCTCTAGTTCTGTTGCACCTATTTCAGGAAAAGTCTGTGAAGGAGGAATAGTTTCAGTGGACAGCAGCAGATAATGTCAAGCCTGTAATACATGTATCAATGTGTTCATTCAAGAGAAGATTAAGTGATTTTTGTCACAGCCTGCTGGTACTCATGTGGGAAAGATGGTAKTCACAGAGGGAAATGGAAACAGTGAACCAATCTGGACTGCTAAACTTGTATGACACCTCACCAAGCTGATCTTAGTGCGGGACTGTCAGTGCAAGTATCCCAGAGCAGATCCATCACTCAAACACCATTATGAAAAGATAACCCTTGAGACAAGCAACAACAACCAACAGATGGGAAGAACAGCAGTGTTAGTCTTCATTCCATGTGGTGTCTCTATTGAGAGAAAGAGAAAAGCTACTTAAAAGCTTTTCATCATTTTCTGTGCAATTTAAAAAGTCCTCAGTCATGAAAATAGCAATAAAAGTCAAATTTAAGGGACAGGTGGACTGGCAAGTTGTAGCCAAAACAACCAGACAGTCAGCAAATGAGGGTGTGACAAATTGTCAGATTTTTGTCTGGTGCTCTAGTTGCTCACAAGAAAATTGATTAGTTGTTTTCTGTTATTCAGATACAAAGATTCTACCAGAAACTAGGAAAAAAAACAAAATTAGTATAGCAATGGATAAAAGCAGGAAAGTGGTAATACACACTTGTCTATCATGGTAACAAAGTCTGTGTTCATGGATAGCAAAGTGAGGCAGAGCTTTTAACTAGTATTGGTTAGATTGAGAAAAAGAGATATTAAACTCCCTTTGAGGATTTACTGTGATAAATCACAGTAAATATTTTTTAAGAAATTACGTGCATTGCTTTTGGCATGACATACTTAAGTTCTTGTTGGGGTTGCACATTATCCTTCTGACAGGAATATTGATAATTCTGAGGTGAAAAGAGGGTGGCCATTTTTTCAAAAGACAATTACCTAAGTATTCTACAGGAATCCAGGATTTTTAGATGTAGACCTTCACCATCATGGTCACTTACCTTAAATGTATCATAGAACAAATTGTCATGATAGCAAAGGTTATGATAAAAAGTCTTTGAATCAAGAGGGGTCTCAAAGGCTTACTTGTCCATGGACTAAATTTATGATGACTTAAATTTCATTGTCTCAGTTCAATGGAAGAAGGTCATTTTAAGCAGAACAAGAGAGCATTCTGAGACTCCCCAGTAAGGAAATTAAGTGAAAATTTATGTACTGTTGCATTGTGCCTTTTTAGGCCTCCTTCAAAAAGGAATATGGAGGAAATGTAAGTTGCCTTCTTTCTTTGTAAAAGAACCATATAATTGATTCTATATATTGCTAGGTGTGTTGAGAGAAAAAGTTGTTCATTCTAGCTTAGTGTGAGTGTRACAACWACCAGTAACAATAGTAACARCAACAACCYAGTTGTTYCAGGATGTCAGTGTTTGTATCTGTTCCCTCTCTGCAATGATAGGAGTAATTCATTATGGCCTGCTTGCAGAACATCTGTTTTCAGATTTCTTCACAAAATGATAGCATGTACCTGCAATTCCCAGGAAAGACAAATTGTTATTTCAATGTACTGTAATTAAAAATCTCTAGTGTCAAGAGTCTTAAAATGCTAGTAACTGCTATATACTTGAGGAAACAGAACATTTATCTGTGCTCTTAACCTAGGCCTAGACATTTATCTGAGGCTAGTCTCAATAAAAGATGGCTGAGYTAAAAATTCTTTATAAATCCTGTGTAGGATATAAAGTGTCTTCTGCCTATCACTTGCTATACTTCACAARGGTTGTGACACATTCAGTCAGGACACACTTCCTGCAGACAAGCACCTGCTGAAGTTCAAGCTACATCTSTTAACAACTGCTTAGCTTGGAGGTTTGGTTCATATTTGGTATGCATCTGTAATGTCACTTGCATGGCTCTAGGCACCATTCCTGCAGCTTTACCTCATCTCCAAAATGTCAGATGAACAGAAATGTCTCCACACCATGTCACTTGTGTAAGGACATAAAGTGAGAGGCAGTTYTATCTTTTTYACTTTCAGTCTGCATTGACAGCTAAGAGTTTTTCTGCATTGTTACAACAAGMAGAAACCATTTTGTTGTCTCTGCATTTATTTCTTATAGTAGCCTGCTGCTCAAATACTGGAGTATTTTTGCATTTACTGATCTGCCCTCATCGATGTGACAGAAGGGGATAACAAAATCCTCAAAAYTGACCTTGGACTGAGTCCCCTCCAGTCCCCTTGGATGTAAGCAAGGAAGGATCATCTCCCCCACTCTCAAGAGAGTTCCGTCTCACTGCCTGTGATGTCAGGCAAAAAGGCCAGAAGGTCTCCATGGATGAACAGGGAGCTCCTAGCCAAACTTTGGCACATAAAGAACAGCATGCAGAGGGTGGGAGCAAGAACAGATGAMATGAGAAGAATACAGAAWTATCTGAGCATCCAGGGATGAAGTTAGAAAAACTAAAGCCCAAAGAGAATCTAATCCGACCAGTAATGTTCAAAGCAACAATAAGCACTTCTGTAAGTGCAAAGAAGCCAAAGGGAAGGGTTTTGCTCAACAARCAAATCTTGAAAGAGGCTAAGAATGCCACCTTTGCMTCAGTRTTTATTAGCAAGTRTGGCCATCAGRAATCCCAGGTTGCAGGGATGGAAGAGGAAGGAGCAAGGAAGATGYGCCTTYGGAGGAAGAGAATTAGGTCAGGGAATGCATAAGCAAACTGGATGGGTGTAAGTCAGTGAATATTTATGGGATACAGCTGGCATTGCAGCTGTATAATCTTTGGTTGATCACAAGGACTGGGAGAAGTGCCYGAAGACTGGAAAAAAACATGGAAGAAGGAGAACCGAGGCAACTACAGGTCTGACAGCTTCACTGTGATTGCTGGAAAAGTGGCTGAACAGCTAATTCTGAACATTTCCAGACACAGCAAGGATAAAGAAATCATCAGGAGTAGTCAACATAGCTTTGCCAAGAGAAAGTCATGCTGACCAATTTGATAAATTTCTGCAGTGAAATGACTGGTCCAGTAGATGAGGTTAGAGCACTGGGTAGTTGTCTACCTGTATTTCAGTAGCTTCTATCTCTGGCACTGTCTCTCATAAGATCCTCCTAGAAAATTGCTGAGTACTGGGTAAGCAGACAGTGAGGTGTATTGCAAACTGGCTTCACATTTGGGCCCAAGGTGTGGTGATAGTGCTGCAAAGTCGGGTTGGAGGCCAGTTACCAGTGCTGTGCCCCAGGGGCCAGTGCTGAGTCCTGTCCTGTGTAACATCTTCATTAATGAACTGGGTGATGGTGCAGGGCACCCTCAGCAGGTTTGCTGGTGACACCAAACTGGGAGGAGTGGTGTACTACACCAGAGGGTTGTAGTGCCCCACAGGGAGACCCAGACAGGCTCATCCAAAATGAGTCGGTTTGTCCGATGTACCAAGAAACACCCCTGCAAAGCAGCCCTACTGAATTTTATGAAATATTAAACATGAAGAATATGTCGCTCGAACAAATGCCCATTTAGAAGAATCAGCTATATTTATGTTTGATTCATGCAAGCTGTACTATCTGCCCTGCTGTCCGGAAACAATTAAATTTGGGGATAGTATACAGCAGGTTGCACAGTAGTGTGCTCAAAACAAAAACCACTCAAAATAATTTTCTTCTTTAAAATGTGATTTTTTTTTTTCTTGGAGTGATGAAACTAACATGGAGACYATGACACTGTCATCTCTAATATCTCAGTCTACATTTAATTGGACTTAACATGGGGAATTGCAGKTTGATTGTGACCACTTTAGTTTTTAAGTAGCATTCGAGTTTGAGAGAAGCATGCAAAACATCAGTGACTACTGGTATTAAAAAGAGTAAAATTAGGCAGAGCTAGTGGAATAAATCCTCCCACAATTGTCTCAAATAATCATATCTGCTGAAGAATGAAGTACAGTTGTTTGATGGTGGTCTTTTTTACTGGACTTAAACAGTCATTCTGCCCTTCTTGCAGCATTCTATAGCCCTTGTTCCATCAGTTTCATGAACTGTGTTTCAGTGAAAAACTTGATTTTTCTGTGTGGCCTGTTACATGCTTCTAATAGTTACTGCATAGCCTAAATGAGGGGAAGTGACATTAGTCTTCTCAAATGCAGAATGTTTTCTTTCTCCTTCAGTAAGCAATGTGTAGTTTAAACGTGACAGATAATTTTACAGGAAGAAAATTGATATTTATTGATTCATATTATGCTAATATTTGTTTTCTTTAGGTCCATTCCATGGAGCCTAACCAACCACAATTTACAGTATTGACTTTTGAAGATTTAGTTGCATCTGGTATTCCAGTCKCACCTGAGGATTCTGCATACTGGGACAATTTCTGTTCAAAGCAGGAGCGTCCAGTGAAACAGAGTTCRCATTCAAGATAAGACTGTGTATAAGAAAAGGAAACTTGTCAAAGTTCTTAYGCAGTGTCATGGGTTAACATGGGTTATCCAGGCACATATGTAAATGAAAATGTTTCCCTCTGTAAGCTGATAACCTGATTTTTATGACATTTCATTGGAATTGTAAGGAAGACATGCTTCCTTACTGAAGGAATTCTGAATGAGAAGCCTAAACCARCATGCCTTTTTGCATCTTGCTTGTGGTTCTTCTACTTCAGTAGTTATCTAGGCTTGGAACAGAAAGCAGTTGTACAGTAATGTTGTTTATTAGTGAACAAGTGTTTACTATATAAAAATGTTTTTCCATACTTATTTATGCTGAAACTTAAATTGTGATACTGCTTTTTCTCTTAAAGAAATGATTAATTTATTCTCAGATGGATGAATAAAGTCAGGAAAATTGGTACAAAATTCAATGCTGCTACTGTGTGGTGCAAGTGTTTGTACAACACTTGGTGTTAATGTAATGCCAGGCTGAAAAGGTCTGATTCTTAGTAGTCTTGGAGCTACAYGTGTGCAAAAATAGTTTGAGACGGAGAATTAGAGATACTTGACAGTATTTTTACTTCTTATCTTTGTTAATTAAAGCTTCCTGTGCAACTTAGTATTTGTCTTTTAACAGTTCTTTTCTGTATGTTTTCCCTCAGCAATAGATGCGAGCCAAGCAGCAGTTCAACTTTCTGAGGCTTGCATTTGCATCAGTCATAGGAGGAAACACAATGAAACAAAGAAAGCTATTTACTTTTTTTCCAAATAGTTTTGTAACATCTGGTGACAGAACATTTTACTGTCCTAACAGCAAAGGAAGGTTTCTGGAGATCTGTAGATGTTGAGTGCATATCTAGAATATTTTGTCTTCTTTTTCAAAACAAATCCTGTTTTGTGCCATTACCTCTCACTCTTTTTTTCTAGAAATCACAGATACAATATGGTCCATCTAAATTTAAGAAAACATACTGAGCAGAGTGATCTTTGCACAAAAATWATTTTTTTCTGTCCTACAGTTAAACATATATCTTCACTGAATTTGGGGTTGTGTACAACTAGGCTGCACCCTGTTATTCTGGTGTACACCATGAAAAGAAGACTCTACTTGCAGTGTAACCACTGAATCTATGCCTTATTACAAAGATGAAAAAAAGTTTGTGAGAGAGGATGATTTTTACAGCTATTGTATAAGCATTTGGAGTTCTGCTGTAGATAATTCTGAATTCAAATATGCTGTTAAACTCTTCTGCTTCCAATGCTGATAAATATTTTTCTTTCTATTTCTATGACTCCCTCATCCTGCATGCTAGTCATAGTTTTTAGTGTTTTGCTTTTTTTCCCCTCCAAAACTACAAATCAGTGAAGCAATGGCTGTTCCCTCCATACTCCACAGATTAGATGTTCAGGCTAAATTAGATGTTCAGTAACTTCAAATCTGAAGTTTAAAAAAATACGAAATATTTTATATACTAATTCTAAGTTATGTATTCCAGATAGTTTGTCTTTTAGAAAAATGAAATTCAATTTGCGATAAATAATTTGCAATCCATGGAGATCCAATATATGCCAGTCAGTCACTGGACCCATCAGCTGCAGCTTTCCCAGACAGTTGGAGGCTCCCAACGTTTTTGCTAGGACAATGAATATGGATGATATTTGCATATCCCATATGCAAATACGGGATGAGTTGAATAAAGAAATTTCAGATCTAGATATCTGGGGACGGGAGAATTAATTTCATATGAGAGATTAGTTATTTTTTATGGAAGCAGTGTCTCAAACCAGAATTTTTCTTTCATTGGAAAGAGTTTTAAAAGTATTAATGAAATTATTCATAATATTTTGCGTGCATGTAAGTAGAGGACAAGCCAGTTTTGTTAWAATAGAAAACTGTGCTTGGTTTTCTTGCAAGGAATATGGTAGTTTTCAAGACTGTATCTAATTAAAAAGACCTAAAAGAGTTTGTTTTGATTAGTTTTCCACTAAATAAAGTCTTAGTTTAGAGTGGTTCGTAAGAAATTGTCTAGAAGACTGCAGTTTCTCACATTGAGATTTTTTCTATGTATTATAATTTACACTGAACTGTTTGAAAAATAAGATTAATATCCTTTTTAATCTTAATAGCAATAAGGTTAGGTGATGRTAATGCCTTTTGAAGAGCCACTTGAGTCAGGTTTTTTCATGTCAGTGCAAATGGACACAATTGTTACACTTGCTTTTACCTCAGTGGGAAAGAGCAGCTGGATCTTTATGGAATTCTTGGCTAAAAGCATGCTGCTAAAAGGCCAGCAGGAAATTCTGACTCCTTATGAATGTGAATGATCCTTCTTAMAGTCAGAAGAAAGTTTTTCTGGGTGTCTGTGCTGTGGAGTCCCATACTGAATAAGTGTTGCTAGTGTGTACAAATWAATTAATATCATTTCACAGTTCTAAGATTAATTTCTTTTTTCATTCACCATCACATTTTTTGCTGATAAAAAGATAGTTGAGCCCTTTCTCCACRCAAGGCCATCACACTGACTGACTTGCATTTCCACAGAAAACATTCCTAATGGCCACAGAGTCCTTCTGCCACTTTAGGACAGCTCCAGGTTCCCTCACTAGCTCAAGCTGTCGGCCCAGTACAGGGTAGGTGCGCTGACCTTTGCTGTCTCCCATCATTCTTCTGTCCCATCTAAAAGCCTTTAGATGTAACTGGGACATCGGGGCCTTTAGTTTCTTTCTCCAGAGCTCCGTTCCTGCCTCTGTTTTTTTTTCTAGATACTGTCCTTGGCATAACTGTACCATGTACCTGAGAGTGTAAGAAGCTRCAAAAACACAAGCTCTGCTCCACAYGAGCCTTTCCAAGCAGTGGCTRGGTAGAATTTTTCCCTATGGAACAGCATTGACCAGTCCTCCTGTTTCTCAGATTCTCACATTTAGGTCTGTTGTCCTAGGTGGCATATCAACACAGTGTTTCTGAGAAGTATTTATAAACAGACTCTGACCAAAAAATAAATTTCGGAAGTTCTGGTCTTCAGTGAAAGGGTTATTAAAAGTGAATTGATGTGTTTTAGCTTGGACTTGTTCAAAACTTTTTGTATCTTACATCAAAAATGGTCAAGTAGATTAGGAACTTGGGGGGGTAAAATTGGGTTCAAGGCAGTTGGTAACTGTGTGACAAGAGATGGGTGCCATTTGATGTGAAAATCTGTAACTTTGAAAAGTGGATCATGTGAGTTCACTCAGCCTTTTCCAGAGTCTGCAAACTTACCCAAGATGTAAGTTGTTACTATCTTAAGGGATCAAGTCCACTGATGTTAATCAAGTATGCTTATCTTAGRCAAGAAATCAGAGATTCATCAGCAGAAGTAGTGTATTTGTGGTTGTTATATGTGTGCTCTGGGAAGCATCCAGGCAACAGCTCAACTTTAAACAACCATCTTTACCCAAGACACTGCAATAAGCCAGTGATTTGCAAAAAAGTTGTAAATTGGTTATGCAAGTCAGCAYAGAGTGCCCTTTATTGGAGCTTTACAGGATTATAGTGCTACATTCTACAAAGAAGATACATGYGGTTCTTGGCAGAATTGATACAACCGTGTCTCAAACAGCAATTGAGACTGTCAGCCTTAACTGCTGCCTAATTCTGCAGGTGTGCTTCATTATCCTCCAGAATACAGCTAGTTTTGATTACTTTGCTCTTTGTAGAAAACATAAGCATGAGAATAAATTCTGAATTTTCAAGAGGGACATCGTTTGAAAAGTAGGTTTTTTTTCAATAAGTCAGTTTTTGTAATGTGTTACTTTCTTGCACTGCACATGCAATTTTTTATGGCTAGGCACTGTATATGAAGCTTGTTTCTTCTAAGATTGGATATAATTTCTTTACTGCAATAAAATGTGGACTATTTTGTGTTTGTGTTGTCTATTTGTCTATTATTTTATCTTGCTATCACTTAGATCCAGACAGAGGTGAGATTACTGAAACACTTGTCCAGTACTCCTTTGCTCTTTTGGAAACAATTTATGGGACCATGAAACTCTACAGTTTATTGACTTCCTTTGGATGAATCACAAAGCCAAGATCTGGATCAATTCTCCACTACTTAGCTTCTTCCAATTTTTATTTTACAATGTGCAATCCAGTTTCTTACAAATACCGCATAATGTTGGTGCATTCTGTGCTGGAATGTTTCTCATCTTGTGGTCAAAATAGTCAAAGTATGAGGTAACACTCTTAGGAAATGCATTTTAAATACAAGACTGCAGTGCTGCCCAGTGTTGCTTACAAGGAAATTTCTGAAGATTTGTTTTTCAATTAGGACATAGAACACAAAGGTTCTTTAGGTTGTAGTAGGAGCTTCTTCACACAGAAAAAAGCTCTTTTTACTTGCACAAGACTYTTATTTGAAACATGTGAAAAACTGTTTTGTACTTGTAAGTGATTTGAGCAGTAAGAAAACAGGTGGTTCAGTTGAAATGCATCTTCTGTTTTCGAACAGCAAGAGTACTTCAGAAGTTTGCCAGGATGCTTGTCAGATAGGTCCTAGGAATTTAGTGTGCCTTTTGATATTTGGGGCAGGAACACCAAGGTTCCCAGCATAACCAAGATGCWCTGCCAGACCAACAGGCAATGCCAGAACTTGGAAGGACTTAAAATACTTTGGTAAATGGTAATGCAATACTTAGGAGTGGCAAAGCTCTTAAGAGGTCTTGTAAGCGTTTTCTTCAGGTTCATATTTCTAAAGTTGCATAAATGTCTCACTTTGAATTTGGTAATTGCCTCATAAACTTAGGCATTTAAGTCTAGTCAGATATTCCACAAGAGCACTGAGGTTTTCATTGCAACTTTGCCCCTTTTTTTGTTAAAACACCTGAATAGACAGGTGCATCATTTCTGTCCTGTTTCTCTGTGTGTTGGTGTGMCTTGTGCTGTGGCCTTGGTACCACAGGACCTCTGACACACCCACCTGAGGTACTTTTGCTGCAACAACTTTCACTGGGGCTAGTCCCAGCATGCTGACAATTCCTGCTGGCAAAGTTGTCTTTGAACTGAGAAGAAAATSTATTGGTACCATTACCAAACTCTAGTAAATTAATGGAAAATAGGAGCAAAGAAATTGCATGTAAATTCTGATGCAAATAATGATAAGTAAATGTCAAAGAAAAGGTATACTAATGCTACYTTTTAACTCACAGAAGTTCTTAAAGCACCTGAATTTAGTTCAGTCATATTATTTGGGTTTCTGGGCTTTTTTTCCCTCAAGGTTAAATAGTAACATCTGTATTAAAACTTCAAAGTYCCAGTTAAGATTTCCCAGTTGTGAGTTTCTCTTGTCCCTGTAGCTTAATGGTTCCAGACTTGGTTCAGTGTTCTAAAAACTTGCTTTCCTTTAATCATGAAATTGGCTGAAGTTCACCCAAGTAGCTGGTCACATCTGCTTAATCCATGAGAATCTTCGTCCAGAGACAGAAATCAGGAGCTTGGCATGCCCTGATTCACCAGCCTGGTGCTGCTCGAGCAGGCAGAGGTTTCTCAGCTGTTGGTACTTGGTTGCTCAGAGGAGGGGAGGACATGCTCCTGCTGCAGTGGCTCTAAAGCTGCCTCCTGATTCCTGGGATTACCTCACTCAGCTTAAATAGGGAAACATATGTTTCATTTACATATTTAAACTCTCAATTGCATTACTGCTACAATTTTTTTGTTGTTTTGAAGTGTTGGAGCTAAACCAGTTGTTTTCACCAATGTTTGCAGGTTTTGCATTCATATCAATACACCGCTGGTTTTGGCTTTAAGGCATCGTAGATAGGAATCTTAATGACTAGTGCAGAAGGGAAATGCAATAAGACTAGCAAAAATATAAATAATCTTTATAAACATGATTACAGATTTTATATGTATTGTTGCATGTTATATTTAGTAAGATGTATATTCACAATTTTAGCCATAATTTAATAAATGTATTATCTATTTATAAATGTGGACTTTTATATATGCACACACTGCTTTATAGTGTCTTATCTTTCAATTAAGCACAGGTCTGTGTTTTCCTTTGCAATTAAGTAAGCACACAATTACCTATACATAGTTGAAAGACTCATTCGTTATTTTTCATCATAGGGGCACTTTGATATATTTAAATTATTCCCTATTAAAATTACTTGGGGTTTGCATTTAAAACAATACTCAGGCAAAAAACCAAATATACTGCCTTGAAAATATTTTCTCTTCAAAATGAATACCCTATGTTTTCTCAGCTTCAACAGCAAAGTTTTCAGTCATTTATCACAACTGTCATTAGGTGAGTGGATTCTCAGTCCTTGTATCTGTTGATTGTACAATGTGCTCCTCATCCTAATTTAGAGCTTTTGTGAAAGGCACAGTGAACTGCTTATTCAGTGAGGTCACTGGTCTCTTTGTAAGAGAAATGGAATTTTCCTGCAGTTATTATTTCAAACACTRTTTACTGAATAGAATAATGTTCCCAGCAAGCAGTGTTTACTACCTGCATAAAAGCATTTTGTTAATCTTGTGATGGTTACACGGTCTACAATTAATTAGCTGTCTGTACAACATTAGGAAAATGTATTAGATTGATTTTKTTAGTCAAACTGTGTGGGTAGATGTTGTACTCCAGTTCTGTGTTTCCACATACCACAATTACTATTCTCATGTGAGTGAAAGCAGTGTATTGCAAAGAGACTGATCTTTCTGATATCATTGTTTCTGCCTAATTGCTTGTTAGGATCTTTAGATTAYTTGCTTTGTTAATTTAGAATATTTCCCCTAGAGTGCAGCAGGATATTTATTTACATTTCAACTCTAGCAGTCAGACAACTCCTGTTTGCAGAAATCATTGTTACCTTTTTGTCACCTTTTGGGATAAAACCAGAAAACAGCAAATTGCTGATTGCAGTGGAAGCACATTGGTCTCAGCTGGATTGGATAAAGTCAGATGTGCTTGCCAGAGGGCTATGTGGCACTGGTTGTGTAAAYGCCTTTAAGAAATCAGAAAATACTTTTATTCTCTGAGGCGAGCCTTCAGTTTAAAAGAAAGAAGTAATGTCAGATGAAGGCAATGATTTCTCCTAAACGACTGCTGAAAGAGTGAAGACCCCCTGAATGTGCTAGGAATTCTAAAACACATCTGATTTATTTATTGAAGTTAATTTAGGGACTTCAAAATTATTCTAATGGGATGATTATGGTTTTGGTTTTGTTGGGTTTTTTTGGAGCAACAGCAGTTTGAGTGCAGCATTGATTGGATTGAGTTGTTTCATTTGTATAAACAGGCTTTTAAAAGGCAAATGAAAGTTCAATTGCATTAAAATTTGAATGTGTAGTGCTAGTATCTGTTTGCTACATTGATACAGATATGTAGAGCACACACATATACATATGCATATATATATATATACATAATCAGCCTTACAAGAACTAGAAACCAACCCCATCTTTATTAACTCTGGTACCMGGAAGTGTCAGAGAAGTGCTTCAAGAGTGGGTAATACAAATGGTACAAATAACCTGGGCTGATGCAAGAGAAAATTTAAGATTGGCAGCTGAGAAATAATAAACAGTGCCATGAACAAAGAGGAGAAGGAGCAGATTAAGATAAAAAATTATATCTGTTGGAAGCTTTCATTTAAAATACATGAGTTAAAATATTGTGAAAACGARTGAATATAGTAGGTGAATATCTATTTTCTTTGTCATTTAGTGATTGGTACTTTGTATGAAGGAAGTCAACAGAAACGGAAGAAACTGCACTGAATTTATCTTGCTTTAGCCCATTGTTCTTAAGGGCTTTCATAGTTCAGCATTCTGTGGGATCTTTATAGTACATACTTGAAATATTTTTGAAAAGAAGAGACTGGATGCAACTGTTTCAGAAAACAAATGCTTCTGAGAAAGAGAAGCTCCTATCATGGTGGGTTGGCAGGTAGGAAAACACCTGTTAATTAGAAAAACTGGTGGGCACATCACAGTCAAAGAAGTACAGTGTCCTGCTTTGAAGAGGTGGTTTCATGGTGTTGGTGTGAGGCAGAGTATCAGAAATGCTGCCTGTATCTTCTTTGTGCAGTACGGGTCCTGTTGGACTTAGATAAACCTGCTCTTGGTGCCTGTAAAATMACATTTTTGGTAAAAGAAGAATCAAAAGCGTAAGTGTTAATGGAAGTCTGAATCTCAACTCTTGTGAATTCTTCCATCCTGAGCTTCTGAGAATGGAACCTTTTATCTTTTATGCATGAGGATTCCCCAGCTCTAAACTATCCAATTTCTAGCATAGGACACTGAATAAGATGTTTGTCCATTACAGCATGCAGGGCTTCTCTCCTGGAAGGAGGGTCTCTGAGAACTCACATGCTTTGGGAATTTGGTAGGAAGAGTGAATCAGGCCAAGCACTGCAAGCRCYTGAGCTGATATCAAATGAGTCTTTGGAAGAAGCTTTAATTCTTCAGRTAAGTATGATCACAGCTAAAATCAGGTTCCCTAGTGTGCTATTTGTGGTGCAAACTACTGTTCTAGGACTTACAGAATCTAAGAGCCCCATTCTGTCTGTTTTTAGTTTATGTATGTCAAAGCATGTACTTTCAATTACAAATAGTACAGGATAATGGCACAATGGGGAGGTAAGAAGTAAGGAGCTTCTAATTCTGGTGGTAAAATATTTTTCTCCATTCCTTCAGCTTCCAGAGTGTAACATTTTTGTATGTCTAGCATACATTTTCTTGTTGTTATTATTATATATGATTTTTTGTTTATTGGTCTAAAATTTCCTTCTATTTTAACTATGGAAGAGCATGTGGTTATGTTTTGACTGGATGTCTGCTAATATAAAAGTGTCATTTTAGAATTAGTGTCTGCCTGCTGGCTGTATGTCTGTGCAAACATAATACAATCTCTTCTTGATGCCTCTGTTTCCCCTCTGTATATCATCAGCAGAARCAGCAAGAACCTTTTGAGAAAGAAACTGTCTCCCAGTAAAATGGAGGCTTGGTCCCAGCTGGAGTCCCTTTGCATTACTCTTACTTTAATACTGCAGGAATAATTGAATCCCACCAATGGCAAACCTAATAATCCAACAACAGCTCCTTTGAGCTCAGATGATGTTGTTGTGCATGGGGATCATCCTGAGCTGCTGTGCTGATACAAGAATGACTTGGATGTTTGTCTGCTAATGCACTAAATAGGGGAGCAGAGACCTTGGGTGGCTCCTGTGAGTGAAGACATCACTACCACCCTGGCACATTGCATTTCTCTGTCTGAACCAGAGGTGGTTTTCAGATGAAATTTCCAGCTGGTTTCATGCCTGCCTGCTCCTCCATTTGAATTAGTAAGTCTGTAATGSAATTACAGAATATCTGTGCCAGTAATGTTTCTACAGCAGGCAGCATGCCAAAGGCTTGACAATGTCATAACTTTATTAAATAAGAGTGTATGTATGAACAAAAAGATAATTCAGTTGTGCTTATGTCCTCTGCTTGTCAGGCTTTGCTGCTTAACCTACAACTTCTTGGGCAGGATATTTTTGTCTTCTGCAGGCCAAGGTCTTTTTTTGTGATGCTGCTTACATCCYAAGCCAGTTCACAAACACTTTGCAATCACAGCACATTTCCAGCACTCCCTTCCTCCTGTTCACAATCTTTTACCCATTTCAGTTTAATTTCCCTCTATGAGGGACTGAGTCTGAGTTCCTTTTGCAGGAGAGATTTTCCTTCCCTTGACTGCAAGGACATTCTGAGCAATGGACTCCCATTTTGTACAAGTATAATAGAATACCTGCAGTATGAGTCTGGATATTTTCCCTCTCCCTTTTACAATTTCCCTTTTTTCTTTCTCAGTTTCTCTTTTTCTCTGGATATGTTTTCCTCTTCTTCAATCTAAAGCCTCTTCTATTTTTTCTCATAAAACAAATCCACATTTTACTTCCCAKTTTTCTCCCTCTTCACAGCCTGAAGATCTCACACTGCTGTGTGCTGGCTACAGAGGCAGGGAAGGTGCATCGAGTTAGACTGGCTCAAGCTGCCCTGTGACACTGTTTCCAGGCAGGAGTAGAATCTTCCAGGTTCTGGCACTGAAGATGAAATGGCTGTTCACTTTTTGAACTGCAGTCAGACTAGGGTTACATTGACTGAATAAATATATTTTATTTTTTTGGGGCAGGATCTGAATCTACAATGAGGCAAGGAAGGTGTATGGGTTTGTGCCACACGGGTCTCACTGGAATTGTTGTCCTCTTTATGTGGGACCTGCATCGAGTTATCAATGCATTTGCTTCCTCACGTGTAAAATGGGCTGATATATTCCTATAATCCAGTGGATTGATTTGTTTAGTGCCTCAGAACCCTGGGATTCAAGCTTTTAAAGAGATGAAAATGTCCTGAAAAATTGTTATTCTGGTTAGGTCTATGGATTTTGGAAAGACATCAATGGATTTTAGAGGCTTTGGTAGCTGTGTTCAAGCAGAAATCAGCTTAATCCACTGTGAARGTTCCTGAGTGCATCCACACACACTACCAGCAGGATAGAGTTAAGCCAGAGACTATGACTGAATGGATTTAGGTGGCAGCCTACTGCTTTCTTTACCTCTAGCAGTGCAGGTAGAGCCAAAAAAGCCAACTACACAGCCACTGTGAGCCCTCTGGGATGTACTTATGAGCCCTCTGGGATGCCCTGAGCCTCTGCTACTTCTTTGGACCTTCCAGTCTGGCATCAAGTCAATTAAAGCAAAAATGTTCAAATTATCAGTTTGATGGAAAGGATGAAGTCACACACAAGATAGTTAAGCCTCCTCACTGAGGTGGTTGATGCTAGCCAAAAGACTGCAAAAAGAAGACAACCCCACCAAAAAGACTTCAGAAAAGGGTACCCCAACAGTGTGGCAAACCAAAAAAGAGCACTGGTTTCCTGTGGTCTGTGTGAGCAGTCTGTGTGCAACTGGAATTTTTGATAAGATCATTTGCATCAAGGGCATATAAAAGTTTCATTTTAAGTCTAAAGGTATTTAGAAGTTTATAAGGATAAAATTATTCCWCAGAGGTATCAAAATGTAGTAGATGGCTGGAGGCCACACTGCTAAGCTGTAGGAAYTGGATAAATGTTCGTTTAATGTGACAAGTGAATAATTTTATGTTGTATTAATGCTTTCAAAAGCTTGCTTTATATTTTAATTGCTTATCAATTATTTATGTTGCACACCACAGGAACAGAAACAGTGACTTAATTATGCATAAAAAGTAAAATGTTTATGATTTTATTATTTTCTGCAGTACATAATAAGTTTTCTATTATTTTCCCATGAGAGAATTATAAATATTTCAGTATATTTGAATATATTATCCAGTAAATATAAACTGAGTTGTTGCTTCTCTTTAATCTTTGTCCAACAGAATTATGAGGTCCAAGTCACTCATTATGCCATCTATGATAGAGAATCGTGTATCTGTACATTTACCTTCTGGCTGATGATTTGTATTGGACAGTGAAAAAAGCTGTAATCAAAACAGCATTTAAACTTGACATACAACTAGCTTGCTGCTTCTCTCCAACTGTATGTGTAAGTCATAAGAAATGAAGAAGATTGTCATTGTGGGAATAGCAATCAAGAAAAARTACCTTTGAGGTTTTAAAGTAACAGCCATTCCTGGTAGGTTTTAAGCATCCTGGGGCAACTTCAAAAAGATCTCAGAAGCAGCCATGTCCAAAATGTATGTATGAGCTGGTGAAGGGAATCTACAACCCAGAGGCCTTTAAATAGCATTCTCAGAAGAGATTTTAGGTCCAAATGTATTTAAAAACGTGTGTGAAAGAAGAAGCAATAGCTTCTCATTCCGGGAGGATGGACAACAGGACAATGTATGAGATGGAATTCCATCATTGTAGGTGACAAAGCCCAAGAGGCAGAGACCTCAGACCTTTTGTGCCCACAACTGTATGAGAAATAAGAGCAGTAGAGGCAGGAAAGAACAACCCATGCCCCTCTGGGCACCCACTGAATCTCATAACCTGTTACAGGTTACAGGATGATGGGTTTGAAATTCTGTATTATGTTAATTTAGCATTATGCTAATTTTAAATTCTTAATACTATGTCTGACTAGGGAAGGAAGATATAATAAGCTCTGCCTTACTGAACTCTAGTAAGAGCTGGGTGGGGTGTTATGCCCAGATCATGCCATACAGTGGTGGCTCATAAGAAACAGACCTCAGATTCCTTGCAAGGTACAGCCCTGTACAGCAATGGAGGCAAAATTGAATTGTGTCACAAAGAAGATGAAAACAAAATAATGAGAATCCGGTGGCTGGGCTAGAAAATATATCATTGCCATGTAGAGAAGGTGAGATGAAGGGAAAATGGTTACCCTGTGCTTCTCTCCCTTTATTCTGCTCTATGTCTAATGCTAAGACATTCCACTATTCAGACCTTCTCCCTCTATTTCAGGGATGGCACATGGGCAGTCACTGGGTGGGGACTGAGCTGGATATGCAGAAGCTCTCACTGGGGTGGGGAGGTCTTTAGATGGAGTCACACAGAAGTGGTGCCTACCCCTGCCTCTTTGTTGGCAATGACAACCGAATCATCTGCCTGTRCCTGAGGGCAGCAGGGATTTGTATGATTGCTGAGCAGTGCTGCAGCCAGCAAAACTTGATATGCACATGGGATCAAAAGCTTGTGTTGGCTATCAATGCTGGACCTTTTCTGCAAGTGCCTCACTGTCCCACATTTACAGGATCAGCATCCAGCTTAGCCTATGGTTAGTCCTACCTGGATGCAGCAGAGTGTTAGAGCCAGCAGAGCAATGTGAAACAATAGTCTTTGCAAGTGGTGCCTGTGGGTAATTGTCCTGTAGGCACTGACTGACAGATGGGCCAGGAGAGAGTCAGACCATGGTGTGTGAGCTGCACTGCCATATSGGGGCAAATGAGACTTTCTCCTCCTTGAATCCAGGCACAGGAAATCTCCAGAAAGAAYCAGAAAGCAAAGTTCACTTCTTTCTTTACCCTCTCTGTGACTCGTCTCAGCAGTTGCAAAAAGAAGAAACTTTTAAAAAATTATACTTAGGCTTCTGCTCTAGTTTTTGGTTTGGACTCAAAGGCTAATCCTCTCCCTCRAGTCAGATGTAATCATAAAAATGTGGAGAAGTTCAAATAGTGTTTGGGAATGCTTTCTGGAGAAAAGCCTTTCCCAGTTTCTCTTCTCTATTCCATATRCTAGGCTTCTGGTTACTTTTAAATTTATTTTTTATCCATGATTTTTGGTTATAAAAATTGTGTCCTTTAAATTTTACCAGACCAGGTCTCTTCTCTAACTTTCTGTACTTCAATACCACATATTTTATTCTTGAATTTGAAACAACTTACAGAATACAATGAAGGAATAAGTAGAACTCTTCATATAAATCAGCCTCGGCTGAATGGCCAATATAAATTTCCCTTTAAATTATTTCTATAATGTAGTTGTTATTTAAATTCTTGCAGAACACATTTCTAGTGCTATTGCCAGACAGCTTGCAGATTTTGAAGRATATAAATGAGGATGGATTTACCCTGAATCAGCAAAAGCAGATATATGGGCAGACCTTTCTACCACTGAGGTACATCAGGCTCAGAGGCTCACAGTGGGAATACTGGGTTCGAATTTCCAAAGGATCTGGAGCTGTGCAGGGGCTGTATCCAATCACTCTTGGGACCTCTAGTTAGGTGTGTGCTGTATTTAACTTTTTGTTTCAAATTTATTTWCAAGTTGCGTCTTTTGTGCAATTGTTTCAAAATCCTCCAGCCTATTTCCACCGGATTATAGTTTGGCCCAATATTCTGGAAATAATGATCCCATTCAAAATCCACACCCTGCCTGATGCTTTCAAGGCTGGCCTTGATTTGAGTGTAGAAGTACAGGGTCTCTAATGCAAATCTAATGATGCATAGAAAGTAACAATTTAAGCTAAGTGGAGCGTAACATTTACAACTAGAAATCATTAAAGTATTCTCAAAATCKCTACTACTTAAGCTCTGTTTATAATGTTTATCTAAATGCAAATGAGAACATTGCTGTTCATATCTATGTTCRTCATTTTTTTCACTTAGTTTGTCAGGAAAAGAGCTTTGATAAACTTTCTGAAAAGAATACTTACAACTTTCTAAAATAAAACTTTGATCAGTGCAAGAAACAGATGTGGAGATTTTTYAATTAAAACTCTTTGCTTAGAAAAACTGCTGAAGTTTTCAGTATTAGGTGTTTAGAAGAGGTCCTGTACCTTGGTACTGCAAAATAATAAAGCTAAATCAACAAATATGCTCTAAAACTCCTTGACAACACAAGTCAAACACAAAGCATATGTATGTTGTGYAGGTGTCCTCTAGAGAAGCCTGTGGACTTCAGAGAGCTCAGTTTTCAGCTAGCTCAGTTCCCTTCACTGCCCACCATGACTTTAGCACTGGTACCCAGGGGGAGAGCTGAGTGGCAGAGGACAGGGCATGTGGAACAGYCTCAATCAAACAGCCTTTAACTGCTTTTTCATTTAACTTGTGTAGGATCCATGTGACAGAAAGGTCCATTTTTATAGCTCAGCATTTATTTCAGCACAATACRGTGGTGAGATATCCCTGCCTCTTACCTCATCACTTACATCTTTTCATGTTGCAAAAAGAAYACTGATGGAGACCAGGGTTCATGTTGCAATAGAAAAACTGGTGCAGACCAGGGTTCATGTCGAAGCCCCACAGTTATTGGTGGGCTGGAGCTGATGTCTTGCTCTCCACACGGATGACAAAAATGCTTCCTGAATCCCAGAGCAGGGGATGCTCCTTACAGGGAGCAGAGTCCATGTRCCTACTCAGCCCAGGAGTGGGTGGTGACTGAGGTGCCCTCAGCCTGCTCTGTGCCTTGTGGGAAACAACCAGCTATGACTGAAGCTGAGGGATTAAGCCCATGCTTCACCTTTTACAAGGTACTTTTCTAGCAGTGGATTTCGCTTTTCTTGCTGCTGGGGCACAGGCTCCAGAGAGGAAGAAAGTTTTAACCATGTGTTTGCAGTGTTAGTGATGTGCCTTTACATTCAGCAGTGCCGAGCACATGGGTGTCATTGGGAAAGCACACACATCATTAAAGGGAGTCTACTGGTGCTCAGCACTGGGGGGCCAAAGTGCAGTGTTGGGCTTTAAATGCTGTCATTTGTGCTGTCCAATATGAGAAGAGTGGCTGTAATTTGCTGCCTGCTTTCCTCATGGATAGGGAAAGAAGGCTAATTATTTGGCCAGATTTATTGGTATTTGGGGCTCAWTGAATGTTATCATACTACTTGATTAGTTTTCCAAAGAGATGCTCCAAGTTATGTTTCCTCAGAGAAGCAATTTGTGGGAGTTCCTTCTGAGTATTTCCCATTCCACATCTACCACTCCCCACCCCAACATCACACACTCTCTTAGCACTCAGTTGTCAATCAGCCTGGGAGCTACACCACCTCCCAGGTTACTCTGCCTATCACACAGCTCAGTTTCTAACCACGATAATTAATGTGCAATGTGCTTTTTTGGGCAAAGGCTCCTCTCATTTCCTGGCAGCACTTAGCTGCTTTTCAGTTTTACTCTGAGTGAAAGGTAAATGCTGATGTTCTTGGCTTTGGGAGTCTTCATCCACCCTCCTGGTTAAAAAAATTAAGTGACTTACCTAAACAAGATGATGCATTCTGAGCAATTAATGATTAAGAGCTTGCACAAGATGTGGGACATGTAAAAGCCTTAACATCAGCCACAAATAGGGAAAAGAGTAATTTCAAAATTAATTTTAAATTGAAGTATTTAAGTGACTTGCAGTACATTAAAATTTATCATGTCTACATTAAAATCWGTCTAAAATTATACATGACCAAAACCCCCCTAAGAAACAGCAACAGATGTAAAGTTACTGTATAATCATTGTTATTTTAAGAAGCATTATTATGCTTTGTGCTTTGCACAATGCTGCAYTGGTGACAGCTCAGAGAATTACTTCAACAATGCAATTTCATTTGGGTCAATGACAATTGCTTTGGAGAGTGTGTATTGACTTCAGTGAGAATGGCAACTTAAATCCAGCCTAACATGGAAGCAGTGCTGGTGCTACTGCAGGGAGCAGGTGTTTATTTTGCAGTCTATGCCTCCTGCACTGCTGGTCTGAGGTGCCTGCAAATGAGGAGTTCTAGAGAATATATATTATTTTTTGTCTTTATTTCTGTAACCTCAGAGTATTTCAGAARTCTGTCTAAAAATGGCAGAAAGCAGAACAGTAACTTCACTGGTCTTAAACTGGCACTCTTCATGAGGAGAGAAATACAAGACAAGTAATTACTAACCTTTCCTGGAAAACTGCTTGACTAAATAGCTGAAGCCATTGCAAGTCACTATTAAGCCCCATGATCAAGTGTTGCTGAGGAAAAGGCATTCCCTAAAAATCTTGCATAGCTGCTTCCATTCATTTTTAAACAATCATCTGTGATTACTTYAATTTTCAAGATGCAATGTACAGAGAAAGCTTTGAAACTTATTGCTTTTCACTGTTCAAACGTTATTCGGCTAAACTTGTTAGAATAAAATCATATAAAAATGTACAGAGTAGATARGGGGTGATTTTTTTCTTTATGATAGAAATGGAGGAATTTTTAGTAAACCACTTCAATTCAGCACTTTTAGGTGAAATTGCAGAGGTTAACATGCTGTTAAGATAGAGCATCTGAAAAAATTGTTTCTTGATAGTTATTTGGAAGCTATTAGCTACAACCTGAACCATCAAAAATGTAACAGTTACTGTTTGCAGTATGAGTTTTCCAYTTCTTGAACATTATTGGCACCAAAAGTGGTCCAAAAAAAAAAAAGAATTTGAGAGTGTCAGCAATAGAAGCCAAAAAAGGATTAAGACAGTTCAGAGATTTATATGTTTCTCAGAAATAATTGCTCTCCTATTTGCAAGCAAAGGTCATTTCAAAAAGTATGAGATATTGCAAAAAGAAGATTTTAAAAAGAAAATAAAATTTTATTTTCTTTTAAAAAGAAAATAAAATCAGTGAAATCTTTTGGAAAACACTATAAGATGGAAACCAACTGAATTTGCTGAATTATAATCAACTTCTCCAACTGGCTTTATGGCAAATGAATGAATGGCTGTGCCACTTGAATCAGCATGGAAATYCTGCAACACTTCATGCCAGATCTGAAATGAGGCAGACTGCTCGTCATCTCTGCAGCATTTCAAAACTGTAGAAAAGAAACAAAATTACCTATCCAAAATAAATCCCCAGTATAAAAAAGTTGTGCACTCAGACGTGAATTTTCCCATCTGGAGAAGAATGACTGTCAGCAGCGAGATGGTGCTTAAAAGACAAGCCAGAGGATCCAATCTGGCTGYTGCTTTGAGTTCAGGGGCCATCTGAAAGTGAACAAGTAACCCAAGGGCTGCATGCAGGTTACAAAGTTTTTGCAACTATTCATGAAAAGGGCTGTTTATACCAATCAATATAAATATTAAAATAAACACCATAAACACATAGAAGAAAAAGACCACCTCTCTGCAGAAACACATATTTTTTCCAATTCATTCATCAGTTTCTGATAGGAACATCAGCACAGCAAATGCATGGTCTCACTAAGAAGATTCAAAGGGGGAAAATAAGGAAAGATGAGCCCTTTATGTGTTGATGGCTCTTCACCCAGGGCTRGTGTCCAGGCTCCTGCCCCACTGTACTGACCATCCCATCCTTTGGGTGCTGAGAGGGACCCCAGTCACTGCCTGGGAAAAATGCTGCAAAGTGAAATAAGTATAAGAGGTTGAATAAGTTGTGAATCATTAGGTAGGAGAACAGGGACAAAGGAATATGTGATTTTCCCCATGGAGCTGCCTACTTAAATAGGATAGTGTTGTGGCCACCAATATGCTTCTCTTTGTTTAAATGAGCACCACAAGCAGATTATTTTGATGGCAACACTATGCTCAGAGACCCAGATGAAAACTCTTTTTCACTTCACTCCTTTTCATTTTTGTTGTCAATGAAACCTGATACAAATCTCACTTCACCTTTTCCCGTCTCCAGAATACCCCAGTGCAGTTACAGAGAGGTGAGAATGGGGAGAGGGTTTCTTTCTAACTTTCACTTCCTTTTACAGTGGTTTTTCTACCCTTTTTGAATTTTTTTCACTGCTCGTTTGTGAACATCCCCCTCCTAACAGTATTTGATTCCAAGCAGCACCATGGCACAGAATGAGATAACATTTGGTATTGAGAACAACATTTACATTTATCTGAGGGAAATAGGTGTGATATAATTTTAATTTGCTATCAAGTAATCACCTATAGGATTATGTAATAGTTAAATACTCTTTTTTTTTGTTTGAGTTTGAAAAAACACTCCACTGCTTTCTCCACCAAGCCTGTCATTTCACAGCAGATGGTTATCAGCTTGGTCAGGCAGGATTTCACCTTCATAAGTCCATGCTGGTGTGTGCAAGAACCATCAGTGTGCACTCAGTCACCTCCTCCAACTTCTGATAAAGTTGTTAAGCACACAGGTCCCAGTGGAGACCCCTGTATGGTGCTCCCCTTGAACCACTGTGTGCTGCCCTCCTCTCGAAAAATCTGGTCATTGTATAACCAAAGGCCATCAAGCTGTTTAGGCAGAGTTTATCCTCAGTAAATCTGTACCAACTGTTCCCAGCCAGCTGCTTCTTGTCCTCAGAAATGCTCTATAAGAGGCCTCACTCAGTTTTCAAGTGAGGCTGAGTGACCTGCAAATCCCCACATGATTCTTTTGAACTCTTTTGGAGGGGTGTGYATCCTTTGCCTCTTTTTAGACTGATTTACACTCTTGACTGAAGGGACAGGAGACAAGGGATGAGTATCTGCAGTGCTGATGTCTGCAGCAGATTGACCTTTGTGCATCTCCTTTATCTGGAGGAAGACAGGCTTTTCTAGGGCACAATTCTTACCAGCTTAATCAAGGTGTTTGGACATACTGAGATGAACTGCCAGCCGAAAGTGCCACTTGTCTCCACTTACAGGGATTCAGGGAACAAGCTCCATGGGAAATGTGTGAGGAATCTCAGCACTTCAGGAGAGGTTTGCTCCCAYGACACCTGTCTTGACACTGCCTGCCACTGAGGTGGGGAGGGTTGCAGTCACACAGGGAGCGAACAAAAACCTTTGTCTCCTTTTTATTTTTGTTCTCCTTTTTAACAGGAGAATATGTGATTTCTAATTGCTGGCAACTGCAGCAAATCCCAAAGACTTTAAGCCTGAATGAAGGATTAGCATTTGTTGTTTTTTGCCCATATGCTATTGAAAATTATGGCCCTTTTTCAAATACACTGTGCTTAAGACATTCAGGTAGTTTGTATTCTGGCATAGGTGTCATTAGGAAATCATCTAAACCTTTTTTKCTCCTAAGACACTGAGGAAATAATTGCATATCTTAGAATAACAATGAATAGCATAGATGGCATGACCTCTGTGTGTTATTGTAGAGATTTTGTGAATTACCTTTAATTCARCTGCCTATAAATTCTCTTATGGCTTCTTATCACAACTAACATTTCCAAGGAAATCCATTTGGTTAAAGCAGGAATTAAACCTTCCAGAAAGGAAGGTTTAATTAAACCTTTCTGGAAGGTTTAATTCCTATACAAGCAAGCAATTTGCTCGAGCAACAGTTTGCAGATAGAAATTTTAAAAGCAGTTGTGGGGACCATGCATGGAGTTTCCCCCTTTTTGGAATGTCTCTGGTTTATACTAAGGTCACACTAGTGACAGTCACCCAGCTGTGTGAGTCACCTTCCACCCACACACCCTTTGGGAAAGGCAATATTTGTCTGCTGGAATCCTGAGGAGCTCTCTGTCTGCAGAACTGGCTTTCCAGTCCACTTCGTTGGGTGTGATGTGCTCTCATCGCCTTATCCTTAATTACTGTTGTCTGAAGATTAAAATCTGAACAAATAGTGACTATTTGTATTAAAGATTTTTAAATCTACTGCTTTATTCTAACTTCCATTCACTCTCAAGTCTGCTGTGAACATTATTTAAACAAAACTTGAAATGTCACTACAAAATACAATTATAGAAATAGCTATTTTAATGCAAAATTAGCAGACAGGATAAAMCCCTGAATTTGAAGAAATCSRCTTCAGCAAATCTAGTTTAAATATTTTAAAATTTACTTTATAAAATCATAATGAGCTATAGTCATGTTCTGTGCATATCTTAACATTTTCCTTAAGTTTTCCACAATGCTTAGTTTTCAGCTTTCAGAACAGMAGAACTTGGCCAGATTTTGCTGTGGAATTTCAAGAATGACAGGAAATAAATCTTTCTTAGCCTTGGAAGCAGTCATCACTTCCCTATTGGCATGGGTCCCCTCCATGTACAGAGTTGTAAACAGCTCTGACACAAACATTTGCAGCCTGCAACATTTGCTCAGAGAATTAGAGCAGAGGCAGATGTTCAAACTCTGTAGCTGAAATTCTTTGAGTGAACTGGGCACTGACTGAAAATCAAGCTTTTTAAAGTGATCTGACCCTGTGACTAGAATATGCAATGCTTGAACTGAGGGAGAATAAAAAATAATTGCAACTGAGCTGAACTCTGCAAAGATGCTGGGTCAGTGAAAGGTTTTCTAACTCACAGTTCCATCTGGGATATATAGCAATGCAAACTGTTTGTARCAGCCTCAGGAGCACAACTTCTCCAGCACCTTGTACAGGTTTCATGGTGGTGTCTCAGTTCCATGGCCTCATGCAAAGCGTTTTAGTTTTGTCTCACAAAGGAAGAATGATCATCCCGTCCCTTCTCCCACCAATATTTTCTCTGAAACTCAAATATTTCTTCTGAATTGGGGTGGACACTTCCTGTCTATGGTAGGCATTAATAAAACCCCCATGTTTGGTTTGAATTGTCATCTCCATTCCACCCTAGAAGAGGTGTTCACCCTCAGGTCTGTCTGCTGTGGCACAGCCCATAACGGACCCAATGGCAACATTGCAAAATGTTACAYTTTCTGATTTCAGTAACAGCTGAATTCATGTGCCAGTCATGAGGTGCAGGAATTCTCCTTCCATTTCTCTCCCAGTTCCCCTTCTCTTAGGACCCAGCAGGCAGCCAGGGAATGTAGCATACTTTCTTTCTCTGTCCTTAGCAACCTGATGCTGTTTTTACATGCAGTGTGGACAGATGAGAAAGAAAATCCCACTCCCAAGTGTTCTCTCCCTCCTCATGAACACAGACAGCTTTTAATCCTCTGTATGTGTCTTTCCTAATGCAAATATTTTCACAGGCCCTTTTAAGTGTGAGAGATAAAAAATTTAAAAAGARGTTTGGAATGGAACTGCCAACCGGAATTTGCTTTTGTCAGTGTGCTGCATAGCAGCCTGGACGACAGATTTCTTTTAAGACAGTGTTTTAATTGAAGATTGGTTTTCAGTTTATCATACAAAGCATGCAGGTTTGATTTCTTTGTTATGTTTTTTGCTTTCTTATCTGTTTCTGTAGCAGTGTATTATCACACCCATTCTTGGAAGGAACATTGCAGCACMGAGCATTTGTTTGCATTTGGTTATCAGAAATGTGGTTCAGTCAGAGSTTAAAAAAAGAAGAAGAATAAATTACAAGCCTCTTGAGATACGATAACTCACTTCAGCACTTCAGATTTATATAAGGAGAGCAGGAGAATAAATTAAAACTACACAGATAGTCCTACTCTTCTTAATTCTTGAATTCAAGTGCTTTATCCTCCTGAGATAGTTTCTTCAACCTATCTCTTTTTTTATGCATAGTGTATGTAAGTATTTATACTTACATATATTTCCTGCCTCTTCACCTACGAAGTAGCAGTTACTGTTTCCAAAATTTCAGGTGATAGGAGAAGAAGACACCTTTTTAAAAGCCTGRCATAAAATTGGTGCAGTGCAGGGGAATGGTAAATAGGAAGGRAAAGCAGCAGTATAGCAGTATTGACAGTCAAAGCCTGTAACACACAACCTTTGGGCTGGCAGCTTGGCATGCACAGCCAGTCTGGCATTAGCATTGCCTCGAGGGAAGCCTCGGTCTCTTTGACCTTGAGAGTCTTTGAATGAGCAGAAAATAGGATAATACTGAGGTAATACCTTCACTCCTGAGGGATGTGCCATTTATTAACAGCTTTTACATGTTGCTATTTTGTTTATCATGGAAAATAGCCTCAGAAAGAGCAGGTTGCCTCAGTTCCCTGAACACAATTATGCGTTGAGGCACTGTGGGAACATCGAGTCAGGAGAAGCAGACCACAAAAATAAAGGGAAGCATTGAATTAAAGGCACAGCTGACACAAGAGTTGGGCAGAGCTTCTGCARAAGTACCACAGTGAGGTGTGGGGTTCTTGATATATCCCAGCTACAAATATTGTGGTGTCCTGCCCAGGCAGATCAGCATCTCTGGGCAGGTTGATCCAGTCTCCCAAAGCCAGAGAGCCTCAAGGGTCAAGTTCCCTGCTGGAAATGGCTGCCTCAAAGAGACTGRAATATGTAGTCAGTTGTGACACAATTCAGCTTTGRAACAAGCTTTGGTTTTACTYTGAAAAAAACCTGTTGGTTTTGAATGTGGTAGATAAAACATTTCTTCAGTGATGTTTTGCTTTACTGCTTCTGAATTATTTTTATTTTTATAGTGCTTTCTGGCTTCCAATTCGTTGTCTCAGAGTCACATGTATAACTAAATCAGACATGGAATATGATCAGTGTTCATTTAAAAATAATATTTAACAGGAAGTTTCACAAATGTTCTCCCAATTTTAAGAAGAAGCCATTGTAATCATCTAGACACCAATTCCAGCATGATATGGTTCAGATTGTCTTCTGAAAATTACATGTGAAAATTAAAGGAACAGMATCTGTAATATAATAAGTTGACATAAGGTGGGCAGGTACTCTAAAACTACAACAGTCCAGTCTCCCAATAAATTTATRCAGAAATGAAAATTTTGGTAATACATCTAACTAGGTTATACCACCATTAAGGGATGTTCTGAGTACATCGGTGCAGTAATTTACTATAAAGAAATAAGCAATCTGTTTCCCTTACAGGAAAAAATTGAGTAGGACAACACCARTAAGACAGATTTAGAAAGGGTTTTTTCAAAGGAGTTTGACAGATAGCCATCCATCCATTTTCCACTTGAAATCTAATTGAGTGTCTGATTTTCTCCAGTTTCTATCAAAAAATGTACTTGTTTTCATCATGTAATTGTATAATTGAGTAAAACATKATTTGTTTGGCTATAGCATATTTCCCCAAAAGACATCAATATCTTCACCTGAAAGTAATAGAAATCTTCAGCTGAGGACAACACCAAAGGGTTGGAAAACCCTCACCTTTCTCCCGTGCCTTCTTGACTGCCATTGTTGTTCATATCTCATATTTTTGTGGTATGTATGATTCCATTTTTGCTTGCATCATTGCTCACATCAGGCTTCACCATTCCTCATCTGTATGTTTTCCCTGCTGTACATCCAATAACTACTTTGAGATAATGGATTAAAAGCATTCAAAATTGATGGTCTTTGTTTTGATTCCTGTGAGCATCTAACAGGCATGCTTATCCACCACAAGCAGTTTAGGCACSAAGTCACTACAAGGTGACCTTGTTCATCATATTCTTTCAAACAATATTTTTTTCTTTTTTCAAATTTTGTTGCGATGCTGCCCTGGAAGAGCAATGGACATTCTTTTTGCTCCAGCAGATCAAGGTTGTTTTGTTAAATAAATGTTGAAATGTTTTTTAACATTTGTATAAGTATATACTGTTTGACATTGATGTTCATAATTCATTTTTACTCTGAAGTTCTGAAATCACACTACTCAGAAATATTGCATCTGGRGCAATAGCTATTTCCCAACACTGATCAAAAAAACTGTAATTGGTGTTTACATTAGATTTACCTTCTTACTATAGGCACGTAAAACTAGTAATAACAGAAAAAAACACTGGGCTTGTTTATAAYTTTGAAAACAAGAGGTCTGTTCTATCTAAGACTTCCCAAATATGGATTAAATACATCCACAAAGTGTCAGTAGGCATTTATACCAGCTCCAGTTCAGAAGAGTGTCACAAAATGTCTAACATTACTAACAATAAGTTTYGAAAAAGCTTAARAATATGATCTCCTGATGTTGAATTTTGGCTYTTCAACAGCTGGATTTCACTGCTTGGTTCCGGTTTGTCAAAACTGCTCAGAATTGCCATTTCTCTGAGGAGCATACTCCCACACACGAGCAGCCCTAGGTGCCATSGTGTCATTTGGGTGCCAAGCAACCTTTGGACAGTGTGATATGGGTATGTTTTAAATTGACAGGTCCCCAAAATAACAAGCTTAAATTCCAGCAGAAGAGGTGTTGGATTGAAAAGGATTTCATGTGCAGCCAACGGGTGAAAAAGCTGAGAAACAAGCTACTAGCCATATTGTCACAGGTGCACATTAATGCAATATTGATTTTAAACTTGAGCAGTTTTGGCATACAGAAAAGTCATGAAGAAAATGTGTGTCTGCTTATTAGACCTAATTCAGATAGAAWTGGATTCTATGCAAATCTTTGCATCAAACTGATAAACAGTCTTGAAAGGCAAATATGCTACTGGCAGCACATGGAGCACTGCTCATTTTTCAGTTTTAGAACAGAAAATGCAGGAACAATAGAAATACTAATTTCTGAATGCYTTATCTACTTGAAATTAAAAATCCTCTACAGACCTTGAAATTGTTTGGACCATCTGCTTGTCAGAGAGCAGCAGCTGTGGGCTGCTTCATGGGAGAAGGTTACAGGGAGCCAAGGGTGACAGCTACAGTAGCACGGCTGGCCCCGTTCTGCCAAGGTGCCGTGCCCCATGGCACTCAGACAACAAGGACAGAGCAGATGTTGTGTCCATAACCACAGCCCAGACAGGTCTGCAGGGGCAAGGCAGCACCATGGCCAAGCCAGGAATTCAGGTCACCAGGCTGGGGTGGAGGGAAGTGTGGTGCAATGCTGGGTGCAGGCACCCCTGCAACAAAGCTCAGGYAAGGACTGAGTCCATTAACACAGGTCCTCAGTGAAGAAGTGACGTCCCAAATCTTCCAGCTCTTGCGCTGCATGTCTGAGCCAAGGTTACCCAGCCACACTCTATCAGGGCAGGGTTGGAACACAGGCAGCCAAATCCAGGGGAGAGGGGAAGGACTTGCAGAGCCTCTCAGTGACACTGCTCACCCTTGGGTAGCACAGTTGAAGACCTGGGCTAAAAGCACTTACAAACTTTCAGAGACCTGGAAACTTTCACAGATCAATGCCAGCCTGTGTTCACTGCYCTGTCAAGAAAATGCTATGAGTCAACATCTGTTGGTAAGTTTTGAACACTGGAATATTCTACTGGAGCAAGTAATGCTCCAGCAGATCTGACAGAAGTGAAGAACATTTGGATAACCAGTCCGTCTAGGTTTCAGTGAAGAAATAACTATAAATAAGTTATAATGTGCTATTTAGCAAATCTATCTCAGCCCTACAGAATCCACATACCTGAATTTTCTCACTGGTGTTTTTGAGAAACAAATGTAGAATTTYACTAAACAAAAAGTGCTGCAGAGCTGTTCATTCAAATCAAGAAGTTTTGGCAATACCCAAGAAATGGTTAAAAAAAAAATGGAAAGCCAACCTTAGGGCACTCAGCTTCTATTCACATTAAACTTCTTCACTTTGATTAGCCACTGAAGTTTTACTCATAGATCACCAAAACAGTGAAGAGATGCCAGTGAAGTCTGCTTCAATTCTGACAGGAGAAGGATGGTTGAATATTGCAGTAAACAGGTTCTGCTCCAATGAGTCCAACAAAATGACTGTCAATAACTTTCTGCTTGTGGTGAGTGCAAACATTTAAATATCATGGCAAAGTGTGAGTTGCATTTGGTCTTCTTTGGTGTGAAGCTAGCTCAAGTGATAGACTTTTAGGAATATATGTCAAAAATAACCCTTGTAATGCGCTTTTGCATTAACTAGCTGGCTCAGCCTGGTTGCACATGTTYATCTACTTCTCCAATCTGCAACTCAGCTTTAGAACTCTGTTCATTTCATGTTATTTGTCATAGAGGGCTGATTGGTGTGGGGTTCTGTTTCATTCTATTTAACACATGAAAATGTTTCTGTCTTAGCAGTTGCTGGTGTTAAGCATATGTGTTCATCACAGGGATGCAACTCATTAACTACTAAGGAAGTTCAAAATATCATTTGTTTGCAGTCTTTGAAATAATCCCTGTGGTGTAAGACTGAACACAGATAATCTGGAGTCAGTCTGGTGAGTAATATGTTCCTCATCTGGAACAAGAGAAAGATTCAGCAATCCTACAGTCTAGAATGAAGACTCTTCAATGGCACCAGCTGAACAGGTTACAAACTGGCCAGTTTGCARTCAGCTTACAACCTGTCTTCACAGGGATGGCCACTGTGTCTTGCAGAAATAAATAAAGAGYTGTTAATAAAGAGGAAAGAAAGCAGACTGCTCTTAGAAATGGCGGCATTCCTCAGCATGGCTAAGCACAYAGGGACTGTGTGCTGATGAACTTGACAAGAGGAATGTGTTTGTTGAATGGCCAGGCTCCCTAGAAGACAGAGTTCTGTGATTTTTTGTCTGTAATTCTTCATTCTTGCAAAACTTCTGAAGTAGCCTCCATGATGGACAATTCTGCCTCCATCATTAGCTGTGTGACCATCACACAAGGGTTACTAACCTGCCTTCTGCCTTGGACAGATCTTAATGAGATCAGGACTTAATTGTATGCCCACCCCCATGGACTACTTGTTGGTAAGCAATTCTTGTTAGAAAAGCCCCAAACATCTGAAGCCGGAACATTTTTTTGAAGTTAATACACCTGAGCTGATGTCAGAGATGTTCTAGTTTGGAGAAAAGGAGGCAGAGTGGCAACCTCATCTCACTCCACAACTTCCCTAGGAGAAATAAAGAAGGAGGTGCTGAGCTCTTCTCCCTGGTATCCAGTAGCAGGGTGGGTGGGAATGGTTCAGCTCTGCAGCAGGGGAGGTTCAGAAAGGACATTAGGAAATATTTCTTCACCTAGATGGAATATTTCTTTACCAATGGTCAAACACTGAAGCAGGCTTCCTAGAAAGGTGGTCAGTGTCCCAAGCCTGTCAGTGTTTGAGACATTTGGACAATGCCCTTAATGCAGTTGGACYGAAACTCTTCTGGCAATGGCAACTTCATTTAAGGGGCAACTCAGGAACAGGGACATGTTTGCACAGATTTRTTGTGTAGTGCATGAGGAATAGGTTCATTTCTGCATAGTAGTGATGGATCTAYTATTTTCTCAAGTGGCCACTGATTTAATGTATTTAAAATATTTTTTAGGAATGTGTTGTGTTCTGGACATGAAAGACTGTCAGGGAATTTATGTTTTAAAAATTAAATTGGATCATTTTGTCTCTATATTTTAACAATTTTATATGGTCTGTGAATGATAATCTGATCAAAMGGTACAAAATTCACTATTAAAACTATTCACTCTATTCCAGTCTGAATTTGATTTAGTTAAAATTCAAGCCATTTTACATTGTTATGCTCTTAACTGCCAGATTAGAGTCCACTAATGCAKTTGTGTACTGTACTAGAAAAGGAGCTAGAGAACCAATTTGCAGATCGAAGAAGATTAGACAGATATAGCTGCTTAATTCAACCATTTCAATTTGTTTATCATTGAAACATATTGCTTTGGTCTAGATACTGAAGTTTTAATCACTGTTGATTTTCAGCTCTCAGAATTAAATTTGGTCAGGATTTTCCATTATAAGAAAGGATTTTTTATTGAGAATAACATCAAGATCAGAAGTGCTGTGACTGTATTTTGCAAGAAGAATCTGTATGTCTGCTTCCAGAGAACAAAAAAACCTCTAGGCTGTACTGTAAGAACTTTACTTATGCAGAAAAGATAGTTGCTTACAAACAGTGCTTCGGGGGAACCTGTAAAGCCTTGTAGCACCAAGAGGCAATCCTTATACTAAAAAAAGCCCACTTCTCACTCGTGCAGGAGCTTAACAGCAGTATGTCACATAGCATTGTCAGAGCTCATGGCTGCAACTGTTATTTTTTTACTCCACTGAGCATGCCAGTGAGGAAATGCCTGGCCACAAAAATCAAATGATGGGGAAAAAAATCCAGCACTATCAAATCAATCTCTGGAGAGTTTCAGAAGTTCAGTCAGGTGATTGAATGATTTGTTATTTGTGCCCAATTCCCTCCTCCTGAGTGTGTTAAAACGCACTACCTTCAATTGCATGGGAACTAATATTTCCCTAATTTCTGGTGACCATGGCAGGCATAGCTGACTCAGTCAGTGAAAACATYAAAGGCCTCTGACTTGCTCTGCTCCATGCCAGAAGGTAAGAGGCTGAAGCATGAACACACACACACTCTCTTGGCACTGATGGACACAGGGAACCCCATGGCACCTGCACCCACCTGGCTGTGGTTATAGATCAAGCCAAAGGCACAAGTTTCTACATCTGTGCAGTCTTAAAAACAACAAATATTGCAAGATTAATGAAGAACATAAGGAGCTACAGCCCTGAATCCCTTTTTTCAAAGTCTAAATGTTAAACCTCCAGTTTTAGTAAGTAGTTATATCAAAGCAGTAATCAAAGCYAGATTCCCCATTAGCAAAGAACTCGGCACAGAATGCTGGGTTGCAAACATGGCCTCCTGAGGTAAATTTGGATGTCTGCTCTAATCTGCTGGCACAGCTTGAAGAGACTATTCTGACTTGCCAGAGTAGGCTGCAATGAATATGCTTGTCCAACATGGCCCTGGGATGGTCAGTGTCTTGTGCTTACTTAGACCCCTTGGCTTCCCCTGGGAGCWGCACAGTGCAAGTTATTCTGCCAGCTGCACAGTGCCAAATGTGCAGCTCTAAACCTTCTCCTAGAGGCTTGCAGGCCCCTGCAAGGCTGAGGAGGGCTGACTTGAGAAGATCCGACCATACTGTCCACAGCTGCTGCCGTTTGGATTTGTAACTCAGTGTTTCACATTTTCCCAGGAGCATCCTCTCTGGGAGCCACATAATCCCATAGTAATGGGATTCTGCACTGAAAAAGCTGAGTAWAATGAGATTTAAGAGTATCTTTCCCAAAAAATAACACAAGGAAATCTCCTTCTTCCATGTATTGAATAATGTAAGCATTTTGATCATGATTAGGGMAATTTGAGAATAAGTTCCTATCGATCCTAATCTCAAAAGCAATCACTGCRCTATCTCCAACTCTGCATTGCATTCCTCGCTGCATCAGGACATGTGCATGCCAGAAAATGAGACTGTTCTGCACTGTATCTTCTGGTGGCATCATGTGTCAGACCTCCAAGGACTTCTGCATGGCTCTGCTGACTTYGCACCATTCCTTGTGATGAATAAGACAGGGGAGATGGTAGCAACTGTCATGGAGAAGACTGATGTTGTCAACAACTTTTTGGTGTCAGTTTTCACTGGCAATTGCTTTTCCCACACCTCTTGAGTCCCTGAATCTCCAAAAAGGAAAAAAGTGTTCAGCTGAAATGTAGGCCAARTAATAGACAAGACTCCTTGATCAGGATAATGTCCTTAAGTGTATCAGAGATTATTAAAGTTGGAAAGCAGAAGAACATAAAATTAACATGATTTTAGTAGTAACTTCAGCAACTTYCTACAAAAGTTTTTCCTCCAGACATCTGAATAGCTACAGACATTTTCAGAAGCACCTTGTTTTTCCAAAAGCATAAATATCAAAACACACAATGAGAAGGAAAGAAAGCAAGACCTCAAAACTGACTTCCTCTCCTCCAATGCCCAGCCTCAAAGAACAAAAAAGACCTCAGGGCAAAAGAAGCCCAAGTGAGTCCTAGAGATTTGAAGGGCTATATAGGGAATCGCCTACAGAAAGCACTCCTGCTGGTTTCAAGAGGAGGCACTTCTTTCTTCAGAGCATCAAGAGCAGAAGTAAAAGCTTTTTGTAAATTACAAATTCATCATCTGTCTCTTAGTTTCCAAATGTGAGCAGAGTTCTCATGTTCATCTTCCCCACAAGCAACACTCAAAGCTACCAGGAGGAGGAAGAGAAGAAGCGGGAAAGTTAGCTAACAAAAATAAAGGTTTTAAATCTTTAATCATCATGATGTCCTTTTTTCCTGAAAACTACAGGCAAAAGAAGCAAGAGGAGTCTTCTAGCAACATTGTCAGTCTATAACTAAACAGGTGCAAGCATAGAACACAGCAGAATGCACAAGCAGAGCAGAGTGTGCATAGGCAGAGCCCCGCCACATGGTTCTGGATCCCAGGTGCATCCCGGGTTTGGTGCTATCTGCGGTCTTGCTGAGGGGGGAATTCTGTCTTCTCCTTTAGAAAGTTGATAGGCATGTGTTATTCTCCTTGTTCTTGGTCTCCAGAAGGAGTACAGCTAATTAAACACTGCTGTCCAACTATAAAACCATCKGCTTGTCCACCTTCCAGACCATCATGTCCTCACGTGCATCCAAAGACATTGTGGGAAGCACTGCTCTCCTTTCACACAGAAACATAATCATTTTACTAGAGAAGGCCACTGAGTCAGGTGTGTCCCATCTTGCAGCACTTTTCCTATATCCTCAAACAGGCTCTTGTGGTTTTAAGGGCCCTATCAACACTCCCTACTGACAATGCTAGCGGTGGAACTGGCTGTGGATCTGCAGGATCTGTCACCTTCTCTTCAAGCCCTTCCCTCTCAGGCAGGACCAAGTAGAAACAACCTGGGACCCCATAGTCATGACTATTTTCCCCAGAGCCATGTAGTCACTCCAAGCACACTCCAGCTCTTCTGGGCCATATTGTTGGTGGCCATTTGGAGGAGCATTKTGAGTCACAGTCCAAGGGCTGCATGAACCTCAGCAGCCTTTTCCTGGCCTGTACACCTTAGCTAAGCCCTTTCCCTTACTTCTGGCTGGGATAGTTGTGACATTGCCTCTTTCCCCCAACAAAACTTACTGTAAAAAAAAGCCATCTGTATAATGGTACTTCTCCTCTAGAAGTCATATCCAGTATTCACCATTTGTTATGAGAACCTGCCAGTTCTCCAAAGATGCTAAAAGTATCAGTTTGACACAGGCCCAAGAKACAGGGTGTTAAGTACCTTCAATAAACAGAGTCCTTGGGGAATTTCTGAGGGCCCTCCTGCTTCCCAGGGTGCTCAGCTTACTTGGAGAAGAGTCCTTGTTTTACACTGGTTTTATTTTTGGCTGCTTTGGTACAACTTCTAGTTGTTTGCTCTGAGCATATCAGCATTTTCATTATGCAAAAGTTGATCTGCAAATGAAGAAGTGCTTATTTTGCTTTGTGTTTGGATGCTGCARAAGGATTTCACTAATACTGAGTCAATAGAATGAACACTCATGTCTAGAGTTGGATGAGATTAAATGGAAGGGCTGGGTCACAGAAAGTCCAAAAAAGGGCTTGATAACAACACTTCAAAGGGGTGAGAGTTTTCTCCTCAGRAGGGGAAAGCTTTAAAATATACATCTGACCTTTTATATCTTTGAACAGTATTATTAATAATGACCTGTCATTCTTTACCATTTATGCTTCAGACAGAACATTTTTGACAGAATACATTTTCAGTACAGTCTACATTTTCAATCCAGTCTACAGCGTTTCAACACATTTTCCAGTACAGTTTACATTTTCAAAGTTCAGTGGCACATTAACATATACATAAAGTTTTAATTGAAGTTTGAATGCCAAAATCAGTGTGGAATTAGTTCATTAATATTTTGAAGCACTCTGTAGAAGAAAAGTACAAAAGGAAAATATGATCTCTTTTTTTTTGATGCAAATTTAATTTCCATAATGCAGATTTTCAATTTAACTTAATGCCAAAAAGGTCCCAATACAGGACTCAGTTTAGTCATGTTTTTGCATTCAAACTGTTGAATAGAATGCTGAAAAACAACTCAATGTTGTCCTGAATTAGGGTCATGCTATAAAACGAGAGCAGCATGCAGAAATGGTCCTCCTGGACTAGTAAAGCCAATGACAACAGAACAAGAGGCACAGGACTTTCACTACGAAATGGTCATAAATGCCTTGTCTTGTCCCTTAGTACCCTGATACTGATTGCCAAATAGAACAGAGTGTCTCTGTCTCCAGAGTTAAAGAAGTTTTCTGAAATAAACTGACTTAGATAAAATGCAAAAAAGGTAGCAAAAAAGCAAAAATGCCTGGAAGGAACCACAGTTCCAAGTTTGCCTTGGCTGATTTGGATGGGCTGATGAAAATTTCCTTTCAAAGCTCTGAGGATGGCAGTGAGGCAGCCTGCATTAGGGGATAGTAAATAGCTCTGAAACTGAGGATTAACAGGACAGAAATGTTTACTCTTTATGTTAAAAGCTTTTGACCTAAACATGTGTTCTTTGCCTTGGGTGTCTGGTTCACCAGCTCTGTGAGAGCAGACATCCAGCAGCCACACCATACCTACTGGGGATCACAGTAATGGACAGGGGGAAGAAAAAGTGCCTGGGCTGAGAAGGACACAAGATCCATCCCAGAGGGGACAGAGCTGGAGGAGCAGCACTTGTACTGAGTGACTTCAGAAAGCTTTAGAAGGAAGAGATCACCATTTCCATTTTAATTTGGCTTGTGGCAAGAGCTCTTGAATCTAGCAAATGAAGCACKACAAACTCTGGTATTTGGAAGCTGGAATTAGATACATTCAGGCTATAAATAAAGTTCTGTTTTCCAGAGGGAGGGTAGCCACCAGCCAGGCAGCTCCCCAGTATGCCTGGTGCAGTCTTCATCACCATGAAGAAAATTCAGAGCAGGTCTCTCTTCTACACGGTGTCATACCAAAGAATCTGTCCTTTTATTAGCTAGAACTTCAATTTCTGTTTTCCAACATTTTCAGGAGAGTTTATTAGTAATGCCTCCCTCAGGTCTTCTTTTCACTTTTTCTTTCAGTTGCCAATCACGGGTATGAGTCATCACACCTGGACAATAAATTCTGTGGCAGAGGTTTCTGAATATCCCTCAGAGTCTTTTAAATCTTTCTCCATATAAATATCAGTAATTTTTGTTTTGTAAAATGACTGTCCCAAATCCTTAGTCACCTTTGAATTTCTCAGCTTTTATTTTTAAGTGCCATGCAGTTCATAAGTGTTCAGTACTGAGAAGCACTTCTTCCTCCAATATTGCTATCTGATAAAATACTGAACTACCAGAGAATCTTTCAGTTTAGCTTTTGACTTTCTTTTCCTTCTCTTTAATCACTACCTTAAAAAAACTCTTCCAGAAAATACGTTACTGCAGTATTAAGGGAAATGAAACACTGCTGCAATTTAATAGTGGCCAATAAGGAATGAACTGTTCCAGTGTGTTGTTAACACACTGGTATTGTTTTTAACTTCTAGAAAAATCAATCTATCTTCAATTATGCATAGCAAATCATGTAAGCCTGCAGGACTAGACTAATGACTTSCCTACCAATGATCCCCAAAGGCATCTGTATCCTTGCCATCAGTCTCTGATGTGGTACATTAAGAACTGAATTCCTTCCACCCATTGGCCCACCATTAGGTTTTCTTTCATGCTGGTAATCTCCCTGAAATAGAAAATGTGAAGTTTAGAACAAGAGGGATAAAGAAAAACTAATTCCTTTATAACACAGTAAGTAAGCATGACTCATGAGCATTAGTGCCTCATGAATTGCAGTGCATTGAARTGACCACTAAAAACTGAGTTTGTCAGAAGATACTGCACAAAATTTATAAAGAAGAGATTCAAGAGTTTGGGCAGATACTCTTTTAAGTAGATGTTTGAAGAACTGATTTTGAGATTTGTGGCTACATTTTGCTGGTATAAAAATCTTGTCAAAAATCTTGCCTGATACCTAGTATTCCTGAATTTTTTTAACAACCAAAGCTTAATTTAAGCACTAAATCTTTCATTCTGCTTATTGGAACAACAGTTGCATTTTATATGCAGTTTAAGATGCCAGAACTGGAGCCTGTTGCAGACTGCACATGGTGAATGTCACCACGGCCAGTTTGTATTCTGCTGTTCTGCAGTGCAGAGGATGAGATATAACCCAGAAGAATCTGCCCTGCTACCCAGCCTGACAGGGCTAAATTCTTTGCAAAAGGAGGTACATGTAGTTCTATAGAAACTCCAGAGCTGCAATGAAAAAATATGAGTATGGTTTCCCTGTTTTAGGTCTTCAGGGGTTGTTTTTTGAATTTTTTTAAATGATGGATACAGAAGTATTAGAATGGAAATTATTACTTATATATAATAATATTTGAGCTTGCCAGACTAAGACAAAAAGATGTAATATGGGATAATAAATAACAAARAGTGGTGAATCATATGCTTACATACATTCTTCTTTCCCATGAACTTTTTAACAATAGTGTAATAAATTAGACTGAAAAGGAAGCATTTATACAACATTTATAGAACAGGTGGTGTAGAACATTAGGATATTTAAGAGTTTGATCTCTGTGTCTCTTGTCAAGATTTGCAATGGCTTGTTCTACACCTTCTTATGCCAGACTGTCACTGCAGTCTCTATTTGTGCTCTTATTAAGCTCAGGTTCTGGTTTATTTGTGGATAAAGTTGATGCCCAATCTGATTCAGTTCAAACAGCAYAGATAAAAGTTGTCAGGAGTCTCAGRTCTGGGTCCATCATTCATAARCGTCTCTTGTGGTTTTTTWYTGCCTGTACYCCCTGCAACCTTCAGAGGCCCAGGGAAGCAGCATTGTGCTGCTCAGCTCTGCCTCTCTAGCTCCTAAAATCTGACSTTGAAAGGGAGAGAAAAGGAAAACTAAAAAGTACACCAAAATATCCCAGTCACCAACACTGAGATAAATTGAGTCAAAWGACAATGATGTGAGAGAGTACAATGCATATGGACTTGCCAGCAGAGCTCAAATCTAAAAAAGGATGGGGGCCAAAAGTTGACAAAAACCATTAAGACAGCAATTCTAAAACATGTGCCCTCTGCTCAGTTTGCAGCATGTGATGTAGAGGTATATAAAAATCCTGTGAACTGTCCCCAAACATCCATCAAAAAAAAATTAATCTTTAAGCGYTGAATAAGGAATTGCTTAAAAATACATTCAAGTAAAGAAAATAATAAAATGCATGGAAAATTATTTAATGAGACAGTTTCTGAKGTACAGCACAAAACAAAGATTATATAATGGGTGTCAAGATAATAAATTGTACTCAAATTCTTCTCACACTTCTGAGTCATTTAGCCTGCTGTCCTTTTGAGCTGTCACTTGAACAAAGCAGCTGAAATGAACTAATTTGATAGCTTATCTCATTTGTCTTTCTTTGGGAAGCATTCCTTTTCTCCACAAGTGTCTGACAGCAGGCTAAAAGGAGAGACAAATCTAAGTGAAAATGCCAGTAGGAAAGACAGTTAGGTCTTTTYATTAGCTGAAAATTTGAGGAATCTATTCTAGGCACATTTGCTGTTTAYACCACATGTCTCTGATATTCAGCTCAGAATTTAAAGAAAAGTAATGGAAAATTCTCTCTCTTATTGGAGAGCCTTTGATAATCCAACAACACAACTACAACACAATGAGAATACAACACAACTACAACGTWGTGAAAGAATACCCAAACCAGCCTGGGCTGTCAGAAACCATACAGCTTCCTTAACAGGACTCCTCTCTCAAGTACACGGACAAATTGCAGAGCCAGTTGTTCCATCTTAGGCTGCCTGCCCACAAATAATGTCATTATCTGCACTCCTCTGACCACTGAGGCTGGAAACGTGGTGAGGCCACCAGCATTCGCCTACTGAGGCTCCTGGTGCTGTAGCACAGATAGATAATAACTACAAATTAACGTGCCTAATGAGAGTCTCTTTGAAGGCACAGGAGGGTGCCAGGCTCACCCATCTGTGTGTGCCTGTCTGAACAGATGTGTKCCTCTTAACCCACCTGCCAGGTTATCTTTTTCTGGCATTCTTAGAGAATCCATGATTGYATCTCAGTTTCCAAACAATTGTTTGTTGTTCTTTTCTTAGCAATCACCTGGATTAAGACAGACACTTAAAGGGAATTGAGTAAGRCTTACTACATTACCCAGCCTGGGTACACTCATGCTTCCAGTGTTCTGAAAAGGTTTAAGAGATTGAAGCTTGAATGAAAATTGMATGAAGCCCTAAACTTCAACGGGATTTTTCAGACAGGATGCCAATTTGTCAAACTCTTTAACAGACAAGTAGACCTGGAGTTCAACAGAAAAGATTTTCTGGKAATAAAACTGAAAACTGGCTTATGTGTGGGGAAATATCCAGCAGCTGGACTAAGGTGCTCTGAAATGTAGTATGTCTTTAAGCAATCAAATGACATTAGTGGAGAATTTAAGAACTCACAGAACTATATAGAACAYTATTTGACAACATTATCATCCACAGAAAGAGACAGGGAAAACTAAGTAACAAAATGCTCAAACACTGTTACCATCATTCAGTGTTTTAACATGAAATAAGAAATTTAAAGCTTTAGCTTTGGTAGACATGTTATTCTATAGCACCTCCACTGCTTTATCTCTCCCTCTTTTTCTTTTTGGCATTTATGAATATTTCACATTTTCCYTGTGGCTGGGGAGAAAAATCATTGGATTGTAATTCTCAAAGACTTAAAAACACAATGGAAATAGATCGTAAAACATTTTATTTATTAGTCCCWTTAATTTAAATAGAAGCTGGTTGAATTTTTTTGAGCCAGGATCATGATTTTTGATTGCTTACAATACTTTTTAATGGATTTTTTTAAAACTATAGAGTGCTGGACTACAGCACAAGTGTACTAAACCACTCAAGTCTATTTGCACACAAACAAATAAAACTTTAACAGATATAAATGAAAATTAACCAAAGCAGAGAAAAGGGAAAAGATAGTGGGAACACAGATACATTAATGTATCTGTTAATATTAGTGATTTTCCTATTTTATTTTTTATGATAAGCAATGCTTGGGTGAATAACAACTACTTCAATAGCAATAAATAGAAAAAATTATATAAGAGGTAGCAGAGACACCTAGTAAAAAAGAACTTAGAAAGCCAAGGTAGTAAAAGTAAATTTTAAAAAGTTAATCTGATTAAAAACTAGGTAGTGTAAAAAGAAAATCAATCTTTTAAGGTGGGATTAATCCTGCMTAATTTAAACAATTTGAAATTTTAACTGTTTAAACTTTAGGCATCTCATTTCATTACAATTGTCTAGTTCCTTGTGTAGTCAGTGGAAAGAAATACRTTACAGCCAAATTTAATTCATCTCACCTATCTTGAACAATGCTTTAGTGGGACTACCTTGAGAAGATCTGGGCTCTCTTAACTGTAAGGAAATTTGGAACCACTGCCTTTGGAACTACATACTGGACAATTAAGATTAGATGAGGTGAATTCATCTCTTACGTGGGGGAAAATTGTAGGGGAAAAAAAAAACCAATACAGATTTAAGAACAGTGAAAAGAAAAAAAACAAGTCAAAGATATAAAATCACATAATATATTTTCTTGCCRTTTTTAAGTGGTATTTGAAGATTATTAGCCTGTATGTTAATAAATACCCTAGTAATGCAGACAAGCTTGTCCTCTGAAGAATTCCTAAAATGTCAGCTTTTTTCCTCTGCCTGTGGGCAATCTAGCCATTTTTAAGATAATTAATTCATTAAATTTGGAAACCCAACTCAGGTGTTTAAATTTGAAGAGTGGACTTGATTGCGCAGCTTTGAATCAAATTTTGATAGAAAAAATTACAAAATACACAGGGATAAATAAATAAATAAAGGCAGTATGTTTTTGTGAAAGTTCTGTCAAAATATTATTGATTTTCTTTTAAAATTAAAATTATTTTAAAAYTAAATATAGTAGGCATTTTRCATTAAGAWAATCATAGTGAGAATAAAGAACAAGGGAGCTAATTGTAATGTGAGTAATTTATTAGTGTAACTACTTTAGGGTGTGTAGGGAAGTGCACAAAGACAACATGAAAATGGTGTTATCCAGAGAGTAAGTCACCACGGAAAGATAACAGTGAGGATCCTCAAAAATTGCTTCTGAGATTAATTTACTGTATTTTCTTTAATTATCTTAGCTCAAAAACAAGYATGTGATGGTAGAACTCTCTGCTACCACGACTTTGCCTACAGACTKGCAGGTCAGGGAGAATGATATCCTCTGCATCATATGCAGTGATGGAAGTGGGATTAAACTTAATGRTGTATAAAATGAAAGACCATGTGCTTAAGAAGACTTAAGTAATAAGGATTTCATCAGCTGAATGAGGCAGAGAAATGGTGTTRTGTGAGCACAGCTATCTTCTGAGATACCAGGGGGAAGTGGACATGAAAAAGTAACAGCATTCCTAAGATGTGTTGAGAGAGCTATTTCCAGCAGAGGCTACTTGTCTGTTTTACATGTAGGGCTGACTGAAGTTCAGTGCAGGTAAAAAATATTTATGGTTCTTGTGAGAAGYATTAATGCTTTTTGTGGCTTTCGTGAGACTTCCTCTACTGTTCTGCAAACTTATGTTCACTCCTGTGTGCACGTCTTTGCAGTTCCAAAGGAMAATGTGGCATATAATAAGGCATAAACACATTACATGAACAGATATTTAAACTGAAGCCCAGTATTAGAGCAGAAGGGAGGAAGCCAAAACACAACCCTTAAAAACAMCCCTTAATAAACTCCAAAACAGATATATACTGAGCAGGAATWCATTTAGGCTCAAAATAATATAAATAAAAGATTTCCTTATCATAATTACATGAAATTAATGAGGCTTTCAATAGAAGGCATCTAAGTAGTTTCAAGATAGACAGAGTTCAATTGTCTTCTGGAAAAAATGATACAGTAATAATGCAATTCAAGCAGGGGACCAGACCCACTGATTTAAGAGCTTCCTTCCAGTTTTCTGTCACAAACATSTGCAGTACTGACAGAGTACAATGCAGAACAACCAGTTCAGGAGTAACAGGCACTTTTCTAGAACATTTTGTTACAAGATTTTAAAAGATTCTACAAAGAAGAGTGTCTTTATTTCCATTTGTGGAGGAATAAAATGAGATATATGAAGGTAAAGTGTCATTCTTTAGTTACACATCAGGTTTGTGGAAGATAGAATAAGGTTCTTTAATACCTGTATAACTTCCTACTTCTTGAAATTAGTGTGAAAGGAGGGGGTTTTTTCTGTTAAAAATAGCTATTTGTAAGCAACAATCTTACAATTAGAAACAAATACACACCAAGGCAATTACTTTTGGAGATGGTTATAAATGAGTAGGGCTTCTTCCAAGGAAACTGTGCATTTTTTGCATTTGGGTATGGCTCCAGGTGTGAAACAGRGTAGTGTTTGGAGATTAATAAATTAAAAGAGCTCTGTGTTCCTCAATTCCCATGGGAAAGTGTAGTCCTGCAGCTAACTCACTTTSAGATTTGGGTTGTGCTTAGTGTGGTCCTGCCCATGCACAAAGCAAGGAATTTTGTCTTGGTAGATCTGGTACGGGGTGTTTACCCTGAAGATCCCCAGATATCCAGGTCTAGAGACAGCATGGGTGGGGCTATGTGCAAAGATAATTCCACACCATGGTGACACTTTGTCTACCTGACTCTGATGTTTTCTGCAGGATGAATTTGGGTAATTCAAACAGTCTGTTCTAATACAAAATTTTCAAAAGTTTGCTTTAGCATGCTAGACTGACAGTGAAGAAAGGAAATACCAGTCACAAGATGAACAGCAGTTATTTACTCTGARTTTGTTGTGTAGATGTGCTGTCTATTCAGATTAGCTGAAATGTAATTGCGTCTAATTCCATTTCATCTCTGCTTTCAAAATTGTGTTCATTCCAATAAACTTTTTCTTTATTTTCAGTGACAGACTTACATAAAACTATTTCTGTTTGYCCAAACAAATGGAACTTTGTAATAAATYACTTTATTACATTTTCAGAAAGAAKATGCCAGAGAATTATTCAGTAGGGTGTATATGTATTATATACTGCTCGTTGGCTCTCACACTTGATAGATTTACAGATYTAGAAAATAATACCTGTTACTGAATAAAAGAAAAATATTTACAAATAGAACAAAGCATTGATCTGCAGCCTGAGGATTTTAAATTATCTTTGCCATTCTGGGACATGAAATATACATCTGTATATTAATGATCTAGAAAGGCTGGATTAGATCATTGAAAAATCCTGTGTTTTTAACTGCATTAATTCTTTGATATAAATAACCCAAACAAACTACTAATAATGTAATTTAAATAATGTTGTTGTTTTATCCCTCAACAGTCTTATCTGGACAATTGCTGGATTTTCAGTTACATTAATTATCCATTTACTGGACTTTGTAACAGCATTTACAAAGCACTTCATGCCATGGCACCCCAGGAATTTATTCATCCTGGGTTAGGGTTATAGAAGGTCCAGGCAAGTGGCTGACTGTGGGACTCAGAATGACTTACTGAGAGAAAATTCATTCTCTCTCTTTCACTGTTATACGACCTTTTCCAATGCCCGTGGTCATCTGGCTCCAGAGCAAATAGGAGTAGTGTCAGGCAGTTATCACTGAGAAATCCCTTCTATGGAGTTGGTGCATTGCCTGTCCCATCCCTGCCTGACTGGAAAGAACTGAGGCTGTTGTAAAACAATGTGGATTAGCAGTTTAAAAGAACAATTCCTTGAAAATCTGAATAATGTCTTTATTCCACAGTTCTCCTAGCCCATGAYTCTCCCCATGATCCTAAATGTATTCCACTTTTGTGACATACCAYCCAGGTTTTGCATCCAGTTTTTTCCTTGTTTTCTTTTAATATTAGCTTAAATGTTTGATTGCATCTAAATTACATCATACCTAATATTGCTACTCTGCACAAAATCAGTAATTTTGTTTCAAAAATTTTATTAGAAATATCAAATTGCATAGAGGATAATTTGTGGTAGYAATTGTCAGCCAAGATTAAAATGCATTTAAATGAAGAATACAGACATAMAATCAATTATGTTCTTAAGGACTACAAAAATATCTTGGATTTTATATGCAAATGCTTTCACAACTTTAAGCCCTACTTATAAATACAGTGGCAATTGTGACTGTGAACATCTTGAATTTCACTTGTATTCCCAAATGCAAAATYGCAGCACTCAGGAAAACTGTTATGAATTTATAACTCTACTTAAAAAACTTCAAGTCAGTGAACAAATAAATGGAGCTTCTGTTAAGAACCCATAATTTTTCCAAAGGATTTTTCTTGAAAAGTAGATTTTAATGCATTTTTACCAGGTACCTTCAAGCAGAGAATGAGCCTTCTTATTTCTTYGACAGTAAAAATTTGAAGCCTTTCACTTGGTGTCAAAGACCCACCAAAACTCACAAATAATCTTCGTGAAGCTGTTTAWTCTTCATTGTTGTACCTTGTAGTGATTTTCACTCCATCTCACGGTCAGTCCCTGAGCAGCACTGTTCCTGTGTGAGTCCCAGGACATAGGAGGACCCCAATACCAGGAGGCATCCCAAAAATAAACATCATAGTTTATATTGCTGGCTAGATTACTATTTCATATTTATATAAACARCTATWGGACCAAACCCAGCAAGAAAGATAWAAGAATCTTTTCATTCCTCAGTGCTCTATTTAGTTATAAATGTATTGGTAAGATTATGAGGGGCAGATTGGATATCCGTGTCTGTCATATTTTGGCTAGATAGTTTGAAATCCAGAATTACAGCTGRATAGTCTTCCTCTGTGTTTGAGACAGTTCTTGGACTCCTTTTACATGAGGATAAAGGGTGCTTTAGGCTGCTCACTTGCCTGTGTGATCCTGGGGTTTGTCAAGCTGTCTCAGAAAAGACAGCTCTTCTGTAGGCAGTAAAAAAGTGTTTTCCCCAGCAGTCTGGTGTTCATGATGACAATAAAGCCATCTCTGCACAGCATGAGGATCATGTGGAAGTACCTGTTTCTCATCCTCATCTCTGTCCCCTGGTCATGACGATTCATCAGCCATCAGGATGTGGCTTTGCCCTCAGTTCTTCAAGAAGGTTGTGTTGAAGTCTGGACAGGTCTGTGTGTTCTGCATCTGCTGCCAAGTAATTTCCATATCATCGTGGGCTTGCACAGGTTTGTGTTGTTCCCTGTCTGCTGAGAAAAAYTGAACAGAAGTGGCTCATATCTCATAAAACTGGCATAATGGAGTAGCTGAGCAGGTTAGTCAACTCCCAGAGATCTTGTGTGACTAAACAACTGCTTACAAACAATTATTCCAGAAAATCTTCACAGCACAGTGGCAACAGCAAATGAAGGTATCTGAGAACAATGGTACCAAGGGCAGTTTACTCCAGGAGATGAAATGAGAAGTATGATCTCTACCAGGAATCATTTCCAGGGGACTGTGAGCAGCACTGAGACCCAGGCAGGGAATGAGAAGCAAAACCACCCTTGGTAGGGATTAACGGCCACAGGAAAGCAGTGAATAAATGTGGCAGTGAATGTCACATCCTTGTGACAGGGACTCAGGTATATTAAATGAGACATTTGAATTTGACATTTTGGTCATGGAAATGGTCAGTTTAAGTTAACATGCTCTGAAACATTTGAGGAAAGAGGTAACAGCCCTTCTGTCTGGACTGGTTGTGCCTGTTCTGAGGACAGAAATCACCACCCAGCACCTCTGGGCAGACACTGGGGCAAAATGCTGAGAGGACTCCAGGAGAAGGCTGGACAGACACCAGCAAGGGGGTGCAACAGGGGTAGGGGGCAGGTGCATTCCACCAGAGCCACTGCTGGAATACTGAGTTTGTAGTCTCTAAAAGTCACTGGTCTCTCTTGCTATTCACCTCATAAAATGAGGTAAAAAAGAGCAGTAAGGGCCAACTATCGATTTTCCTGTGTCTGAAAATTGCCTCTGGTAGAGCAATTCTAGATCTTTRCCTGGATGTCTAAAGACAATTTGTCTGAAGTTAAGGGTTGAAATAGTTTTCGACAACAGGATAAATAGAAAGCATAAATACAAAATCTCATTTGTGACCACAAAGAAGACTGTTACATATTTTGCACTCTAGAATTTGTATTTTTAAAGACTTAATCTTTAAAAAATATTTCAAATGTATTGCATTTACTTTTTCAAGTAAAATATATTTCATTCATTCATACCTTTCAAAGTATTCTCCTGAGCAACTTTGTAAAAGTGTTTCCCACCACTATAAATTTTACTGTATGCATTTTGATTGGTTTCTCAACAACCTTCTGCAAATTTGTCTTGTTCTTCTGCAGTCTCTGGTTTCTTCTACATAGATATATTGAAATTATTTTTCCTGATGAATTCATTTTTTTTTTAATTTTCCCTATTCTTTTAGTTTTGAGCAGGTAAGAGCAGGATGAGCAGAAAATATTTGGATCTGTTTGCTCACAATTTTCTGTCTCAGCTTTAAMAGAATTAAATCACCTATGTCTTCCTTGAGCGAATTCATTGATAATGCTGCTCCATCTGAAATTTCTACTGTTCTGGGCAGAAGAGTCACATAAAATCACAATCCATCAATTTCTGCTACTCAAGATCTAAACAAGGAAGCTGCCTCTGGTATTCCAAAGGGCAGGCTGGTGATGTTGACTTTAGTTCTGGTTTTTTTTAGAAGAAAATAGTTTTAGGTACTCTCACCACCAAAAATGTTTTTGAATGTGCTCATCAAGGAAAGGAACACAAGGCCCCAGATGCTTCTTAGGACAATATTTGAGAGCATAATGTGTTTCTCCTACACTGCCTGCTCTCAGTATCTGATCTCAATAATAGAAACAGATCTCAGTTGTCGCACTGATGTCAAAAGGACAAATGACACGCTGACACGCAGAGAAGCGAGGAAAAGAAAAAGGGGCGTTTTATTAGGGTGTCAAGGGTTATATACAGGTTGCTGGAGAAGCTTTGGTAGGCTAAGAGGAAAACTACATTTATACACACATTGGCTAATACACACGTTTGTTAAAGAGATCCATCCCACTAGAAGGAATGTAAACATTCAAGATAACTGCACCTGTTGTTTACAGGAAAAACCCATGGGAATCTGACTCCAAGTTACAATTTATCAGAAGGCTTAGAAATTCAAGGTGACACTCAGTATCCCAATAACAGAAACAAGAATGTACGAAAACGCAAATGGTGTGTATTTAAAACACTTAGCCATACTCTTTATGCAGTCATTCCAACATGTGCTCGGGTGTGGGACATTATAACACCATTGACACATCCAGATGTAGTTTATCTTGGCCTTGAARGTGCTTTTCCTTGCATCCCTGATCAATTATAATGCTTTGAGAGCTCCAAAGCTCAGCAAATAATGAGCTTACCCAAGATTTTTTTTTTTATTATTATTCTTTGCCTTCTCAGACATGCCAGGCTGGGTATCTGCCCATGTGTGAGAGGCTACCAGTGCCCAAGATCCATGAGGGTGATGGGTCTGAGGTAAGTGGCACAGACACTGTTTGAGACAATCTGCACAACAGTGGATGTACTGAGCTGTGGCTCCTCAAACACAGCCTCACATCCCCTGCTCCTGTTCCTGTGCAGAGAAGTGAAAAATGGGTAGACTTTTCTTCAAGAAGAGAAGTCAAGAACACCCGTGAACTTCACTGAGTTTACACACCTCAGAGGGCCATGAAAGACAAGCAATGAAAGTTATGCAGATGCAAAGCATTYCACCAAAATCAGTGGGATTCCAATCAGTGCAGTGATCTGCCAGCAGCATACACTGCAGGCTCTGCACCTTGCTTAGACAATATTACCACGGTTCTCTTTGTGCTACTACAGTTTTTCAAAGCAGGTAAGGAACGAAACTGTTCAACRGGGTTCAAAAATGAACAAAAGAAAGCCTAATGAAGATATGAGGTRCATTTTCACAGGATAACATGAACATTCAAATTTAGTTGGGAAATTTCATGATCCAGAATTATTAAGAACAAAAATAACACCTCTAGTTTAGGAAGTCCCAAAGCTTCAGATTGCTCAAATCTGGATTCCCTCACTAGTCATACTTTTGCTATTCCTGTGCTGATAGCTGTTTTTGGAGTAGGAAATGTGCTGAGATATGTCTTTGGTTTGAGCCAATATAAATGTCCTAATGTATTTACATTTTCTTCTTTTCTTCTTCCTAGAGTGTGCRTAATAAGAGATGAAGAAAGTTATTCACAGAATAAAAATAAAGTTCTGTTTTTCAAGACATTACCATCCAAGACAAGGGACAGATGGAAAGAGGCAGATGGAAACAAAAAGGAATCAATGGCAACATCAGTCAACATGAGTGTCATTAAGATCATTGCAGCAGCAGTTTTACCACTTTTCAGGAAGTTTATTCCTGGAATTAGGGCAAGAAATGTTTTAAGAGGAGGCTTGGAGAAGGATAATGAGGCATTCTTGGTGGTGTTGACAAAAAAGTCCTCCAGAGTGTGAAGATGGAAATACTCCTTTTCTCTAAATTAGGACTTAGGGATTTCACTTTATATTTTCATATTTTAAATTTCTGACCAAAATTCCAATTACTTTCCATTACCAGTGTTGTGTTACTCAAGATTATAAAAAATCAGAGTCAATGCCTTTTCCTCTGTATTACAGCTGTGTATATTTAGAGGTCTGAAGCATGCTTTGGTGCATACTCTGTGGCACATGGGCTCCAAAATGATTTGATGTGACAGCTTCCAGCCTGGGAACCAGGGACAAAGGTGTGTCTCTAATAAAGAGTGTGACTTAATGCACTATTAAAATATACTTGAGGGACTTGAAAACTAAAAAATCCAATGCAGCAGAAGAGGGAACAGGTGGTATGAGAGTCAAAACCACAGGAGGTGAGAAGGAAGAGTTGATGTGGCAAAGCCTTCAATTGACTCAAAGATTGCTCCTGTCCTTGTCCACTTTCTTTCCCAGAGTGGCYTGTGAGGAGATCTATGTCTCCTCTCCAGTGAGCCTTCTGTGTGTCAAATGGAGATTATTTAGATTACTCCCCACTCAGCAGCCTCATCTAGGTACCTGCAGTGACCCACCACCTGTAAACAACGCCCTGCTTTACCCTTGCTGATGTCTCCATGCTGGAGGGTAGTAGAGAAAGTGAGCAGTAGAGAACTACTTGGACAGTCCCACTGGAGACAGTGGCCTGTGCACACTGTACATGGGCAAGCAGGACTCCTCTGTCACCTTCCTGGACTCAGGAAAGCTGAAAGAAATGGGGAAAGCAATTCAGAAAKGCCCTCACCTTCAGCACTCGAGGATCCTGCTCACACCCATGGCCACAGAGGAGACTCAGCCAGGCTCTGCTGTACTTTCCATCTGTAMTCTCCTTATGCAGCTTTCAAACCACTGCTGCTTCCTCCCCAAGTCCACAGTAGTCTTAATTCTGTGCACAGTGTACTTCTATTTGTGGTTCAGCTTCCAAATGTCCTCATTAGAGGGATAAGAGTTATCTCATTCTAACTCGCTCTTTACAAAACTGAATCGTTGCTTTAGCTGGATGTTATTCATACTGAAATCAAGTTTATGTCCTTTTAAAGGGGAAAATGCATCAGCCCTAGCCACCTACTGAGCTACCATATTTCATGACTAGAGGATTCATCAAGCACCTGGTAGTTTTTCAGAAAAGGAATGAAACCTATGTGTGTTTTCACCAATGTTGAAGGAAAAAATCCTGAGTGCCAAGAAACAAAAAAAGCCTCAAACCATGAGGGAGTTCTAAAAATCCATGGTTTCTTAAAATTCTGGTTTTAGACTCCTAAAGAAATTTTAGAGACAAATTTCACTCTAAAGGTAAGAAATCCTAACCCATTTCACCTTCTTAGTAAAATAACACCTTCTTTTGTTTGTACAGCTGCTGTTACTATTTAACAGTATTAATGTGAACTTCCGGGAAGCAGGTGCACACTTACTTCACTTAGCAAGAAGCAAGAAATGGAATAAAACCCATCTGGCTTTACTTCACTCCTTCAATTTTACAGCCAGGATATTATGCAGCCTARTGGTCTCTGAGCTGTAGTGAAATTCAGAGCTAAAACCCACCAATTATACCCAGAGAGAATTTTGGGAGCTGCTGTGTCCCATTAAGCAGGATGCTTTAGCAGAGCTTCTCTCCACACCTGAAAGCTGTCCAAGGCTCCAAGCTTCAGTCCCTCATGCTTCTGGAGCTGTCACCCCTGCCAACAGATCCAACAGRGAGACAAATGTAGCACATTACATGGATAAAGCCGCTTGATGTTTCTCTTCAGTCCAATGAACCTTTCTCACATGATTTGTAGAGCCTGTTTTCTTTTTGTGGCTCATGATGAACAGCAGTGATTGTGATCTGTGATTCCTTAATGATGACAGGAATTTCTCAGTCCCACATCTTTCCCACACMTAGTTTTTAAATCTGAATTTATGGTGGCTGCCTGTTGCAGACAGAGGGGCTTTGTATGCATGCAAAGATACTTTATGAGTAATGTTTGAAAGTATTTTGTCGCTTCTTTTTTACTTCAGTGTTTCCCACAACTTAAACATTAGATAAACTCCATCTTGTTACTTGTTAACTCATCAGTAAATTAATGCCTGTCCAGTAGTGGATAGGGTTTATCAACCATCTTTTCTTATGATTTATGATWTTGAGTGTCAGAAAAGAGTAGTTTGGTTTTGGTGCCATTCTATAAAGGTGTTCCAAACATTTTACATATTCATTAGGACAGGTAATTCTTGAGAAAAGTGGAGTCACTCGTCTTCTAAAAGACTTCAAGTAATTTATGTCCACTGGACAACCCACCACACTTCCAGGTGGTGGCTCATCATTAATAATCCTCTCCGTTGAAGATGTATATCTCATTTCTACTCTAAATGYGTTTGCTGCAGCACCTAGCTATTCAATTTCATTAGGCTTATATGAGCAGGACTGGAACCCTCATGACCCTTTGTTCCCTTTTGCCCACTAAGGTATTTAGAGGTAGGTCTTAGTCACTGTTTCTTTTCCCTGCTTGATAACCAAAGCTCTTAATTTGCATTCTAATACAGCTCAATGTCGCCGCCCGCTGCGCGCTGGTGCCGCAACAAGCTGGGGACTCCCCCAGGCTCTGGCGCTTTGGACAGTCACCCATGGCCAACGTGGGAAAAAGGAACAAGACGGGTTCTTGTCCAGAAGATCCGAGAGTCCGTTTATTAGCATGAATTATACACCAAAATTGCACACCGAAGCCTAGCAGAAACATAAACTTGCAGCTTGGATAAAACCCAGGGACAAGAACCCTAACAAGACTGGGATGGCAGGTTTTATAGGGAACATCCAGGGCGGAGTTTAGGGTTAGGGTCCAATTACAAGAGGAGCAGGGACTGCAAAAGGGTGGGCTAACTAAGAAAAGGGAAACTTGGGGGTCCAAACTGACAGGACTGCACCCCACATCTCCGCCTCTTGGGGCAGAGGCACAGCTCTCTGTCTGCCACAGCTCAAGGTCAAAAGGTTGAGGCAGCAGAAAGGRCTCTGAGCTACAGGGAGTCATTTTCCCCTCAGGCCAAAAAAGGGAACAGGTCCATAGCATGTTGCCTAGTGGTTGTGCAGGTCTATTCATTTCACAGGGAAGATCACTATTGCAGTGCTGCCCTCAGTTCTGATGAGTATGGGATGGATCTCAAAGTGGTAAATGTTTGGGATTCTAAAGGCACAGCAGTGCTATTGASTTTTCACATATTAGGACAGCAAATTATAAGAAGGGTAAGAAATTATTTTACTGTGGTATAGTAGTACCAGTATTAAGGAAAAAGTTAACTGACAGTGGTATTAACTTTCCCTTTTCCCTGATGTACAAAGGAAAAACAAGAAACACCATCTTAAGACTGAGGTGATCACACTCAATCTTGAAATTAGCTGTAATTTTCTAGCAATAAATTTCCAATTGYAGAGATTGCATAGAGAAGTGATATGTTTTCCATTGCATTGGAGTCTTCAAAATTACATGTCTTGAAAAGAACAAAGAATTCTTTAATTTGKCATCTGGGAAAAATACATACACAGATTACATATAGAGGAAATAATATATTTAGAACCATGAYTTCTGTTGTCAGAATCAAGACTTACAAATAAGTCATTCCAGTGCATTTACAAWTTTTTAAGAAGAAGTCAGGAGCATGGTAAAGGGTGTGGTACTGTAAGCATCATCCAAGAAATGGTCCAGCAGTGTGGAGGAAGCACTGCTTGGAGCTATTAAGCTTTCTTTAATTTATTCTTAATTCAGATCTCAGTGATGTTGGAGATACCTGTGTAATAAAAATTTGTTATTACTTTTGTGCTTATGATACCATAATAGACTGAACCACTTTTTAAAGAAAAATACTGTAATTATTATTTACAATTCATTTTTCATRTTATTCCTTTAGATGATATGCCTAAATTCCTTTAATTGCTCAGTTACWAATTCATACACATTATTATATTAAATTTTACATTAAAAATAATGACTGTTTRAGGAAAATTACTGTGATGCCTGTCATATACCTGAGATTACTAGTACATATTCTCAATCTATTAAGGTTTTTTTCTGCATTGGTTTCTTTTTCTAAATTACATCTTATGGYAGACACACAGTAAGAGTAGGATGTGAAAATTTCTGTACCTGATCTAGTAGTTTTCCTTTCAAAWAAATTAAATAGAGAATGAACAGTGTAGTCGTGCAGTTCTCTCTATTCAGAACTGATCTATGAAGGCAGTGCAATAAAATTTTAATTGCTATTTAAAAAGAAAACAGAACAGTTACCCTGTTTCAGGAGTCCAGTTCCAGGGCCTMATTAGTAGTCTGTTAGTTTGCCCAAGTGCCACTGAAATGCAATTTCTCCTTTCCAAATCCATTTTTCTCCTCAGCTAATGTCAGAGGCATGGAAGTCTCTGGCCCTTCTTGCTTCTCAGTGACCCCTAAACAGCAATGTTCTGTGTAAGAAAAAAAAAAAAACTGTCACATTTCCCCAAATTTCACGTAAAGCTGTCTGAAAGCTTTTTAATTTCTTTCTTTTTCCCCTSTTTGCTCAAAAGTGTACTGCAGTACAGTCCAGCCTGTGCCCATTGTACAAGTTAAAGTCTAATGTCACTCAAAGTTTCTTTTGCCTCTTAGAAACCAGACTTAGGCAGAATCATCTGTCTGCAAGGTACAACATTTACAGCAAGCCCTCAATTTCAAAATACTATGCAGCCTTCTAGCCATAGCATATCCATTAAAATCAATTCCTGAACCAAAAACATGCTCTCATTGTCAGGAAATCTATCTCACTGAGTGRTTGTTCTGGATACACCAACCTGCTACTCCAATTCTGCAATTTRATGCATCAGAATCACCTGTAAATGATAATGCACTGACTAAATATATTATTTTCCTGTCTCCTTTCTATCAACACAAAGTGTTTCTTAACTAGTTTTATCTGTGCCTTTTAAGACTGTGGCTAGTATTTGATATTATTTTATTATGCATCAAAAATAAATAAAAAAYACATGGTGCTAAAAATCACACACTAACACATACATATATACAAAGATATATGGATGTAAAAATATKAGTTGACCTGAAAACCAAAAGGCTAGCTCTCCTTTCCTTTCCCTTTGACTGCTTAAGGGCTTCGAGTGTTCAGTGCAACAGATGTTTGGAGAAACCTTGGTGCTCAGTGCCTGCTGTGAAAGCACTGAAATGTAACACATCG
>CADDXX010000001.1:2066106-2145539 GCA_902810485.1 Alauda arvensis
TCTGAGCTCTGCATCCTGCACTGTCCCCATGGACATTTTTGTCTCTGTGACTCTCCTGTGGGACACTCACTTTGAGGCAAACCTGCCTTACGAGGAGGCAGAGCCATAGAGGGTGTGACAGAAGCATCACTGATGTTCAGGCAGACATCTCAGCAGCAAGATTTGCCTGTGACAGACTTACTGTAAGAAGCGAGACAATTCTCTATGCTGAACTTGTATTATCAAGGTCAGCCTTTTTTTACTGCTCAGAAAATTMAAGCACCTTGATGCCAGTGCACTTATCTTCCAAATCATGACACTAATTAAGAGAAATTCCATGACATGAGACCTGCTTCTGCCTTAGGGCATATGAGTGATAYGTCCTCCTCCCCTGCCCAGTGATGCTTTGTGCATGGTATGCCACAGTTTCCCCACATCCCTTCATCTGTATTGTTCTTTCAAGGGCAGCATGGAGGAGACTGTAAATCATTTAATCTTCAACCATCTCCTCCTCCTCTCTATACATCTTTCCTTTAAATGCCCTGGTGTGCAGATGAAAGTGAGGTGGGAATTTACAGACTGGCTGTAAGAATGCCTCTCTTCACCTGCATCTACCCAGATATTCATTGGCCAAAGTCTGAAACCAGGAGAGCATTGAAAATGAAAATGCTGAAAGAAATAAATTTGCTTATTGTGTTTTGCCAGGCACAAGCTCAGAGCAAAATGAATGTACACTCCKGAAAGAACAATTGCTAAAATCAACAACAAGAATCTGATTATCTTCAGTGAGCCCTCAAGWAATGCCCTTTCTGCTTAAGGATCTGTTATAAAAATAAGATCTCTGTAAATGCATACAAATGAGGTACTTGCATTGTATTGACTTAAAGCTGTCTCAGAAATATTTCCTTTTGAATCTGAGTCCTGATTATAATTACACTATACTTTCACACTGCATTTATTTCTGGTATAGCATCATTGCCATGACAACCCCAAATTATGTCAATATATATGCATGTTTGAACTAATTCTTTATTAACAAACAAAGAAGAGYTTAAAAAATGCATCCAGAACAGGGTTAGAGAGCACTGTCTATGCCATACACACAATAGAGCATTTGTACAAACCTCAGAGCATTTTTCTCCAAAGTTGCAATAAAGGGCAAAAAAACTTCATTTTTTTTCTATTTTTTTTTATTTCACCCTTTGTTGTTTGATTTAGCTGTAGTCCTAGAAGGAAGCTTGGCTGATGTCAGCTGTATTACAGCAGGTCTGGATTTCACTCATGGGGAACATAATTTTTCCTTTACACTGAGCAATCAAATTTGCTCAGCTTGTCTCCTGCAGCCAGACTTGACCAAGTGCCCTTGCTGCAGTGCCCTTGGTCAGGAGGASGTGCAGAAAGAAAAGGTCTGAACTCAGCATTTACGGCTGTGCAGAGATCCAGGAGCTGTCACAAGGACACGAGAAGGAGTCCCCTTTCACCACTTTGCTCATGTCTCCCTCACCACCACCACCAAGGAGCTGCTTCTGTCCSCAGAGATGTCCACAATTCTCCACTGTAAACATCAAGACTGACAGACTTTCCCTATCTCTTTGTGCTGATTAGATGAGATGTTATTGACCACCAATGCTCTTAAGAGCACTCTGGAAAATGGAATGGGATCACCATTCAACTCATTGCAGGACCAGCTGTGAGAAGGGCTTTTGTGCAAAACTGGATGAAGCAGYAGTTTTAATCTTGGTTTAGGTTTCTGGGGACTACTGTAGCAGTCTTGCAGACCTTTCTGACTCTTCACAGAACARTGTAAAWATAYAYTTCATTATTATTATTAATAATAGTGATAATAAACAATAGCAATTAGTAATAGTCATGATGCAGTCWAAATATTATAAAGGTTGCTTTTATTGCTCTGCTAAAATTAAAACACTGACCTTTTCTCCAGTCTAATTTGGTAAAAGCCACCTTTATTTGCCTCACTAARGTGACTAAACAGCAAGTAGGGGATGGTAACTGTACACTGAAGTGAGAGAAAAAAAATCAAATGTCAGATAAGAATTGCCTGAACAAAAGAATGTAAGATCATCTTTTAAGTCATGGAAGGAGTCAAAGTAAGGTTGCCAAGGAAACCTTAACATTGATTTTCCTATGTTTTTGGGTTTTTTCTTTTTAATTATAAACTTAGCCTCCTCATTGTGTCAAAATCAATGGGAATTTTGAATCCTACCAATTAGTCTGTGAGGTTTGTCTTCTTTTTTCTTTGTCTCTGTTCATTTGTCATATGATATAATAGAATGTGAGCATACCTTTCTGAACATCATTTGTGCCATGTACAGGGAAAATTATAAGGTTAAAGTGAAAAAGACCTCTTGACAATCTTTTAAGGGAGGAGAAGCTCATAAAAGATGGAAGCATGGCAGCCTTTCTCTCTGGCTCTGAATAACRCCCTTGCCAAGATAAATCCATATTGATTGGACTGATTGTAGATAGCTGGCTTTTCAGTACCATCTGCATGCTGTGGCAGTCTGTGGTTCCAATTATTTGGGGTTGTTATTCAGGCTGATAAATTGTATGAAGGATTTTGTTTTCCATCAAGTTATTCTTCATTCAGCACTGATAGCATCATAATTAAGTAGCAGTCACTGGGTCTGAATGTGGATAATTCATATGAATCATTTCTAATAAACAAAACAAGTAGAATGCATTAAAAACCATCCTTAAAACAAAATCTGTTGCTCTGTGTGCTGCATCCACTGCCTCTGACACACCCTAATCAGACAAAAGCAGAGAAGATATTTGCAGCTCTCCTGTTCTGTGAGCTTTGTTARGGAGTGTGAAACATAGTAAGCTAAGATGCCTGCTCTCTCTTAGCAAAGAAGTTAAGTGCTCTGGGAACACATGGACAGAAGTTAACAGGACAGAAGGAAACAAAGATGTGTCAGGGTCGTTAACTAGCAGTACTTACTAAGTAATCAGTTTATAATTAACTGTATCATACACTGAAAATCAGCATTCACCTTGTGATYAAGTATTTACTGCAAAAAGTATTAGGTTATCCAATGCCAAATACACAGAGGACTATCAGTTCCATTCAGCCTGCAAGGGCACAACACAATAAATAACTGGGAAGTCCAGAACTGACCAGTTGCCATCTCCCAGTCATGAAAGTGTCAGGCSTGAGGAGTTTAAAGTTATAAAATACTTTCTGCATGTATCATGTCATAWTAATTTCACTCAGCTGTCAAAAGCCATTTAACAATCCTTCCTTATGAGGTAAATACTGGTGTTTTCTGCAAACCTGRACAGACAGATGCTATGAGAGTGTAAAAGGGTCATGTTGGCCTACAGGGTCTATGAACTGGAGAATTGGACAGTAATATTTTTCTGCACGGGARTTGTTTCTACACAATTGCACTTTAAAAGCAATATATGCAAGATTGTCTTTTATGAACTTTATAGAAACAGTGGATTTACTGACTTTTTCAGTCTTGAATACTTCCTGGCTTCAAAATCTATCACTCACTAAGAAGGCAATATGCCTCTGAAGAATGTGTAGCCGAGGCTCCTGTACCCTTTTAGTCTAAGAAAATGTAATGCTTCTAAATTTTGCTCTGGTTATAAGTATTGGACTCAGYAGCACATATGTATAGGCTGTTTCTGGCCTTGATTCACTCTAGAAGGCAGTTCAGGGAAGTGAGTTGTATCCATATTTGTCATGCTTACATTTATTCGGTTAATTCCACTGGAGAAAATGTTGTCTGTATTTAGCCCTTCTATTTAAATTTGATCAAACTGAATAATGCTGGATATTATGTGGTTATATGSGTTCATACTGTAAGGCTATTAAATATAATGTATTAGATTACTGAGCAACTGCAGCAAACAGATTTGGATGTTGCCATTGTAAATTGTGCACAATTTTTTTTCTAGATTGTATTAAATGAGAGCAGCTTCTTTCTTTATGTACGTGTGAATCTCACGATTCTGCTCTTTTTGAACCTGATGCTTATCTTCTCCCCTGCCCTGGCTAAAAAAAAAAAAAAAAAGAGGGAATTTAATTCTTTTCTTATTCATATCTTTTCCTCCACTCAGGTAGTTTGGGACTTTGAACCACAGACTGTGTCATCAACTAACCTTCATCTCATTAAGCAGGTTCTCAAAGGATTGTTTTGTTCTGCAGAACACATCCCATTTTCCACCTTCATTAGCAAAGTGCTAAATATTTTACTTTGCCACAAGAGTGGAATGTATAAACAGATGCATCTTCCTTTCTTCCTGACTGTCTCTTCCAAACACGTTCTTGTAATCCTCAAGGAAAAGATGTGTTTCATCCATTTGTTACTGATGGCTGACAGATAAKAAGATAATAAGGAAAAGAGAAAATKATTATTTTAAAGCAAGAGCTTGTATGTATGCAAATATTGCATCTAGGGAGGGGAARAAAGCAAACCACAGTGAYAGTTCACCATGAATATAGTAGTGTCAGAGGTCTGYAAGAGTTTGTCTGAGTCATCATGCAGAAGGTTCCTCTTTGTCCTGTGGGATGTTCAACACACTCTCTTGCACTGTGACACTTTTCCCTGCAGTACATAACATCTCCTGACAAGTTTCAGTACTGCAGGTAAATAGAAGTTTTGCCAGACTTATTATACATATGAAATGAGGTAATGAATTAAAAGCACAGTCATCTTCCATTTTTATGTTAAGGGAAGCATTTCCATTAATTTAATGTAATATAGATCAGGCTTTTTTTTTTTTTTTTTAAGTAAAAGAGTTCTCTCCTCATTGAAAGACAAAACTACCGTATCTGGTGTGATTAATGCCAAAGTCTGTGTCTGCTGGAAGGGWTTCAATGTCTGACAAAGCATAGTACTTGACTGAAGGGTAACTCCTTGCTGGTGGGTCTGGGTTGCTGATCTGTTCCACCTCCCAGTTTACAGGCAGGATCCACTATCAACTCCTGGTCCAGTGGCACTGGGAAAAGGGAAGCACTTAAAGGATGCAATTTTAAATGAAGMATGGTCGAGTATAATAAAATAACAAGAAAAATATCTTGTTTGCATTGTGCAGTAGCCCTCCAAATGTTGTGGCCTGTGAGACAGCTAAAAGGATCTAGAAAATAAAGACAGCACTTATGCCTTTTAAATACTTTTTTTTTATGCCCTAAGTTTCTCATAGCCATATGTCCTTTAGATGCACATCACTCACATTGCACATCCAGCTACACATTGCCCCTGCATTTGCAATTATTGCCCATAGGCAAAATTCCTGGCACTTAAAACCGGCAGAAACAAGGTTTGATCCTTATCTGTCTCTTCTTGCTTGACTTCAGCATCTCCTGGATGTCTGATAAACAGAGGTRGTTTCTGCAATTGCAACCCAAGCAGCCTGTGTGTCTGTGAGCAGCCTGCCTGGACAAAGGGATGCTGGACATTATTACTCCATTGGGGGGCTGAAAGGCATCACTATGGGTCCCAAGCACAAACACAGTTAASCACAGAAGATGAGGAGAATGAGCTGTGTGAAGTAAACGTTTCCATTTATTCCTTTATTAAGCAAGCTCTTGGGAAATTCTTTTTGATTGCTTGAGGCTGCCACTTGATTCAAGGAAGCCCACTGAGCCTTTTACTATCAGGTTCATTTTAAAAAACATTTTGCCTCAACAGTACTCCAAATGCTTTATTATCCATTTTTATTAAGCATTACAATGAGAAGGTAAAGCTGATTATGCCTCTCCCATGCACTGCAGATGGGCTCGGCCCCGTGCATTTTAATGGGCTCATTGTGCCRGGCTCCCGCGGTGGCCACAGCTCTGCCAGAGAGGGGAGCASGGCTCTGCAAYTCTCCCTTCTATTTGCAGACTGATCTGCWTTGCTACCAAAAGCTGGGGCGATGGTTGTTGTGAAAAGGAGACATCACTCAGGAAWCGGGTATCTAAGCACAAGCAAAATGYAGTAAGTCTCAGATTACCATCCTGACAGCAGGGGATTCTAAACATTTCTGCCTGAGAATTAAAAAACCAGYGGGGYAGACTCTCCACGGATAGTCACAGCACCTGTGACCCTGTGGATGAAACAYGCTCTTACTGCAAGGAGAACCCGCCCCACAGCCACATCATGTGCCCCTTTATTCTATCAGCTCCAAAGCAATGACAGCAAAAAACCAAAAGTACCCTCAGTGGATGTATTTAATATTTGGAATATCTCAAGAGTTGGTTTTGACAAGTTGTGTCTTCAAATCCTGTATTATTTTTGCTCCCCATTAGTGATYTGTGAATCTTCAAACCGAGAGATTTGGGGATTTCCCAGCTGCAGCCCAGGCATATTCAGTGGGAAGCTGATCTTCTCAGGCTGCAGGGAAAGGAGTCTCAAGTCTGTCTGCAATGGCCTGCAATGTGTAGCTGCACTACAGCCTGTAATGCAGCTCAGAGGAGGGGARGTTCAGTAAAATTTGTGAACAGGAAAATATCCTCTGTGAGTGCAGACAGAATGCACACGAGTATGACACAGGCTGCTCTGATTGCAGTGCTGGCAGTGTGCCAAACTTTCGTCATCCCCTTTTTTATTTAGAAATAAAAACGCTGCTTTCATGACTGCAAGATTGTAAATTCTCAAAGCAATCACAAGAGGACTTTTTTTCTTTTGTTTCTGTATTTTCTGTAGTTGCTAATACAGTTTCTTTTTCTCAGGTAAACTCTTATACATGCTCTGTATTGTTGGAAAATTATTTTGAAGAAGCCTTTTGATCAGAATCAARTGAATGAGGTAATATCTTGCCACCATATTGCTCATTGTTCTTTGGTGCATTGTGATTAGATCAAATTTTSGTAGCAAATCATAGACTCAGTTCACCACATCTAGGCTTGATTTCCATGCATTCTCTGAGACTTTTCCTCTCAAAAAGACTTAAAGGCAAAACTCTTTTGGAAGCCTGAGGTAGATACACAGCTTTCAGACCAGACTAATTTTTTCCATTAGTATCTTAACAGTTTATAGATACAGCATACCTGATAGACTTYCATGTTAAACCTGTGCCTTTGTATCCATCAGATACAATTCCATTCCCTTCTGTCCTTTGCCTTAGCTCATACCACTCTCTTCACCAGCTCAATGATGTCAGTGTTTCAGTGCCATATACTCAGATCAATATTTATAATCTCTGATTTGACGTCCCCTCTTTCCATACAGTATAACTGCTCCCGTTTGACCATGACATCTCATTTAATTTAGTGTATTCAATTTATCAAATGCCATTTTGATTTAATCACATTTTGTGCTCCAGTCTAATACATTCTGAGATATCTTTTAGTCTGCTCTTCGAAAATTAATTTTGAATCTATTTTGTTTCAAAACATTGTGTGCTATACAGTGTCTTGCATGCAGTTTTTTCATATTTCTTCAGAAAATTCAATATAATGTGTTTTAAAAGCCAGTCTTTTAAGTTCCCCTCAGCTGTGTCTCAGTGCAGATGCCTATTGAAATTGAATATGCAATATGAGCTAAAAGACTAAACAAATTCTAAACATATTCTAATACCAGGTATTTTCCTATTGCGTTTTAGTGAGGAATAGAGGAGGATACAATCCAGTGTGTCTGACTGTTTTGGGGGGATAACACTACYGGGAATATAATGAGACCTGGTCACCAGTAGTAGGGGAATAGTTACTGCTCCTCTTGGCYTCTAATGACACCATTGTGGTCAGTCTTCTCACCTTTGAGCGTACAGGAAAGAAAAAAACAAATTTTCCTGTCCAATCCATAGTTTTCTGGCAGCACTTTAACACATAAACTTAACTATTCTTCTTATTATTTGGAGTTCAACTTTGGTTAATTTGGAGTAATTTTGGTCTTTCCTTTCACAGAAAACCATAATAGAGTTGCTCAGACACTTGTAGCCATCAGCTGAAGTCACTCAGCATTCCCTCTGCTCTGCCATACAGCCCTGAGGCCAGTCCTTGCTGCCATGCTTTGGGAAGCACTCAGCGTGGGCAGCTTACACTTATTCAGGTAAAACTAGCACTGAGAGCTCCAAATACATTCAACTTTTGATGTATACTAAAGTGTTTTCCCTAGAAACTTTGGACATCTGATATTCTTGGTGGAAGGACAGGTTAGGATATGTGYTGAACAGAATTCATTTTTTTCCAAAGTTAGTTTTATAGGGAAAAAACATAATAAAGATAAATTTCCACATTATTTTCAGGCAAAAGAGCTGGTACAAAGATTTTCTTGAATTATGGTGAAATTTCACCTGACACACAATGGAGAAGCAGAACTGAGAAGAGGAAAAATGAATCTGAACAACAGGAAAATAAGATCTACCGAAGTGTGGAATAATCTGACAGGAAAACATTACTCCTGGTATGTGCATTATGAAAATCAGACTTGACAAATAATCATTAGAACTGCACTGTGTAGATCAATCCTTCTCTGGCCTTTYGGGATGTGGTAAACCTCAGACCATGGATAAGTTCAGTTCTCAATTCTTTTTTATTATCTTCCTGAGTTTCTAACTTAACATTATGGACACAGGGAGAGACAAATTCTTTTGATGTTTGGTATTGTTTTCAACCTCTTTCACTTTGTGAACACTTTATATTGAGAAGGGAAAAAGTAAAAAATTATTTTACATTGACTTTCTAAACTGAAGAATGTTGCAAGCTTTGAATAGCCATGCACCACAATTCCATCTCACCGAGATGCAATTGGTGAGATGTGGAGCACTGATGTGGGAAGCCACTGTCAGGGTCTGCAGCTGCCTGCGAATCCTTGATAGGTTCTTTTTAGAGATCTCAGAGCRCAAAAGACACAGCAGGGGACAAAACCAGTTTGCTTACACAGCAATGCACTTTTATTTAGTGCCAACAAAATGTGATAGYGGAAGAGAAATAAAAGATAGAGAGAAAGAGAGAGAAAGAGGGGAAGGGGATTATAGCTACCAAYKTGAAGAGATGAGTCCTTGAKGCAACRTAGCCCAYARACAGTCTKCTTCAGTGGGGTGYGCACRAAGTGGCTTTCAGTCTTCAGAGTCTTTTATAGGGTCCCTCCAAGCAGGAAAGGCACTGGSCTMAGGTGGGAGCTGCSTAGTTACAYRGTGGGTCGAGGCTAGGAACAGGGTGCAGTCATCACTGATCYRKTGTAAGGAACRGGTACAGGACAAACCAGTTYGGTTCAGTCCACCATGATGAGTCCATTGTTCTTGCACTGAGTTCCTATGGCGATGCATATCAGTCCCTCAAGACTTGGCAGACTTTATCMCTCAGCCAGGCCRGMGTTCCTCTTTTCCYCAGGACCTGGGGTCTTARCCCTTAGGGTTTCAGTCCTTGGAGAGGGTCGTGAGGCAAATGGGGGATCTTGGACTGACTCYGACAGCCACATACAAAGGTTTTCCTCTAATATTCTGCACAATAATAGGAGGTAGAAAGTTGCTGCAGTCTGTGACAAAAGGACAGTTCAAAGCTGTTGTGGCAGTCTTGTGGCCAGGTGCCATCCCCTCGAAGTTTAAAATGACACTTACGTATGAATGTCTTCAGTCTTTAACATAGACACATTACTGTGGTACATATGCTAATCCATTTCTCTATTCTGCATCTCACTTCTCTACCTCGTCATCTCATATATAGTTTAATTGGGGTGGTTGTTTTTTTTAACCTGATATTTAAAGACCAATAGAGTCAATTCATGATAACAAAAACCTTGCAAGAAGGTCATATGTTTCCTCTACAATACTAGTCATGTTAAAGGGGAGGGACAAAASACGGCCTTTCCCACAGAGCTTAAAAACAATTATGATGAATACCATATAGGTATTGGATTTTGTAAATACCTGTTCACASAGAAATATTTACTTAGGGTAAGACTTCAGTGAAAAAGACCTTACCCAGCTGTGGAGTAGGGTGGGTAGTCCAGACAGAGGAAAGGAGGCGTCTGAAATGCCAAAGGAAACTCCAGGCACTTTCAGTATTGCCAAGATTGGGTAGGATAGATGCCCCCTCTAGTGGATTATGCATTTTACTTTAGAAGAGAGGAAATCTGTCTTCTAAAGGCGTGGTGCAGGGACAATAAGAATGCTTCATGTATTATGAAGGAAAAAAGCATCTGAGAGAAAGAAGTAGTTCTTGGACACACCTGAGTAACACAGAAAGGCAAAACATGTTGTGGGTGAATCGATAAACAAACCTCCAAGACCCCAAGCTATGTCCTTCTGTAACTTTGCTGTTGTCCTGAAATGTTTAGGAGCACATGGATGAAATAAATGGGAAACAACTGGGAAATACTAGGTCTGTTGCAAGGTTAGAGAGGTTGCCAGAAGGCCTGAATGTAACTTCTGTGTTGTGCTGTTGAGGGAGCTGTTATTAAGTCACCTTTCCAGCAGTTTTCCTTCCTCTCAGACTGAAAGGACAACTGCATTAAGTAGCCTACTCCTGCCTCTGTAAAAATCCTGTATTGTAAACAGCCAGGCAGCCAGGTTCTCTCTGGGATACCTCACAAYYRAAGGAAAGGATGGGGGATAGGAACCATCCTACAGCAATTTCCTCTCATGTGTTTGCTGGAGTGCTGGAGAACACAGGAACATTGTTACACACAGGCAGAGGCTAAGCTGGGCACAGGACAGGTCAGTCTGTGGAGCCCTAGCAGACATAAACTTTTCCTAGAACTGTCCCAAAAGATGAGGAAGCAGCATTCAGCAGTTGAGAATAAATTTTTTTCATTTTAACTCACCCCCAAGTACTTCCCTTATCCTCAACCTTCATCCTTGTCAGTCTTCATTAGTCTCCTCTCTCAGTCTTTGGATTCTCCTTGAATCTCCAAAGGACCTCACCTTTCCTTCCCCCAGCTATTTCTGGCWTTCAGTCCCATCATTCTAACCATCACAGGTCTGCTGTCTAACCAGTTCCTCCTTCCAGCAGCACAGTTTCCTGATGCCTTTATCCACCTTTAATATCCTCTTGTCAACTCTTAAGTTTATTAACCAAAATCCARTTATCAGTTTTTCTCTTCTTGCTATTATATCCCACTTCTTCCTCCCTTTCCCCAGTGCTTGGGCAATCTCCATTTAAGTCTCCCCAGCACCACAAAACCAGAAGCAGGCTTCTTACATTACAACATTTCTATAGATATTGATAAGCTCTCCTGCTGCACATACCCCATTTGTATTGAAGAGTTTAGAAACCAGCTCTAGGTTGCATCAGCTGAGTAGATGCATGTTGCAGGCTTTGAAAACTGCAGAGTATGACTAAATGTGAGTTGATACTGGCAGCACAAAGTGAAGCACTTAGCTGAACAAGGCACGCCTACTTCAAACCACAAGTTGAGAGAATTTCAAAGCCAAGCTCATCTGATTTATTTCTGTTGATTGCAGGTAAGCTTCAATGACAGGCAGAAGCTGCCTTCAAAATTTCAGCTCCAGTAGTTGAAGGGTTGAAAAACTCTATGTACTAGAWAATGCAGCAAAGACGTGTTGTGAAGAGTTACAGGCCTTGAAGTAGCATCCCTGAAGAGGAACTCCTATTCCAGGCTGGTTGATCTCATAAGACAGGAAACATAACAACACCTCTCCTAATATGTGGAAGCTTTTACACTAAGTCATGCAATGTCACAGAAAGCATCATGCATGTCACGTCCACTCCAACTAGTCTGGCAAGCCTGTTTAGTGTGCTTTTTCCTAAAACCCAGGCATTGAGACTGTCAGGACACATACTAGTTGGTAGAATTTCWGATAGAAATTTTAAACATTTACTACGTTAAAAAAAAAACAAACCAGAAAACGTTAGATGATAAATAGAACATTTTAACACATGAAGAAGGATGCCTCTTAATCTAAAAATGTTTATTGATCTGCTGGTTTACTGATATTGCATGTCGGCAAATACATTTTGTTTTGCACTGTGTTTTTCTGATATTTTTTGCTGCATTTAACCTGTCACATATGCATTACTTGAAAACATCGAATGCAATTTCAGTTGGAATGTAATTTTGATTGATTCTGGATAATCAATCATTTCTGGGCTGGTAAGTTTTATTTAGGAATAAGTTTATCACTCTAAGGCAGATGAAAATGTTGAGGAAGAAGAGGTAAAGAGTGAGTCTGAAAAKTGGACTGGTTTAAAGGCCAGCATTCCCCATCCTTCCCATTGCTTAGTGAGGGTAGGCAAGAAACAGGGCAAGGGATCAGCATATTGCCTATGGAYACAGCTGGAGAGGGTAGTGATGCAGCCCTTTTGGTACCAAACATCTTTTCRAAGTTCTCTTTGCAGCCACTTCAGCTCAGTAAGAGAGCCATCTTCTGGCTCAAGATCAGTGATTTTGCCTGATTTCACTTCTTCTCTGCTTTCCTAGTCACACGTGAGCCTGACAGATCCAAGCAGCTACACTAATCAAAGACCATTTCCCTTGGGTATTAAACCAAARCTCACATTCTAAGATTATTAGAAGWGYTATTTTTGAAAATGGTAGATCAGATYTTTCAGCCCATCTGTTAACCTTTTAAACCATGAGCTTAATTAAAGCATTTCTTTGGCTTTGAAGGACTTCACAAGAATCATCTGCTGTGAAGGCTGAGCACTGTTTGCCCTTAAGTTCTTTGTCTCCCTGTGCAGAGGATGGGAAGGATTGGGAACCAAAGATTGGTGCTCTCAGGAGCTGCTAAGCAGGAAGGGTCTGTAGGGTATTGTCCAGAAATGCCATGGGCAGCAGATCTGCAGTCATTAACTTAATGACAGGCTCTGTTATCCAATTATCTGTCAGCTCAAAGGGGAATTAATTCCTCAAATTTTTAARGTTTCTCTCACAGGCAGAACAAAACATGAATTATATCTGTCTGGACTCCCACACAATGAGCCACATCGCTCCAGACTCCTGACAAAATATCATTAAGCTGCCAATTAGACAAAAATACTTCTATGTGGTTACTCCAATCCTCCTTGGACARCCCTGTCAGAAGCCACTGGCTAACTCCTAAATAACCATGAGTCCCAAAGGGCAAAGCAAGACCTGAGACCATTCCCCCTCAGTGGGGCTCTAACAAGATTGAAACCCTGCTGTTCCCAGCGTGGCTTGGCTCACAGGCTCAGGGTCGTGGTTCTGTTGTCACTCCTCTCCTGACTGCCTCAGCAAGTGCCCTGCTAACCTGGATCATTCTCTGGCTTTTTTGTCAACCTGGTGTGTAATGCAGGGTCCAGAAGGCAGATCTGAGCGAATCCAGCTCTTTGTAACTTTTTTTCAGAAGTAGTCTGTGTTGTCTTTCTGCATCAGCCAGGAGAAGATATTTCAACTAATATTCTGCATCCTTTACTGCACTTCAGAAAACTGAGTGCCAGGTAATGAGGAGGAGAGTGAGAAAAGGGAAGTGTGTGGGTTTTGTTCATGGAATTAAGCTTCTGCAAAAAGACTAGAGTGAGTGGGTTTTAAGGAAAAGAAAAGAAAATGTCTCTAGAGCTCACCTCACACCAAACCTTGCTTTTCTAAAATTGAGTTTTCTCTCTCCTGAGGGACGCTTCTTCCACACTAAATATCCAGGCATGCTTTTCCTTGACATGCATTGCTAGCAATAGCTTCCAAACACACTTTCTGAGGCATCAGAAAAACCTTTTTTCATGGCTGTAGTAGAGCAGTTATCCAATGGATTCTCTTTAGATCCTCGAGAGAGCAGGCATCTGCTGCATGCTAAAGCAGCGTAGAGATGTTTTGAATGAACAGAGAACGACAAGTCCCAGGGAAGACACTCAAAAAGAAACCTGTCACAGGCTCATGGATATGGTTGTCACTGTGTCTTACCATCTTCAGGTGGAAGATATTTCATCCCTGGGCAGTGAAAGGCCCAGAAACCGAAGTGGTCATACTGCTGATCTATAGCTTCTACATGTGGCTATAGATATCATTTAGAGTTTTGTATCAAATGCATTTGCAGTGGCAAGTAAAAATTTCAGATGCTGGCAGACAAAGTCTGTAAACAACTTGTCTAGTAAATCACAGCTGAAATGCTGCTCTCCAGAGGTGCAGCCATGATCCCAACAAAGGATCTTGCCTCATGTTTGAAGGCACCTTTGAAGGCACCTTTTTATTTCCAGAAATTTTTCTCACTAGAAACTCATTTCAGAGTTAAAGGAATGTTTCCTCAACTTTCCACAAATGATATGGGAATCTTTGCTGTCTCTCACCAGCACAGTGTAAGTAGTTTTATTCCTGTTTGTTCCCAATTGCTCTCTATTGCATGAGCGAGGTAGAGAGGTRCACCAATTTCTGTGGAATTCTTGAAATACTTCTCAAAATTCCATGAAAACAACATAACAGGAATGTCAGTCTCTTATTTCTCTGTATATTGGCACAGKTTATCAATGCTTATATGTAAAATAGATATAAAAGGACCTTTGAATTTCAGCTCTACTGTTTTTACTTTCCTTATTTAATGATGAGTTTCTATCCAGGAAAGCTGTAGTTGCAAACCTGGAAAATTCAGGATCTAGTTATATTTTGCAAACAAAATATGTGGGGAAGAAAAAAAACCAAAACAAAATCTACCTCCTCCAAAAAACCGAAATGCTTTAAAGGTAAGGATGTTTAATAAATTGCTTTTTTGTTGTTGTTGTTTGTTTCTCAGAATATTGCATCTCAGACTGTTTCTCAGTCTGTAAATATAAAACTGAGCTGATGTCTTCTGATGYCTTTCTAGTTATCTGCCCAGCCACGGAGTTACTCTGCTGTTGTCTGCCCAGATGAAAATATTCTCTGCAGCTGCCTGTTTGTGCTTTTTTGGTGTACTATGTCTAAGGAAGAACCACAGTACCCATGGTTAGAAAATACAGGACAGTTTTCTCCTTCTTCCTTCTGGTCAGTTTTGTTACCCTTTTCCAGGGAAAAAAWGTCCAGTCTCATGATTTGGCTAATTTGAGTCCACTTTAAATAGTTCAGTTTCTGACAACTGAATCACATCCTATTGCCAGTGTGCTCAGTGAGGAGCACCAAAACCAGGGGTCTTTCCCCTAAGGCATATAAATGACCCCCAAATATGAATGGGCTTCTCATAATTCCCTCAAGTTAATAATGTGCCTTTTACATATATTTGTGCTTTGGTACAAACTCCACAGAACACAGCACTGCTTTTTACATTTTTACAGAAAGAGTTTGGACAATATCAACTTTCTTCCCATTACATAAGTTTCTGTAATTTTTTAATAAGTAGCTTGGGCAAAACCCTTTCGCTGTCAAAAATCTCACTTTGCCTAACACAGYAGCTGAAATATAACTTCTACAGCTTCATGGGGTGTTGCATCCCCCATGACATCTGACACCTCCCACCTTCCACCTCCCYCCTCTCAACCACACTATGTTCTCAGGAATGCTCATTAGGACTCAGCTTTCATTAATTGATGCAACCTGGGCAGTTACCTCCCATTGAGCTTATTAGAAACACCGCTTCTAGAACTTCTGTTGCTTAATGAGCTTCTTTTCTAATTAGTAGCCTTGAGACTTTATTTTTCTGTCTGAACAACAGRTTGAGTAAGATAATTCTGTTATTGTTTTTTGAGGAAAATCCTGGTAATTACTGACCCAGATTGTGGCCAGGTTGGAAATTTACTGATGACTAAAAGCCATCTTCTTGAGACCCTACAAAGAGTGGTGCTACGTGAGGCCCTTTAACGTCTCCTGAACCACTGTTGGCACCATACTCTGAGTGGGCTCCTCCCAGAGCTCACCAAATCTCCAATTTGCTATATGCAGACAGCTGCTGCTGAAAGCTGATGRTGAAGCCTGAGCCCAAGTCTCCTCTCCCTGAGGATCAACTCTACTGATTGAGAAGATGCAAAGGCTTCCAACATGAGAATTTCACTGAACTCAAAGGGAATTTTTCCAASTATACCTTTGCACATGCTTCTTTATGTGCATGCATATTAGGAATGTTGCATTTTTAGATTCATAATTAAATATTAAAAATTGTGTTAAACTTAGGGTTAAGTTAGATTTATGATTAGATACTGTTACGCTTATAGAAAATTCTGTTGAACCATTTTGCAAGTGTTAGTCAATTGATTAAGTGCTCCTGTTATGGCGTGGATTGGATATTGTTGTGATTTAGTGTTGCTGAATCCTTTAGACCTAAACTGCTGATCCAGTCTGAGATTAAGTTTRGCAGWAGGGTCTGTTCTAAACCTTGYGACTCAAWGGGAGGGCCTCCCTTACTCTTTTCCTTCCTTACCCTTTTTGTGCCTAGTCTCCACATAAACCATTTTAGACTGCTTTTAATCTTCTTTTTCTTTGTGTGCTCTATCTACACAGTAAACAATGTAGTGAACTTTGCCATTGAAATTCCTCAAATTTGTATTATACCTGCTTTTGCTGATACCAGTGATTTGTTTTTAAGTGACCTAAACCACTCATTCACAGCATCTTGCCCCCAGACTCTCATGTCCTCCCAAGGCTAAAGAAGAGCTCTGTACAGGCTTGGGGACATGGACATGAATAAATGTACACAGGGGTTTGTAAATAGCTCCTCCTGGCTGGTCAGTAAGCATTGCCCTGTAGGAAGCCATCCCTGACTTGYAAAGTCTTCTTTCAATGAGAAAAACCCAAAGTCTTCCCTTAGATCTCAGTCTTATTTTCACAATAGATTATTGAGTTGGAATAATCAACCCCCAAAGGAGTTCTYAAGGCAACAACTTTTCTTCAAAGATGTTTTGAAAAAGAGGGSAGCAGGTGCTGTGYTTCTYCTCTTTCCTAAACATGGCACATAGYCACCTCTCTGTGACACTTCAGCTCTTTGGGGTGGTGTGAAGGAGAACTGGAGCTGTCTTTTGCTCCAACTCAGCATGGAAATAGCTCCGTTCTGTGGCCTCCTTAGTCATCACTCTGATCCCCAGAAATTTCATGTATGTCTATTTGTTTATATGATCTAGTTCTCATCTATATATGTCTTCTGTCTTTTCAGCATTTGCCCATCCACACCACAGGTCAATATAATGCTGGCTTTCAGATAGGTTATAATGTGTAATTTTCAGGCCATGGAAGACTATTAATGGAAAACCCAGTCTGGATTAACTGCATATTTTGTTAACAAGCATATTTGGTCTTCTGTTTCTCAGCAGTTCTGAGCAGTGACTATCTTCAAATAAGAGGAGAAAACTCACAGTACAGTTGTCCTAGAACATTTGGTTAGTTTTGCTCCCTCTTCATCTCCTGTAGAAAGTGGTGATTAACTCTTCCCTGCCTTTACAGTCTCCACATCAGGAGAGGTGGAAGCAGAACAGTGCCTGCCTCCTGAGGAGCCTTGATTCAGCATCCCCAGTATCCATTAGCACAGGACAAGTAACCAAAGTTTCTTGATGGGACAGAAGAACTGGTAATTCAAAAAAATTTAGTAAATTTTGGACCTTGTAGAGGACTTGCAGATAAGGGCTGAAAGAACACCAWAAATGGTATGATTTTTCAAAGCTGGCAGCAATCTGAGTATATGAACTGTGTTTGTGTCAGGACTCATAAGCCCTGTCCAAGAAGATGACAACACCTTCAGTCCTGAGTTCTTATCTGAAAGCCAGCTATAACGTGATCTGTGAAGTTTTTTGGGTTTATTTTGGTTTCAAAACTGATTGTGTTTYCACAGAAGTAGCAGCTGCTGGTGTATACATGTTATGTGACAGTTTTTCAGCTTTCTTTTCACTGGTGAAAAATAAGTCTTAGCTTTTCAAGGTAACAGATGCAAGTTTAAAACTAATGTAGCCAGAAGGTGAATACAATGTTCAATTATTTATATACTCTTTGGGTTTATCAAACTGGAAGGTTACATCAGTGMGTTTCAGTTCATCCCCAACATTTTTATGCAGTCTCTGAACATTTTTGTTCCATCCTCTTTATGCTGAACCTATGAATGCTGTATCAAAAATTTCACCACTTTTGGAAATAATTTTATTTCATTATTTCRTCCTTGCACAGGTTCCATTCCAYGGTTTCATAAAAAATGCTRGCTTTGAAACATAAAGGAGWAATACTTGGTTACTTTTAAATACTTTGTTACTTTTCTAGAAACAGTTTTCGTTTACCCCCAGAGGGTAGTGCTTTGAGAAATGAGAAACTTACAGGGCTATTTAAGTTACTAAGTCTTCTTATCCTTTCCAATTATGCAGGCAGAAGAGGGATTTTTGTTGTCGTTGTTATTCCCTCAGAGGAAAAAAACGGGCACACAGAAGAATAAAAAGTAAACACCCAGAGTATCTGATTCCACACTTCAAGGAAATCGGTCTTGATCCCTCGCAATTACCCTGAAAGTGACACAGTGACATTTTTCTTCTGGCATTTGCAATCCTCCATTACTGTGTAACACGTACAGTGTGGGGCTGGATTTGCATATCACCAAGCATTCCAACAGGAAGCCTGGCAGCTGCCATGCTGTCACATTTGCCTGTGTTTGGAAGCATTCAGATGCTACCTTTCCTTTTGAGGTCCTAATAATGGACTAAATATAGGAATATTCTCTCATGGTTATTGTTCCAAGGCCAGCATGAATAAATGCATCTTCTGGACCAAACATCAGTTCTTACACATTTTGTGATCTAAAAAAAGGAAACCGGTCATTCCTGGGAGTCTGCAGTGCATAAGATTAAGCTTAAAATAAATAATTAAAATCTTTTCCATGTCAATTGCTTGCTGTTATATCAAGTACTAAAGTTCTAAGAAGTACTGCCAAGCTCTGTGAACATTTAAAAACTAGAATGCAGCAAGTATTGCACCAGAGAACCTTCTAGGATTTGGTGCAAAATCCAAATGACATCTAATTTTGAAAGAAAAAAAGAGGATTAACACAGTGTCCACCCCCAATTCTGCTTTCAAGTCAAAGTACAGCTAAAATTTTCATGAGCCTTAATGACAGTGGCACTGCAAGAGAAGCTGCTCACAATTTGGTTCTAAGAACTACCCACTAGATTGTGTTACTGTTCACAACCCCAAACTTCAGTAGTRATTTTCCTGAAGCTCCCTCATCTCYTCACAAAACAGCAATGTCAGTAAGACAGCTAATCATTACACCAGTTCTCACATGTTTTTGTACAGACACAAACACTGAATTATTTTCCACATAGCTTCAYGTAGGGTAGAAAAGCAAGAAGAGAGGAAAATGAGAGAATATTTATTGATGGTGTGTAYGCAACACCAACACATCTCTGAGCTATTTTCCAGTCAACCAGTGAAGGAGAAAACATCTCTCCAACTCTTCACGGGCACATGATGAACTGTTCTCTTGTACTGCTTGTTTCTCCTCCAGGAGCTGTGGCAGTGGTGTTGTAGCTGCACCAGTARAGTGAATAGGGGTAGAATGTGGGTGTGAGCACTAACCTGCTGTCATCCTTATGACTTAATTACTACTGCAGTACCTGAAATTCCTTTTTACAKTTATGGAAAGAAGAGGGAGTAGTGACTGGTAGGAAACTGATAGGGAGAGAAGGCATGAAATATGACAATAAGGCAATGCATGACTTTATTAAATGTGCAAGGATAGCTACGGGGTTTTCTTTTCCCTAAAGGCCTCAGATGAAAATATAATAAAATAGTTTTTAGAAGAAGCATTAGAAACTCCASTTATCTCCATGTATATGTGGATATTTACACTGAACAATCTTCAGATTCTTTTATGCAGATTTGTCTGCAAAATTTGTAGATTTGTTTGCAGTTGATAGAAATGCATTTGAGTTCTGTCTTTTGAASATAATCTGAAAATAAAAGTTGTATTTTTCACGTTTTGCCTTTTTTAAAGTAGAATAAATTACTCTTATCTTCCTGAGTTCTTATCTGTGTTTTAGTGCCTTAGCCGCCACATCTGTGTTGTTTTGCAAAAATAATTTTACCAGCTGGACCCAAGATCTCACTGGAGTTGCCTCTTTTAGAGGAGATATCCCACTCTCTTCTCCCAGGGTTGCCAATACATGTTACCCAGTTGCCAGTGTCCCTTGCCAGGGTGCCAGTGATCAGGGACAGGGAAAAAGAAAGCTTAATTTATTGCTTCTTTGAGTAGATATCTGAAAGAGAGTCCATGTCCTTGAAGTGTAACTTCCTCATTACAGAGTGTGCAAAAGGCTTATAATGTTTTCACACGTGCCAACGTGTCCATTGCAGGCACTCAGAGCTGAATGAGCTGAATCCCAGCATGGCTGATTTGTGGCTCTGCTATTGTTAGCTGCCAACAGAGGCTGAAGKATTTTACCTTGAAATATTTTCCTTACGCCAAGATCAGGAAATGCACTACATTCTGCCAGTGTTCAAAATTAATTTTGCTTATGGGAAATTTGAACAATACAAGATGCCAACCAAACAAATTGGGTTTTTTCTCTGTTTGGAGGTGCCCATGAAATCTGGATCTGTCTAGATTTGACACTAATTCTAGCACCTGAGACATTCCTGCCTGTGAAGTCAAAGTAAAAGGTGTTTATAATTCATCACTGTCTTCCTGAAAACGGAATCTCATAAGCATTTGGTGGTAGTCTTGGAAGTCATCAGGTATATATTACTAGAATAAGAGAAGTGGAGAAATCAGGCTTCTAAAATCACTCAGCATTAATATCTTTATCTAAAATAAAAGCAAACTTTKAAGAAGTAATGGATCAGATTCCAAATACTTCTGGCCAAGAACTATGCTTTTTTTTTACCATTAATATGAGATTAGATCATAATTGTAAAAGTTATGGTTCTTTTATTGTGGTAGGCAGACAGGATCTAATGGGGTATCCAGGATTGTGCTTGACACTGTTCAAGTACATAAACAGAAGTGATTCACAGAGACTAAGCTGCCTGTCACTTTGTATATTTTAGGTGTAATTCTATTGAAATATAGGACTGCACTATAGAATTTTAAATATTATTAATTTAATAGGTTGCCTCCTGACATTTGTATGTTGTTTAGGAAGGTATTATCCCCCCTGTTTTGGTCAGCCAGTCTTTCTACCCTAGGATGCTGCTTCTTATTGTGACCTTTGAAAATCTGTAATCAGGGCTGTAATTGATGGCTTGGCAGAGAATAAGAGGGTTACTGCTGAAATGCTAGAGGATTTAAGGTCAAACAGAATGACCAGTTTCTTCCAAAAGTGAGAAGAGAGGAAATGCAAGAATYTTTAGGCCAATTAATGATGAAATTAATAGTCAGATACAAAGAGAAAAGAGCCTGAATACTTGACATTAGCCRTTAAACAAATACAAAACTGCTATAATTTTTGCTCAGATAAAAACTCCACTTGGTGATGGGAACATAATGACAATTTCCATTTCATGTGAAAGGTCAGTAATAGGAGCCAAGGGTCAAATTCCACAGTGCTCTGTAACTATATTTATCATCACTCTTTTTGTTCCTGCAATACAAGTWAATATTGCATAAATTTGTTTCACTGTTCTAGATCCCATTAGAATGAAACACAGCTTTGGTAAGAATAATAGAGGGGGATATTTAGATTTGATTGCCACCTTTTAGAGTCACTGCAAACTGCTAGGTGTCCATTTAAGCTGAGAGAGGGTAAAAGCCGTTTGTTTGCCTACTCAGTCCTGCACTGTGGGTTAGAAACAAAACCATTGTATCGGGTTTCAAAGACTCAGATTCAAAGAAGGCTTGCACAGGGTTCTCCAGGAGATAACTTCACATTCAGCAATGTTTGCTATCCTTTGGAACAAACCTAGAAAGAAAAAAAAAACCAAAAAAAAAACAAACCCCAAGAAACCCCCATTCATTGATCACAACACTGAAATGGAAAGTATTTTCAGAGAGGTTAAATTAGGGGGTGAAATACATTATAAACCTGGGGCCTGGTTTTACKTTCTCCAGGAATCTAACAAGCTGAGGCCAATACTGAGGATAAATGTACTGAAACTATCCCTTTCCCTGCTGTTAAGTTGCTGTCAYACAACTTCAGCCAAAAGATACAATTTAATGAGCTTATGGGAGAAAACGAACCCTTATCCTAATTTTTATTTGGACATTCTCCTACCTCCCCCCATTCATTTCTGGATGTATTTCAAGTTTCTGACTCACTTTGTTATCTGTGGCACAGTGACTATCATGAGAACATCTTTTTGGGGCTTAATATCATCAGGAATGTTGATGTGGCATTTGGGGTTTTTTTTCAGACTCTCCAATCTACTATGATTAATAGTCTTGCAACTGTCTTTATTCAGGACTTATTTTTCCCCCTTGTTTTGTTTTGTTTTTTTTTTCAGTTTGTTCGTTTTTCTCTTTCAAATAGAAAGTACTCCTTCGACTGATAGAAGTGACATATAAGTGTTCCAGCCCACCCTGATACCTGACATTACTCCTCCTCAGGTGCAGTTCTTGTCATTTCCCTTGGTTGAACTTCTTGAAGACTCACATCTTCAGGAACATGATTTTCAAATYAACATATCCAGCACCTTGTGCAAAATGGAGTGTAAAATTGTCCCAAAAACTCCTCAGGAAAGTAAGTGCTGAAAAACAGTGAACATAGTCCAGTTCATAAACTGGATAAGCTACCTCTGGAGAATCAGGGATCTTCAGAGGGAGGATATGGCCACCCAAGGCTTGGGCCATAGGGAGTGTCTGATGCTTCTGAGATTGGGAGAAGTGGTGTCCTACCTGCTAGAAACACACTTGGTTGAGGAGCTGACTTGCCACCAAAGCAGCTGCCAGAGGAGGTGAGCAGCTTTAGCTGCATCCAGGAGGATTAAGAGATCCTAGAGAGGCAAGAGACTGGACCTGCATCACASCAAAGGAGGGATGGCCAGAAGCTGYAATGATTCAGGAGTGGAKGACWGAGATGGAGGAGGTTGGAGACATGAGACTTGGAATCAGAGGAAGGCTCCTACTCCATGGGCAGACCAGCAAGGATTGGTTCAGAGCCCTGGGAAGTTACAGAGGGAACAAACACCATCATGAGGGGCTTCAGATTTGATCAGACTTGAACCAAGCATTTGCACTAGGAGAATGAACAGGTGAGGATGRTTGGAGATTTCCCTTTGAGGAGGACAGAAACATTCACCTACCATCCTCATATATGTGATCTATCAGCAATCATAGATCAACACAATACAACAAAATCTCTGATCAGCAGAGGAGCAAGAGTTTGCATAGAAGAATTTTAGAGGAAACAGGCAGCAGTGATGTCTTGGGCACCTAAGCAGGCTTGGGGCTGTGTAGACTGTCCTGTTAGAGTAAGGTATCTGTATTTTACTGAGGTGAATTYCATGCAGTTAGAATCCATTTAAACACCCAGCAGCACTGGTCACAGTATGCTGTCCTTCATCTGTCTCTTTCCCATGAGTTGTCAAAGTAAGTGGCTGTGGCTGTGGTGTGGGTTGTGCAGACACACTTCCTGAAAGGAGCTGTGGGCTTCTCCAACATACAAATGAAAAGATGTCCTCAGAATCACAAGGCTATATGCTAAATGTCATGTCATGTCCTCTTTCTTGGCTCTCCAATGCACACCAGACAAATCTCACAAAACAACACCATGTATTTCTTGGATTTTTAGAGCTGAGGGACGTGACTTTGTTATCAGTGCAGCCACAAGCAGAATGTACAAAAGCCCTGGGAACATCTTGGAGAAATTAATCTATCAAGGGAATATGGAAGTCATAACAGCTCCCAAGGGAGTACCAGTCAACATTCAAGACTTTGTACTGTGACTAGCTGTCCCAGCTGGTAGTGAGGATGGAGTTTAATCTTTTGCTCTTCCATCCAAAGTGCGCGGCATCTTTAAGCAAAATTGGTCTTCATTTATGTCACAGGAGTATTTCCTTTAACTTACATTTTTAACTTTGCATTCTTTCTTGCAATGCTGCATGTTGTAATTGCATTGTTTCTCTGTAACCATGTTAGCTCTGTTTACTTGAAATGGATATGGAAAATTGCTCAGATGGTTTATCCCTTCCTGGCAAATACCTTTCACAGGATGACGCTAAGTCGGAAAAACTGACAGATTCCTCTTCTACCCTATCTGGACCCTATCCATATTTCTTCCCATCATTCTTTAGGRCACCTGGACTCTTAAAAGAGGAAGGTGAACCACTCTCAGCCTTCTTCTGCTGTTCTCATAACAAATGCAGAGAAAGATTTCTGTGAATGCTGAACATACTGTGCAGAGTCTGTGAGACTCTTTGGGTCCATTGCTATTTATAATAGTTGTTGATGATATTCCATTTTTCTCCCTGAAGGTCCCAAAGGGCATTGCAAACATCTGGYTGGATAGCAATCCCTAGTTCAGAGACTCTTTCAATCCAGCTGCTACCAAACTGAGGCATGACAACTGCTTAGTGCTTGGAGGCAGGGAAAACAATGGTGTCTTCAATGCTCAGACCTGCTGCTGTCTCCTGTGCATTTTGAAAAATCTGCAATATATTTCCCAGGATTTCATATATCAGATGCTTCAACTGGAAGATGATTTCTTAAAATCAAAGTGTTCATRTAGCATAGAAGAATGGCAGCTGTCTATCAAGAACCTGAAATAAGGYACATACCCATGGGYAGCAAATTCATCACCTGTATTCTGTTCAYCTGGGACATTCTTGTGAGAAAGAACTGATCCTGAAGTATGCACTCAGGTGRACCTGCCTCTCCTTGGGGTGGCCTTGTATCTACCACTAAAACTCTGATCTTTTACATGCCTTATATTCATCTTATAGCCCTTGGTTGAGGCCTTGCTGTTAGAAAGCTCTCTTGTATTGCTTTCAAGTGTTCCAGTTACAAAAATCACCCCACTGCAGCTGATGCATTGTCCCAATAATTTCTTATGCTGCCTCCAAGAAGGCACAGCTCATTCTTGCACTAAATTTTGTTAGTCTTCTTGCAGCCATGAGTACACTGAGTATGCAACTCTCAGACACTGCATTTATGTGTATAAATTTGCTCCAATAGTAAACTTTTGATGTCTGGCTTGCTTTATCTAGGGAAGATATTATAAATCTGTTCTTTTTTGTTCTAATTTATAATGTGTTCTTGGAGTCCRGGTGTTAAATGAATTTAACAGTTTGTAAAAAAGTCTTTCCCAGCTAATGTGATTTTTCTAGAGTAACTTGGGTCCATGACTAAAGCTCCTTCCTTTCCTAACACATTTGAACAGATTTGTAGCAACTCTGCTATGTCTTTATAAGTAAACTGAAGAGAATCTGGCCTTGGTCTCAAGCACATTGCATGACCATGTGTGCTGTTAAATATTTTGCACTTTCCRTGGCAGGAGTTTAGCTTGAGCAAATGGATTCCCTCCCTCCAAACAAACCAGTGACTATTGATATTTCAGAAATCCAAGGATGAGMAGGAGTAGGATGCCCACAGACATATTTGTTTTCAAAGTCCCTGAGATGCACCCAGCTGGATGTGTGGTGTCAGCTGTGTAAGGACAGGCAATGCCTTGTTATTTTATTCACAGAGTATAAACACAGCTTCYGTGAAAGCCTAAGCAGGCATTATGGAAGGAGTCATTAGGAAGAAATTCTTTACTGTGGGGGTGGGTGGTGAGACACCAGAGGAGTTTGCCTAGAGAAGTGGTAATAGTTGGCCTATCCTTGGAAGTGCCCAAGGCCAGGTTTTATGAGGCTTTGRGAAGCCTGGTCTAGTGGAAGTTGTTCTTGCCCATGGACAGAAGGATTGAAACGAGAGTGATAATTAAGGCCCATTCCAACCTGAACTCTTCTACAATTCTATGAATATGGCAAATGACAAATTTGTGGTAATAAAACTATTTGGCATGTTCAGAAGGGAGGAGGAGCTCTTGACATCCTCAAGGGCTGAGTATCTGCAGCCCATCCAGAAAAACTGGGAGACACCTGGCTGGAGCTGTTGGATGGCTGGTAGGAAGCTGTAGATGCATAGATTATTTGTCCACTGAATGAGCAGTTGTCCTATGCATAGAGGACATCTGAGCTCCCTCCCTGTGTGCTCAGAACACTTCACACATCTCTGTGGCTGGGGAATCCCAGCTGTGGATGCAGTAGCCATAGGGATGTGTGCAATTCTTGCCATCTGTAATGTGTGTTGACAGGATGAGTCAAAACACCCATTCTGTTTCCGTGCTGTGTTTTAAATATAACACCCTATCAGCTGTGTGCAGGAGACATATCCACAGAGATTTGTTGGGGCTTCACCATTTTTAGAAACCAGACTCCCCCAGTTTCACAGAGAATAGATATCCAAATGCCCTTGTAGTATGAGTAAAAAGGTCTGGAGGGAAAGTGGCTAATATTTTCAAACTCTTCCTACTCTCTCTTTGTTCTTTCCTTATTTCTATTGCATTCTTCTCACACTACACACAGTTTTTTTTTCTGAATTTGAATGAGTATATACATTATGTTACTGTTTTATATTATTATTGCTATAGAGATTATTTTGGCAAGTAAAATTGCCCCTACATATGATGATGAAAATATAACACATTTTAGAATTCATCTGAGTCAGATTTAATTTCTTGACAAGTTGTACATTTTAAAAAAATGTTATTTCATAAAAATTAAACATAGTGCTTATTCAATCATCTGTTGCAACCATCTGCTGCTGATATATTATTTTGATTTATCATCCTAAGCCTGGCAGGACCCCATCCTGTCCYCAAGGAAGTCAACTGTGATTTTATTGTTCCCTTCACTCAAAGCAGGACACAATCTCTGTTCAACTTATTACCTAAGGTGAATTATAATGTAGTCTTCTTTCACTACTCTGCAGTTAATAATTTCTACAGCAATAGCATTGCCATATTGGAATTTTTCAAAAGTGCTTTTCAAACATAACATTCCTCTCACAAACATTTTTGCAATTGCCTGTGGGCTAATCATATTTAAAATTCATAAGAAAATGTGGTGCTTAAGTACAAATATTATGAAGTGTACTGAGTTACAGCCACTGATCTCCTTAAGATGCTRCTTATTTGGCACATCAGCCACCAGATTAATTAATGTTTCTTGGATAGGTATAGTTGATTTACATTACATTCAGCTTCCCTGAAGTATATTATCTTTTCTATTCTTATACCAAATGAACCATATTTTTGTAGTAATCATAGTTTCTAGCTGCTGCCTTAAAGATTAATCTCCAGTATCTATGTAAACKTCAATATTTTCCTTAAATCCTATTATTGCTGGCTGCACTCTAAAATTAGAAATGAAAACCTTATGTTTGCAAATGCARCCTGTCCAAATATTTCAGATAAGACACTTCAAGACTACTTGCTGATTTTCTTAATAAAATACCTATTAATATATGTTTCAAAAACCCTTGTACATATCCACATACCCTCTTTCTATATGAAGGATTTTTGAAGCAAATGAAGCAGTGCTTCAACTATCCTTTATATGTATGAAATACAACCATGTTAGAGACAGGCACACACCACTACCTGAACAGATGTGATAATTTGAYGTCCATATCAACATTTTTATTTTTACTGCTGTACATCATATTTTTCCATAAAGCACAAATATTTGGCATTTCCTGCCTTCTGAGACAGCTTTTTGAGGAAACAAGGCACTTTTAATTACAAATACAGTTTCAGCCACGAATTCCTAACAGCTGGAGGAGCTTGACCATTCCCAGAAATATTGATGGAAGTGAAGAGGTARTCCTGTTAACTCCCATGCAAATTTCAAAGCACTGGGCCTAGATAAAATCAAAGATAAGTATTTTTTAAAAATTAACAAATTAAAGCACTTCTATGCCCCTTAAACTATTAAAAATTATTCAGATTTCAATTTGTCATACCTTCCTACAGCTGGAAAAATGAAGTTGACAGCTGTGTATAAATCAATGGTTATTCAAGAAGTCATTGTAAAGTACACACAGACACTGGCTGTGATTAGTGCTCTGAAGTCTAAGGGTGTGTGGCTAAAGCTGATGTGGTCTTGAGTGAAATTCTCTGTATCAGCCCATGGGCAGATAACACTAATAATTGTCATCAAGTGGTTATGACCAAATTACACATCTCATCTTGAATGGCAGGAGCTGAATTCAGCAGATTSCATATAGTGTTTGTAAAATCCTGGGAAATAGGGTACCCTACAACAAAGGAGATGCTTCCCAGTTAGGAGAGGGAGAGTTGTTATCCAACAGTGTGGTTTGGGGATCCYATGGAACCTGCTCAGTAACTGCATTTATCATGGTCAGCCAGACTTTCCATCTMCACTTCCAACTCCCTGACCTCTCCCTGGGCAAACTGCATCTATAGGTGAAGTAATTAAAAATTAAATGAAAAAAAAACAAAAAAGAAAGTAAAAATCATAATGATTTCTGAGTATGTTGATAAATCCAGACAAAGGCAGAGGGAGGAACAACTTTTCCATTCTATACAAGTCTTTGATCCTATGTGGCCTCTGTCTAAAAAAATAAATGAGAGTTTTATTTAATTTTCCAAGCAAGCACTTTAAAATAAATATATAATAAAATAAACTTTAAAATAAATAAGTCTGTTGGAAAAAACCCCAACAAAACCAGAGCAAACCTGCCTGTTCCTCCTACTTAGTAACCTGCTTCTCTCCACTGAATGTAAAGAGGACACTGATGATTAGAAGTCTTTGAACCCCAAAGCTGAGGCATCTACATCTTCACAGAGCATGAAATTAAAGCGAGACACTTTCATAGGTTGTTGGAGATGCTACCTGTTTAATTAGTCTGAAATTAGAGGTGTTATTGGGAGATAATGTACTTTGATGTTCACTAATACAGAAATAGCAGTTTTGATTCAGTAAGCCTTTATCCTGAAGCATGCTGAGAACTGGGAATGCATACAAGGGTAGTTACGACTTCCTGCATTCCCCACTTCTGCATTTTTCCCTGAGCACAAGTTTCTGTCCCCTTGAAGCACATTTCTGACAAGAGAGGAAAGTGACTGAAAGAGCTTGTGTTTGCCAGGATAAATCTTGCCAGACCAACCTGATTGTCTTCTACACTAATGGGGCTGGGTTCCTGAACAAGGAGAGAGCAGGGATAGCATTTGCATCAACTTTGGCAAGATTTCCAGAAACATCTCCCMCAGTGTTCCAGTATTCRTGTTTGGACACCACAGCCAAGCTAGGTGGCYAATTATACAGGTAGGAAACTGGATAGGTAAGCTAATCAAAAGAAAAATAAATACACACTGCAACAAAGGCTAGGGGAAAAAATAGTGGGTTTTTTTTTCTTCAGGTCTTCCTTTTGTTTTTTTCCTACTGTTACATGAAGGTGTGGCTGGAGCAGTATCTCTCTGAGGAGAGGCTTAGGGAGCTGGACTTTCACAGCTTGCAGGYGTGGGTTTGGGGAGAATTTAACATCAGGCACCAGTGCCTGTGTGGAGATCATCAAGGTTATGTAGCTGGGCTCATCACAGCCATGCAGGGTGGGATCACAAAAAGCAACAGCAGTAACTAAAGCAGGAGAGGCTCACCCTCAAGATCAGGAGAAACTTTTCCCATGAGAGGACAGTCAGGCAGCCTTTGTCCGGGGATTTGCACTGGCTGGGAGTTCTGAGCATTTTGGACTGACCCCAGAGCTGAACCTGCTGCAAGCAGGAAGTTAGACCAGGACCTCTGGAGGTCCCTCCCTGCCAGAATGATCCCATCATCCTCCACTGTCTGACATACAGAGCAAGGCTAAAGAGACCTTTTCTCTCACTTGGCCTCATCATTCCACTATTCTTCACTAACAAATGATGAAGGAAAGGAAAGGATAAAGGTGGCTTTTTAAAGTAATTTCTTCTCCTTGAAGAAATTGRTTCCCCACTGACCTATCTTATTCCACAGCATTCTACCAAAATGCCTAAAAATATAACAGTGAAATGTATTTTGTTTTAATCACTTTTCTAGGAAGTCCCAAAATGAAAGTTAATTTTTGTAAWGGGGTTTTCTTACACGTCCTGCCAGGTGCTGGCTATTTACCCTACCAAATTGTGTTAGCAAGAATACCTATAGAGTGTTAAGAATACTTTTTTGTTTCTCTCCGGAAAATAATTATATGCATTGCTTCCAAATGGTTTTAGTAGCAGCAGCTACACATAAAAGGCCTACCTGAATAAAATATCTGATGAACATGTTACCAAAGGCTGAGAAATAGATACAAGCAACACATTCTTCTTCTGATACATTTACTGAGAAGTTTAAACTTTTTTGAGATCTCTTTACTCCCTCTTTAAGAAAAGAAAAAATTAAAAAAACAGAAAAAAACCCCCAAAAAACCAAAAAAACAACACACACAAAAAACCCAAAGCAAGCAAGCAAACAAACAAGCAAACAACAAAAACCCACACACACAAAATGAACAAAAAAACAAACAAACAAAAAACCCCCCAAAAACCAAAAGGAAAATTTTTTTAGGGAAGGCAGTCACTGGCCTGCTGCTTGCAAAAAAAGAATGTAATTAGAATTTACCTGCTGTGAATGAAGAAGGACAGAAAGAATTCAAGCCTCAAATTGCTATTCAAATGTCAAGAAAGGCTGGGTGAATCTGAACTTTGGGAACATTAGGTAAATGATACCTAGAGGTTGTTTAATCTAGGACAGTGGGAGCAACAATCATTTTTGTATAAGTGGATGCAACTTCATTTCCATGAATGAAGCTAGAGCTGTATTCTTCCCAATCACCCTGTACATTACAACCCATGTTAGATTAATGTGCTGCTTTTTATTTCCTGTTTTCTCCACAGTCTTTTACAAATACTTCACCTTTATGGGTGACATTAATTTTGCTTAATTTGGCCTTTAAAAGGTGGATATCTGTCATAGAGTTGGGCATCTGTCATAAAACGCATTCGTTTTATAGACAACAGAGATTATGCATTTAACAATTTCTTTTTTTTCCTCCTGCAGTAGAATGTAACTCTGGGTCTCTTGGGGAACAGCAAGGACTCAAGCAAGCTGCTGTGGACCCTCCACTCTGACCTCCTTCTGCCAGACACTCGCACTGCAGATCCTGCCTGACCTGGCCTCACTGCCAGTTGTTCCCTGCACTGTTTTTCTAGTTCTCAGCACAAAATCTGAGCACTAAAAATCAATTTTTTTCAGCTTCTTATGTCTCCCAGTCCATAGAAGATGTTTTCTTCTTTCCCAGTTTCCCATCACCTTCCCAAATGGTTTCTTCTGCCCTTAGTGCCCAGACTCCWGATTTTCCKTTCCAAAAGTSTTATCTTACTCCAGACACTCTTAGAGATAGGTTTAGACTTCAAAACATCACGACAATCTGAACCTTTCACTTCAGCATAGAATTAAAAAATAGTTTGGGTTAGAAGRGACCTTTCAAGSYCATCTAGTCAAACCTTCCAGCCATGAGCAGATCTTCAGCTAGGTCAGGTTATCTAGAGCCCTATCCAACCTGACCTTGACCATTTATAGGGATGTGGCATCTTAACAACTGTCTTGGCAACAGTTCCAGGGTTCCACTACCCTCACTTTAAAAAAATCTTCTCTGTATATCCAATCTAAATGGACCCTTTTGAACTGAAGTTCAAAACCATTGCCMTTTGTGCTATTGCAACTGGCCCTGCTAAAAGGTCTGTTGCCATCTTTCTTATRRGTCCCCTTTATATATATGCTATTCYTAATTTAATAGGRCAACACCACTGAAATCCATCAAAACTATCACAGAATAAATACTTATCAGGTCTGACCACTGATCCTTCAGATTTATYTCCCTTTCTCTGTATCAGACATTAACAAAGGAGAAAAATTTACGTCCTCCTTTCCCTGCTGAGAACCTGAGATTCCCCAACTGAAGGCAAAGAAACACTGGGGACAATCTGTTGGAATTCTGTTATGGAGTCCCTCATGTAAAGAATGAAGTGGATAAAGCTTTTCCATGAACCACCTGGAGGAGTTTCCCAGTGGCAGGCTCTGTTCCTCAGCTTGGATTTCAACAACATGGACTTCTAGAAGACAAAAAACTCAGGACTGTGCAAACAACACAGGATGCTGCTGTTCTTTCCTTATGCAAATCCCAGAGGGAACAGTCAGGGTAATGGTCTACCTGACCCCTGCTCRTAAGCAAGAGATAGCTGTTGAGTCTGGTGGTAGCCAAGGACACTGTATTCAGATGAAACTGAACTAGAGAAATGTAGTAACACATTGAAATCTGAGTTGGAAAAGACACAGAGCTGGCTCCTACCAGCCACTTCAAAGCTGAACCCCTTTACCAGGATTAGTCAGTGCAAGGCAGTCAAGTCACTGAAAATCACTACATGTATTTTAGTCAGCAGGCATTTAGCCAGGCTAAGTGGCAGCGGCCTGTCTCTGAGTTAAGTGCAGTATTTTTCTCYTTGCAGTRTGAGGCAGTCACACAGTGATGCAGTTCTTAATGTCACAAACCTTTCTCTGAGTCAGAGACTGCTATTCTCTCCATGGCTGCAATAACTAGCAATGTCAGACACCAGCTTGTTTGCATGTAAGGAACATCAGATGTGTGCTACACATATGTACCATACCACGTCAAACAGCTATCCCTCTAAAGCTTTTTTTAAAAGCATTTTCAGGACTTTTTTCTTTCATGTTGTTTCAGTGATTTAAGATTTTAGAAGTGTGAAAAATTAGATATATACAGTTACATTTTTATAAACATTTTCCTGTAAAAGATATTTTTATGTATCTATATCTAGATATAGATAAAAGCAGTGTGCCATTAGGCTATTACCCTTTATGCATAGCAATTTGCTCCTTTTAAATATACTTTCACAGTGATTGAAGTTAATGATTGAATCTTCTGCTTTAATTACATGTGTCAGAAGTAATTTATCAACAGAGAAGTAATTAATCTGTACTTTAATAAGCAATAGCTCATATGATCTGTAAACGAATTTTTAATCTGCTTTTCTGCCCCTTGGAATTCCCAAGGATATTTTAGAGGAGATTGAGTGAGAACCATATTTTCTTAAGTTACTCTTTACAAGCTGTTTTTTTGATGTAGCTTATTAAAAGTTGTAATAAATCAAGATATTTTGATAAAAGTCAGATATAGATACTTCTCCTCAAAGCACACACACACACACACAAAAAATGTTTTAAACTTCTGAATACCCATCATCTGACAAAGATTTCAGCAGAGCAATTTTACCTGCAAAGCATCAAACAATACTAGTGTTATAGTAATTTTTATTTGCAGAAGTGAAATAAGGAAGTCATCCCTTCAAATTTGAGATAACTTGAGATGACTATTCCAAGCTATGGGTTGGTCTGATTCATTACAAGGTTAATGATAACATTGAATTGAAAGCACAAAGCATCCAATGAAAGCAAATAAAATGACAAAGTTTAGCAGGATTACAGCTTTGTTTCACCAAAAAAAAATTAGACTTTTGGATTGTAAAAGACTAATAAATTAAGGGTTTCCCATAACTCACATRTGCCTTTAAAGTACAATGGCATCCTGCTAGGAAATTCAATAGAGCTGGCTAATAAATAAGTGTAATGAATATATATTTAGTAATTAGTAATGCTCTGCCAACAAGTAGATGTATTTCTTAGAACAACAGCCTACTTATTTGTTTAAATATTATAGTGTCACCTTAAAATAAAATCTTRAATTTGGCTGAAGGAGTATTTTGACAGAGCATTTCTAACACTCAGCCAAACCATAGAACATTGTTTTATGTCACTTRTTTGCAAAAAGCACTTATAAATAATGCCTGCCTTGAAATTGCTTGTCAAAATATGATATTGAAATTAAAAGGACACCTGTTATATGGATATATATGAAAGAAAGATGATGGTGCAAAATGTAATTTTRGAAATGCATACTTCAAATTTATAGAAAATATATTTAGAGGAAATCAGACAAAACAAATTTAGCTGTTCTAATGTCCTCTTAATAGAGCAGACTGAATTCTATACATAGTTTTTTATGGTGTAATAATTTTTTTTTTCTGAGTGGTCAGATGACAACACATTCATTTATAATTGCTCACATAACGAAGTTTAAGTCAYACTGAGATAGGGCTGAAAATAATTCACTGTTTTTCATACACAAGTCTCATCTTTTAAAAATGCCAGTCACCAATCATAAGCAGACAATCCACGCAATTCAGAAAGCAAAACACAAYGAACAGAGAGCAAGTAGTCACTCTTCCTCTTGAAGAGGAAAAAGCAAGAAATTAAAGGAGATATATCTGTAAAAAAGAAAATCAAATGTGAAAGAATGACCAGATCCTCTCTCAGAGAAAACTACTCCAGGTGAGAAAAGGGTAAAATCAGATTCCAGAGCAGAAAGCACTGGGGTGCAAACCCAGGCTCAGCAGGGTGGTGAGCTCTGCTGTGAGAGCAGGGCTGACTGTTGTAGGATTTGTCCCATGCAGTCCAGCCTACCCTCATGTTGTGGTAGGTCATGACACATCATCATATCTCTTTATCAAAATACCACCTGATGTTTATAGCAGACACYGTTGTGACAAGCTCTTGTGCATATTTGCTGACTAAACATCCTTGTCATAAAATTATATGTTGCCATGTGTTGCGGCATGCATGGACCAGGCTGCTCCCTCATCACAGAGACCACTGAAATAAAGACTAAAGAGACATCAGAATCTCATTCACCACATATAGGGTTTTTTTACAGGGATTCAGAGACCCACAGCATGCTCAGTTTGGCTCGTAGAGCAAGATGCTTCTTGGGAAAGGACAGAGGACAAACTGTTTCCCTCKGAGGAATCTGACATTGGCATTCTTCCTCTCTTCTCCTTTCAGCAGCCAGGCTGTGTCACATGGTGCTGCCAAATTTCAAATTAAGTTAATTGGTTCTCATTTTAACATTGAGAATGTGGAAGACACACATTCTCATACTGTGTCTTCCACAGTAAAGAGTTGAAACTGTGTTTTGCACAGACACACGAGTCATTCCTGCTCCTTAAACTCTGAGGAGTTTGACTACCTTCAAAACACAAGATGGGTGTCCAGAGGAAGCATGGTCTGTTAGAAACTTCAGTTGACCCCTTCACAATGTAAGGCAGTCTTTGCCTGGCCTGCCCTAGCCCTGTGTCTGTACTCACCCTCATGCAGACAAGAAGGCAGCATTTGACTCTGGGTTTCTCCCAGTGTGTAGACACTGAGGCTGTATCTCTCAAATCCTACCCAACACGCTCATTTACTCCAGGATTTTCCTTTTCCTGTCACACAGAAGCACTGAAATCCGTTACTTCTTGGAGCATTGACAAATATGACCCCTTTTGAAACCCTGCTGAAAGATCCAAGGATTTCAATGTCCTTTTAAGGTTGCCGTGAGCAATCTTATCTTAATCTAAAGACAATCTTGACCAGGGGGTCAAGATACAATAGCCAGGTCCCTTTGAACCTAGATGATCCTGTCAAGACCAGTTTTCCTAGTAGCCCTCAATATCATTTGCTCTGCCATTTTAGCCTCTTYTCCTCCAAGATGTTTCACAAGGATTTTCAAAAACATGCACAATGTATTTATATATATTTCTTATATATAATATATATAAACAATATAAAAGGCCTTCATGACCTTTTATTGTGCCTGGATGGGGTGGAAAAGGGAAGTCCAGAGCACACCGATCATTTAAAAACTCCAGCCGATAGAAATGGCAAAATAATGTGGATGGCACTGAAACTGAGAATATTTTCTGCTGAACTTTACACATTTCTAATATTTAATGGTATTATTCTGTAGTTTAGCWGGACATTTTAATCTGTTCACTGCCTGAATTGGGGAATTATTTAGAYGCATGAAAAATGCTGCTGTTCAGATTGATGCCAGGTAGCAAAAGAACTCTATTATAATACTACCAATAATATGTTTCAGTTTTTCACACTGATGCACTGAAAAAGAAACATTTAACATGACAAACAATATAAAACTTCACACATATTTAAGATAAAGCAAATAGTGCTTGGTTAAACTTTCTTTTCTCACTTACTGCCTATGACTTTAGGACCACAAGAATGCAAATTGCTGCTTTGGGAAAAGGTGACAAGTCGTACTGGCCAGACTTAGACATGATTAGTTGTTTGCCAGACTTTTTCACATACTTAAGTTATAAACTTTGTTCTATTATATGACACATTTTTATTTTTAACAGAAATGCCATTCAAAGCTGTATAAAAATATATGTACAAACTGAACAACATTCYGGGAATTTGTTGGTTTGTTTCCTTTATCTCTTTTCCTTTCTGCCATATTTTGATAGACTACAYATCTTCAGCCATCTCTTCTCTGAAATATATTCTCAGAAACTGTCTGAGAATATTACTTAGAGGAAAGATGTCTCCTTTTTAGACCATTAGGAATTTTAAAAAAGGCTGGAAGGAAGGAAGAGACTAGACTGCCACAGGCAGAGTAGGGATAATGAAAATGGATAGAGAAGTAGAGGACAAGGGGTGCTGGGAACATGAATGGAAAGAGAAATTAGGAAGAAATGAAATTTAAAAATTGTCTGCAAAATTGGATTTTAATTGTCAGTTCAGATACAAATAGGCTTTGGGGCAAAGGCAACTCAAATGATTAAGTTAGATGGAAAAAGGGTGAAAGTGAAAATTTTTGCATTGGGAAGAAAGTAAGGAATAGGGCTAGGGAGAAAATCTACTGTGTTGAAAGCAGGGAGGATAACTGAAAAAATGAATAGACAAGTAGCTGGAACTTGAGTAAGAATCCTGAGATGGTGGAGGGACCAGGAAACACCTGGGACAGGGGAAGGGGTGCAGTGGTGGGGGGGCTGCACAGCAAAAGTGATGAGCTGGGTAGAGGTATGGAGGTGAAAAGAGCAATATACTGACAATGTCAGCCAAAAGAGGGGGAAACAAGACTAGCTGACAAGGCAGCCATAGATATCTGTTCAATTAATGCAAATTGTAGTCCTACCACAGAGTGTAGGTTTGGATATTCTGGACACTGCTGTTTTTTTGGTGCCAGTGTTCTCGCGTGCCCTTCTTTATGTTTTTCATGGTAGTTAAAATTAATTTATAATTTCACATAATTAATGAGAGAAAATAGATCCATGGTTTACAAGACACAATGTTTTCTAAAAATAGAAAGAATATAAATAAAGACTATCTCTCTTGCCTAGACATTGTTCTGTAATTCAGAGCTGGTTGCTCTGGTAACTTCCAAAGATACTTTTTCCTTCTGAGCTGAGAAATGAGCTGACTTGTAAAGCCACAGAACCAAATAGTTCAAGCAGATGGTGAGTGACCTCAGAAAACAGGAAAAGAGAAAGGATTACCAAAATTGACCCATATTAGGGCTACAGCATCTGTMTTCCAAGGGAAATTTCTGAAGTACTTCTTTTTTACAATCCACTTAACACTTTGCTTCCTAAGTCTGTTATTTAGGTCAGCGTAAAAAGGATCCTTCAACATCTTCTTGATACGGTCTCATCTCAAACATCTGASACAATCATACTGCAATTTCCCTGCACAGTACAAACTATGCTTGTTCTCACATTTGTGAGCAGAATAGACTGTTCTTTTTTGAGGAGAGGGGAGGAGAGGGGAGGGGAGGAGAGTTTAAATGTATTAGAAAGAAGATAGAAGACAAAATGATTCCTCATGTAGATCCAGTGTGAAAGATGTATCAATGGAGATAGATAATATTCAGCTCATTCTATTTTCATGTTATTCTGACACATTATCCTTTGTCACTGAATTTCCCCAAACCATATTTAGCCTGTCTCAACAGCCAGRTATCCATTTGGCTTAAAAGGGGTAAAACATCAAACCAATATTAAACTGCTTTTAATCTTAAAGCTAGAATTAGATAGACTCAGCTGAAGTCTATCCTCTCATTTCTTAATAAGAGAAATGAGAGGATAGACTTCAGCTGAGTGACCTCCAGAAATCATATCAAAAAGGCAAAGCTTTTACTTATCAAAAAAAGGACTATTTCTGTCCCCTCTGCCTGACCAGAAAGAATATGAGTCTATTAGAGCTCTTAGCTGGGAGGGTTGTTTCTCAGTTTCTTTAATCTCTGGAATCATCCAAAATTTTGTATRAAAATTACAGTCAGGAGGAAAGGATATTTCATGTGAATATCATTTTAGTGCTCAGGTAGCACAAAATAAGCAGGCTTGGCCTCTAGGGAACACTGTGGAGCCAGACAATTGGGAATTATGGAGTATCTCCACTGAACCTCTTTTTGCAAAATGCTGTATCAGCAGGAAGGGCAGAGCTTGCTGTACCCTARCCTGTTCCTGACTCTGAAACATCTCCCTGGGTTCATGGGGAGGAGGAAGAGTGACAGGAGTTGGCTGGGATGCCTGCTACTGACAGCTCAGAGACATCCAGGCACAGAAGCCATCTGTGTGCTGTAAATCTGTATGTGACTCGTGTCCACATACTGCTCTTGCTTTGAGGACATCTGGCATATCTCCTGCAGGTAGAGTCCTTTGATGGAGCATGGAATAACAAAGACATGTAGTCACAGACAGCTCATCACACCCCCCGGGCATGAGTGCCCCTCACACTCATTCTGCCTTTTAAAACATACTTTAAATTATGAACACCATGACTAGACACAGTACATCCACTGCTAGGTGTACTTAGCGTAGAGACATACACCATATGCAAAGATAACAATGTATGGCCTGCTCCAAGAACCACAGGGGTCCATGGGACCTGGTGAGATGTATCCAGGGGTAGTGAAGGAACTGACAGATGAAGTGGATAAGCTATCATACATATCTAAGAAGTCATGGCTGTTCAGCAAAGTTCCCATAACCCTTTGAACCTGGCAGTTCTGTTTTTCAGTCCACGTCACTGCTCACTAATCCAGGGTGCACCTCACTTGTTCTTCAGTGAAGTTCTTAGTGAAAAGCTGAAGTCAAGATAAACAATTTTTTCTGTTCTCCCTTCATCAATAAGCCAGGTGTCCTATTGTAGACAGCTATCACATTAGTTAGGCAGGATTTTCCTCTTGAACATCCATGCTGACTCTTCCCAATAAACTTCTTATCGATATGTCTGGAAACAGCTTCCAGTTGCTGTCAGCTCAYGCCTGAAGCATCCTGCAAAGCTTATGTACCATGGTGTTTTCCATCCAGCAGATTTCCTGCCAACAGGAACTTCTCTCTATAACCAGTTCTGTTGGAAGGGCTTCCCTCCAGCCTTACCCATACCATTGTATTAGTCTTTTCCATTATGGAGTGCTAGCCCTTTCAGATCCTTTTCTTTCCATAGTCCACCCCCTGACTGGGCTCTTCTCATCACTTTGTGCCATCTGAGATTTTATGCATAATGCATATTTACTTCTTAATTCTTGCTGATAAAAAATGCTTATTATCATGAGACTTTGTCTTCAGCCTTGCACATCTTCACTAGAAAAAAAASCTCTATTTATCTAGAAAAGTTTAATTTTTCATAAACTTTCATCTTTTGGGAGTTTCGCATTACTATTTCTGAACATTTAATACCTGGTTAATGATCATAACCATTTTTATAATCTTGCACTATGTCAACACAAACTCTAGTGAGTTTGTTATATTTGCTCAGGTTTTACTGACTAAAACTGAAAGTGYAGCAAAAAATAGGTAAAGTTTGTTCAGTAAGGCTTTTTTTCTGTAATTCTATGCTTGCTGACATGCCTTATGTTCCCCATACATAAGATGTAGTTTATTGAAAACCTTATCACATTTTTTCATTACTTCCATTACTTTGGCAGTAGCTCCAGCTAGCAAAAGAATCACAGAGAATTTCAGGCTTTGTGACTGTGGATGTGAAAGAAATAGCATTGCCTACATCAGATGATTGCAATGGATTAAATATGTTAGATTTAATTTCTTYCACAGCTAATGGCTCAGCTGCAGTGGAAGCACTATCACAAGCCCTTCCTTGTATGAAAATGGACTGCACAGCAAGGATCGTGTCAAGKCAACTTATTTGATTGTATCAACAATCTATTAAATTATTATGAGCATTTAAGGCCATGGAGAACACAAGGCAACCTGAAATGCCAATTTTGCATTGACTGCAGTTGAAACCTGAGTGTAAATGGAAACAGGAAAGATGACAAATRCTAATTCAGAAAAGTTGGACACTATCAATCTTGCTGTATTGGRTCTGGTTGATATGGACTGTATTTTGCTCAAAGCAGCCCCCCCTWGGGCTGTGCTGTRCATTGSTGGCTAGAAAGGTATCKATAACACACCAGTGTTCTGGCTGCTGCTGAGCAGTGATGGCACAGCATCAGGGGCTGTCTCAACAATATCCTTCCTCACCAGCAGACTTGGGAGGGTCAAAATCTTGGGAGGGGACRCTGACCAAAATGARCTGAAGGGATATTCTRTATCATATGACATCTSTTCAGCAATAAAAGCAAGGAAAAAGGAGGAGCATTGAGGGGATTTGTTATTATGTTATTTGTCCCCTGAAGCAACCCCAGTATGTACTGAAGCCCCACCTCCAGGGAAGTGGCTAAACATCCCATGCTGATAGGGAGTAGAGAACAAACCTTTTGTTTTCYTCTTCTTCTGCACACAGCCTCAGCTTTTGCTTAATTACACTGCCTTTATCTTGACCCATGAAGTGKTTTTTCATCCTTTTTTCTCCCACACTGTCCAGCYRAGGAGGTGAGTGATAGAGCAGTGTGGTGGGTACCCAGCATCCTCCAGCCTGGGTCAACCTACTGCAACAGCCAAAAGATGCAGCAGAAGAGTGGAAATTCTTCTTTACATATTTTCCCTGCCTGTCACTGGATCCCTTTCTTCCTCACCTCCAAACCAACACCTCTTCTGACCCAAGCACTCAAAAGCATAAGGGGTGGGAGTAGTTATGGCAGTTTGATAACCACAAGAATAAAAGGGGCATTCCTTCTAAGAACATCTGATGGCCCCTGGATCAGGAGCAGCCTACCAACCTCCTGAAATGTGCAGTGCTTTATTTGACCTAGTAAATACTTCCCTGCAGGGAATGACCATTTTATTAATTCTTCCTCACTATAGGGAGTTGCAGTATTTTTCTGGTGTTTACTTAAACCTCAGGCAGTTTGTTAACATTCAGCTTTCTGCCATTTGACTTATTATAGCTTTTGAGTTTATTCACAAGATTTCATTTATGTCTGAAGTTTGCATTGGCCATAAAAGTTGAAAAATTGAAAAAATAAAAAACTGAAAACACACTCTGTTTCCTTGAAGAATATTACTCTGACAAGATAGCTGCACAGATTATTGGAGAATAATATTTCCTGGGAAAAGAAGGGAAAAAGAGGAATGACTGTTTCTCACCATTGTCTGARTTTCTTCTAGCTTGCAGTCACAGCTGGCATGTGTTTCTGATGATATTAGATACAATTYACATTTAACTGTCTCACCAGAAATGCTTCAAAGTGATCTGATTGCCTCAGAATGGTAGTGAGTTTACTTCTAGRTTACCCCAAGCAGAGCTCTAAAATACTATCTAACTTTAAGCACATTGTAGTTTGAATCAAGTGTGTGGTCTGGAAGCAAATAGCTTCATGTGGTGACCTCACAGAATAGAAATGGGTTCTTCTAGATGAAGACCCCACTGTGGTGCTCTGACCAGTAGTGGGGTCTGACCCTGAACTCACAGGGCCAGACAAGATCCAGTTAGTCCAGGTGAAACTACTTTGGAAGCMGACTTTGGGTCCTCARATCTCCATATGGTTGCCATTATGCWGCACTACTTTCTCAGCTTGGCATTTGACATCTTCCAGAATCCTAAAAAGCTTGAAGGAGTACTCTTCTTGGAAGGGACGGGAAGAAAAGTTTAAAACCAATGGGAATAGATGCCTCCAGAGACTTATTCTAACATTGTCAGGCTCAGTTCTCTAATGGCTAACTCAAGTCTGAGAGGGCATGGAGCAATTCCCYTCTCTCTGTGACTGTGTGCTTGGATGACAGCCATCATTCATGTCACTGGGAGGCTTAGATTTGCCCTACCAGGCAGAAGGGCGGCAGCCGTGCACTCGTACACGCAGCCCTGTTTGTTTGACTGGGCACACCACCACAGTGGGACACACACAGCCTGCAGACACACTGTCATAAAGACACAGCCTCTTGAGGACATGTGTGCATTTCCCACTGACACCAGCATATTAACATTTCACTACAGSCAGCTTGATGGGAYACCCAAGTGTGGATGTGYTGTCAGTAGCCATTAACCACATTTYGCAAGCAGGTATTGGGCTCGTTGTTAAGTACCAGCAGCAGTTCCATGCCAGCCTACTGAAGGGATTCAAACACTGCTGATGTTATTGGTGCTGCTCTGATGTCAGTGAGAACAGGCAGCTCGCCCTTAAATAAATTGCAACCCCAAGGAGTCCTTGAAGGCTTTCACAGTGCAGYGCAATCCCTTAGCCCAATGTGATCTAACCACTGCTGTGGGATGTGTGACTCTGCCACAGACAAGCCAACCTGCTGCAGACCTATCCCAGGGAATTACCTGCTCCTTGCAGAGGTTTGTGCTTTTCTCTGGACATTCCTGTTCAGTCTTTGTTGGCAACAGAAATAATGGTTGTTATATTGCCAACTGTAAGGTCAATAWTCATAAGTGCTGTAAATTATACTGCTGTAAATCAGTCCAAAAGAGTGTCAGATGTGTTTTGATAGAAATTGCATGTTAGAGAAGCAAAATGGGAGGAATGTAGAAGAGGAATTGAGCCAAGTTAGAAAAGGGGGCTATTATCCTAGAGGAGAATAGGGTATAAGTACTTGAATAAAGACTACAACATGTAGTCAGAGAGTTATATGTGTCCTGTCCAGTCACTTGATTATTAATAAAGAAATAGGTGATCTTTATAATATTAGACCTTTCTCCCTTCTAACTATTCTATATCTTCTCTTTCAAGGAACAACTTTCAACTACTTAATATACTCCATATAAAATTCCTTCTTTACCTCAACTGACCTCTTTTTAATCAATAATAATTTTCTAATTATTATTTTCAAAACACATACTGTCTCATGTCTGCATTCCAATGTGGTATTTTCCTTTACAGAAGAGAATAATAAAATTATTTTTTCTACAAAATGTATCAAAACAGGAGTGTCTGGTATAGGTAGTTTTCCTCTGAAGAGTTTGTTCAGACCTAATATTTTCCCCACTCCATCAATAGCATCAAGCTAATAGAGCCTGTGAAAGCCATTTGTACATATCTTCTTCATTGTATAGAATAAAGAAAAGAACAGAGAATTCTGGATGTCATATTAGACTGAAGAGTCAAATTCAAATCTTCATCAAAGCTTTTCSTTTTGTTCTCTGAATCTTCTGAGTGAGAACAAGCTCATTCTGGAGTGGACTAATTAAAATTTCAGAGCCACATGTGTGCACATTTGGATATGGCACTTARAAACCCAGCTGTTGGCACACGGTACCCAGGGTTTCCAGCAATGTTTGTTTGTACTTTGAAAGGGAAAAAAAATAATCTTATCTTCAGCATCTCACAAAATATATTTGGCTGAGCTGGGTACCCCAGACCTGGCAGCACTGCATGCTTGCTTTCTCCAATGTAATTCTGTCAAATTCTGGTTAACAGAAAGAGTGAAATCCTGAGGAAAAAGCACCAAAAAAATCTGTGTTAATATTTTACAGAATTCATARATATTCTTTTCAACAGTGTGAGCTCATTACAAGTTTATTTTATGCACAGAGACAAAGCAGATCCTAATCTATGAGTTCCATTTCCTATTCATAGATAATGCAGACTATTTCACTCTTCAATGTAAACAGGAAAGCTTGACACTACACAGGTTTACAGTTTTTAATCAAGTAAAAATGGAAGGAATAAATCTTATTTAAATATTATTACATTTGTTGCATAAATTACATTATACATAGTTAATTCTTGTTAATTAAAATTTTTTAACTAAAATAAATGTCTGTGATTATGTTTAGCTGTACACTTTTGAGAAGGAAAGTTGTTAGTCCTTTACAAGTGTCTTTCCTAAGSATTTCCTGGCTTCAGAAGGCATTTTATCAATACCAAATGCAACACTGTGCAGGRAATTTCCATACAAAGATTTCTTTGTTGCTCTCATTTATATTGGCAAGAGTAGCTTGTGCCTTTTATGTATACAGAATTTATTGACCTTATCAAGAATCATGACAAGCATAATYTTATGCTATTGCACTAATGCATGTCTGAGAAGTTGGGTTTGCTGATATGCCTGCAGGATGTCAGTTTAAACTCACGTAGCAGTTATGCTTCCAAATTTTTCCTACAAAAAAACCCCAAAAAAAGACACAACACATTTTATCTCCAGACTATACAGGCACTTTTGGAATCCCAGGCTTCATCAAAGCTCCTCAAAGTCCAGATGATTCTTTCATTTTACCTGTAAAGGTGCAGATAAAGGTTTGATCATCTCCCTTGACTTAACATGYTTCCTGTAATTCTGTTAGATATGCTTACTTTAATGTTTTAACCATGATATATGGACAGAAGGGGATGAATCTTATGCTGCCTTTAAATTCCTTTTGACTTTCAGAAACTAGATGAACAAATACCAAGTCATGGTAAGAAACTTCTTCCATGGCAGATGTGAGCAAGGACATGGCAGAGGGGTTTGTCATTCYTTTAGTCTGGCAACTGCTTCATCAGGGAACACCAAAAACCTGAAGATGAGTTGAGCTTTGGGGTTAGCCTGGGATACCTMCATGCATGAGATTGTTGACTGAAGTCAGTTTGGGTCATCTTTGTTTTTATTTATCATCACACCTAGTCAGTTCAAGTGGACACAAATAGTTTTCCAGCCAGCAGGTGATCAGTGTTATACTGCAATGTACCAGAGTGGGGAGAAATTGCTCTAAAATTTGCTTTGGGGTTGCCATGGAAACCATCTGTCTCCTATCCTCTTGGTTCAGTGTAGCTTTACAATACAGCTTTAGTTGCCAGAAGTCTGTATGAGAAACTTCTCAGYGTCAAGAGAAGAGCAGAAGAAAAAGAAGAAAAGCATATAAATGATAACTGTTCCTGGGTGACTTAAAAGTTTAAGTTGTGGTGTAAATCACCAGGCTCTACACTTAGATTCGACACACATCTATTGTTTGACCTGTGCTTTTAGCTCCAGGTCACTTTATAACATTTGTGAGAAGGAAGCCTGGAAGATCTTTTTTCTTTTTTTTTCTTCTCTCCAGGCCAGCGAGGAGCTTTCTGTTTCAAAACACAATAAGTGTTCATYGCTTTAGAGTTTTACTTCTGCAAGTTTCTGCCTGAATCTGCAAACTGGAGATGACAGGGCAATTTCCACTGTCCYTTTAGTTTCTCTACAGGACAAGTGCAGGGAAATGGAAAAGGGCAATCAAAGGAGAGTCATYTCAGGCTCTTGTAGTAAACTACAGAATTATTCTAGCTGAAGAGCTGGATCCTTTCAGAAGCACCTATGCTAGGTAGAAGAAAGCAGGCTTTTAGGAATTCACCAGAAAAGATGAGGACTGGAAAAGTCAGATTTCTTTTTCAATGAACCCAAAAGAGAATGCAAAGTCAAAAGCTTGCTGGTTGTTAAAAAAATTTCTTCTGGAAGTCTGACCTTGATACCAGTGAATGTGTGAAATAAATCATGATCTGTAAAAGAGCAGGAGGAAATTTGACCTAGAATGAGATACACAAAGCTAGAGGCACGTCTCTGAGCACAGCCCTAGGGCTGCACTGCACCCTCAGAGAAGCATAGAACATAGAACAATGCCCACTTTCTAGGTGTCACATGCCATCTCCTAGGCACCACATGTTGACCCCTCTGTCCTGGTTATACTCATCAGCATAAGGAAATAGTCTTTTTCTTCTTTAGAAGACTTGCCTGGCACATTCATAAGACTGTAATCCAGGAGGGAAGAGTAATTCATGTGATGAATTTGTCCTATGAAAAACATATCTGTATATCTCAACAGCAGTGAAAACAACCCCACCAGATTTAGACTTGTTGTTTATGTACTGGTCCAACAAATATTCAGAGCCTTTTTTTTTCTCACACTTGAGTGCCTGTATCCCCACATTGTAACTTGTCAGGGCATGAAGTGTTTAGTTCAGTGCTGGCCAAAATGAAATACTACTACTATTCAAGATGCTAACAATTTATAAACAATACATTATTCTTTCTATTTTTGGTGGTAGCTAGGAATTTTAAACAGTGACTACTACACTAGACAAACTAGAACTGCTGTGCTAGACACCAGGGGAAAAAAGCCACAGTGAGTCCAGCTGTTGATGCTGCTGGAAGGTGGAAAGGTCGGGCAGAAAGAAATAGATACATGTTGGACAGAAGGTGGGAAGATTTGCACATATCAGTTGCTACACAGAGTATAGATGTCATATAGATGTCATGTTCTAAGGATGTCACATTGCTTCCCTATAGGAAATCATGCTCCTTCACACTGGTGTGTCCCCTCTCTTGATGGTACTGTTTTGCCTGTAGAATCAAGGAAATGCAAGAAGAAACTGCTTATCATTTCACAAGAGGTGTAGTTGTGATGCATTTTCATTCATTAGAAACCTGCTGGCTTTCATCTCTACTTCTATTCCACTCTTGTACACAAATTATTTTCATTTCTGCAGTGTGAAAGTACAAAGTTGACTCCATGAAAGGAAAGATGCAAGCATTTTCCCAAGGTCATTTTTGCTGCAAAACTGACAAAAGAAACAAAGAAATGCAAATGAACAAGTATATACAGAAATGTCCCCTAAGGCTTCTGATCTCTATTCCTGAAATCAAAGCAAAAAAAGCTTTGCTGAAGGGGAAGGCTGTTCCTGACAACCCACAGCAGATAGCATGGCCCGAACTGTAAATGTCCAGCTCTAGGAAAAAGCAGGAATTCAAACATGGTATAATTTCTGTACAGCCTACAGTGAAATCCAGAGGTGTGGCTCAGTTGCTGTGGGGACAGAAACCTTGTCCAAGCACCCAGATATTCTCTGCAAAACAGTAGAAGAGAAGCCTTAGTTCTTTCTGCATGATCCATTAAGGTGGACAGAAATAAGTACTCTGATGGAGTTTGTCTGGAACAACCATGCTCAGCTTGACCACCAGATATCTCACCTACCTCCATCATATTATTGCATGGCTGTCAGGCAAGTAGGACGATTCTGAACCCTTTATTTTATGGCCCCAAAAGGTGTGTGCCAAAGGGTTTGTATGACTGGGAAGGGAATGACTGTTGGTGCAGGTACCAAGGATTCATTCATTTTCCTGTATTTGGAACCATTCTGAGATGAGAACTAAGTTGTGTTTGGACCAAAAGGAGTGCACTGAAGTTAGTTTGTAATTCAAATTAGTTAGCTTATTAGAGTTATATTCTCTTCCTGGAACGGTAATGGTTTAAAAGAGTTTTAAAGCAATAATTAAACAGTGMCAACTCAAGTGCAGTGGCTGAGGAAAGCCACTTTTATGTTTCCTGCAGTTTGTCTCATAATACTGAGATTTATTCAAATGAGTTTGGCTAAAGYTCACTTTCTACACAAAAGACTTTGAGTGATATGAGGCATGGTCACTTTAAAACTCTTTTCATACCATTATATGAAATTAAACAAAGAACTAGATTAGACTTTGGGGACCACTGTATCTAGTCTCCTGGTTTTGCAGATGAGAGTTTACATAAGCTGTTCTGTCTTAATATAAACTAGTGAAGAGATAGGTTGCAAGTTCCAACAAAAAGACAACTATAGAAATTTCTTTTTTAAAAGTAGTATCATTATACAAGAAAAAAATCACAGCCATAATAATAATACCGTTGCAGTTGCTATCCCATATTTCTATGTTCAGCACTCCTTTCACTGGTGCTATGGTCATGCTGTCACAGCCCCTCTGACTCACCACAGGTGAATGGTGTCTGGTGTGGGTGGAGAAGGCTCAGCATGCTGTCAGCATCCAGAGYCCTTCACCAGGAGGAGTGGTGATGGTTTTGCTTTCCTCACTCTAAGGATCCAGGTGGGGCAATTTTCATGATTGTTAACTCACTTATACACTACCTGTTTCTTCATGGGTCTACAGTATCAAGTTACATGTGAAATTACTGTATATGGTGTATTTGAGAAACCTCACTTCTTTCCACTCTTCATTATTCTTAAACACAGCTTTGTCTTCATTGACCTACATCTGCATTTCTTAAGGTAACTACTGGTAAGAGACCCCATTGCACTAGAGCCATGGGGTATGTAGTGCAAGGCCTGGACCCCAGCTCTTATMATTTCTTGCTTGCAATCTTCAAACCCATTTTTCCAGGTCTCTACTATCTGACAGACTGGAATTTCTCCATACCACGTTATTGAGTCAATATCATAAATATTTCATCCTATGGGGAGTGTCTACTTGCTTCTACTATCAATATAAAAATAAAGTTTCATCATGTACCGATAAGCAAGAGTAAAACAAGTTAGGCATGACTGGCTGATTCTTAGAAAAGTTACAGTTGTGCTTAAAGGAAAACAAAATCTCAGGCTGGTCAAAAAAATTTAAACAAACCTTGCCAAATCAGTACACACCCTGTGATCTGTCACTAGTAATGGCAATATTATATTAGTAAGCCATGGGAGTAGAGATGAGAAAATCATGCCATGACTTCARGGTGGGTCTCTGAGCCTTTATTCATTTGGCATTTCAGATAATACTGTTCTCTATTTCAGCTATTAATTCTTCAGCTGGTTTTTTTTTCCAGTGGTCCAACTGTTTGGGGTTTTCTACTTTCATGGCACTGAATATATGTACAGATATAAAACAAATACCTGCAAAATGGAAAAGTTTTTTTAAGTAGGAACAAATTAACCCATTGGCAATGAAAGAGTTGCATTGGGAAAGAAGTCTTCTGCAGAGGTTTTAGTTTTAGAATAATTTCTTTCATATGAGGCCCCACTAAAAATAACATTAAAGTGACAATGAAGTAATGGATCTTGTGGAAAGATCTAGGGGGAAAATATAATTGAATTAAGGACAAATTGGTTGATCCAGTTTTGATGAACACACAGACTTAATGACATGAGCAAAGATCAGAGACTTAATTCAGTGCTTTCATTTGAGAACTAGGGAAAAGCTTCAAGATTTTACATGCAAGTCAATCCATTCTACTTATGGGAAGAAAAAAAAAAGTTGTCCCAATCTGTCCATATCCTTGAAGGGATGGAAAGTGTTTAGTGTATAGGTACACCTCAATCATAAGGCACAGAGAACGGAAAATGTAGATAAGCAATTTATCTAGGTTTAGGTGGTTAAATATGTTAGTTTATGCGAGGTGGAAGAAGAGAGGATGAGTAGAAAAATTTTGTTTCTTCTTTCAGACGGGAATGAGGATGAGAGCCCAGTCTCTGTGSGTGTGTCAGGAGGAGCTATGAAGAGCAGCAGATCTACTGGGCCTAGATAATGGCAATTTGCTCCTCAACTGTTGCTCCTAGCTAGCACTGACTGATCATCAACTCAGGTTTCAGTGCTTTCTACTACCTAAAAAATAAAAAAAAATTAAAAAGTGGTATTCAAGCTCTACTAGCATATTTAGAATTAAGCACAGAAGAACCCAAACACTTGTTATTATTAAAGCAAAACCAAAAACAACCAAAGCTAGCACTGACTGATCATCAACTCAGGTTTCAGTGCTTTCTACTACCTAAAAAATAAAAAAAAAAAAAAAAGTGGTATTCAAGCTCTACCAGCATATTTAGAATTAAGCACAGAAGAACCCAAACACTTGTTATTAAAGCAAAACCGAAAACAACCAAAGCAAAAAAAACCCCACAACAAATAAGCAAAACAAAACAAATCCACAAAAACAAAAACCAAAATAAAAACAAAATAACCCTATTGTATATCTTTACCAGCGTGTCTCAGGTGATTGTTACATGAAGATTTAGGTTCCATAATGAAACATAAATGTGCTCCAACAAGTGTTTCCTAATATACAACAGGCACTCCAGCAGCCTCCTCCTTATTTCAGTTGCCATTTGCCCAAATAAATRATCAGAACCTCAGTTTTATTATCACTGACAGAGCAGGCTGTYCTGTCCTCTTGTCAGATCACAGAATCATTTCAGTGTGTCAGTCCCAGAATGGTTTGGGTTGGAAAGGACCTCAAAGACCATTTAGTTCCCATCTCTTCTGCCATGGGCAAGGRCACCTTCCTCTAGACCAGGTTGCTCAGGATTCCATCCAAATTTGTCTTGAACACTTTTGGGGATGAAGCATCCACAGCTCTCTAGCCAGCCTGTTCCAGTGGCTTGCCATCCTCCCAGTCAGACTGGTTATCCTTGGCAAATCCATGCTGACCGCTCCCAGTATCTTCTTGTCCTCCACGTGCCCAGGAGGGGAGGCACTTCCAGGAGGCTTCCAGGAGACTTCCAGGAGGTCTCACTCTGATTTTCCCACAGACTGAAGCAAGGCAGAACAACCTGTAGTTCCTGAGGGTGATCTGTTGGCCCATTCTAAATAGGAGTACCACGTACATTTTCCTCTCCTTCTCCATAMCCTTCTCCTACAGGTATGATTTTTAGGGATGATAGAGAGCAGACTTGCAAGAACTTTATTAACTCTCTCAGCACCCTTGGATGCAGCCTGAATTAAATGAACCCATGCAGGTCAAGTCCTTGCAAGCATTCCCAGTCTTCATTTACTGCTGGTCATACCCCTCCTCCCTGAACCCCTTCATAGGAGAACTCAGATAAGCTAAAGGAAAGAAAATAATGTGTGCTTCAGATTTAAAATGATGGTTAAATTTCTCCTGGCAGGATGTTTTGTGTTSCACCTCTGTTAGTTGTGAAAACACTCAGGAAATCTTCAGTAAATATCATCCTTTCAAGACAATCAACTCTGCATGACGTTAGTTTGTGCATACAAATTGTATATATTTTTCATTGCCTAAGCAGTAAGTCTGGAAGAAGAATAAATAATGAATTTGAAAGAAGCATTGCAAGGTGCTAGCACATCTGTCAATATAATCTATTTTCTTAGGCATGCATTTTGTAGCACAAGAAATCAGCATCAGAGAATCACAGAATGGTGGAAATTGAGAGATGCCTCTGCAGATGATCCAGTCAAGTCACCCTGCTCTAACTAAGGTCTCTTAGAGCAGGTTGCTCAGGGCTAGGTCCAACATTTTTAATATGTCCAGGGATGGGGACACCACACCTCTCTGRAATGCCTGTTCCACTGTTTGATCACTCAGAGTAAAATGAGATTTTTTTGCCTATGTTTAAATTTAAAAAGATTTTTAGTCTCAGTTGATGGGATTTCTGTTAGTTACCTTTAGCCTGAGAGAGGTGAATATTAAGATTCATTTGACCTGTGATTGAATAAAACTAATCTTCTTTCAAAATCCACCTTGTCACCCATTATAGAATGACATAGACAGATAATGTCTTAAACATATAAGACATTAATCTTACCAATGATAAGCACCACAGAAAATMAAAAATGGAACAAAATAAAGATACAAACAAACAAAACACCCCAAGATTTCTCTGCTTTGAAAAGAATGATTTCCGGTAGCTAGGATGTAAAATACACAGCAATTTTGGTTTTCTTCTTTGCTTTGCCATGCTTTGCTTATCCTGTCTCCCAACAGAAACTGTATTTATGGGATCCATTGTGCTACAGGAATACAATACCTTATCCCACTTGTAACCTCTAAACCTGCTGGTTMACATCAACTACTGCAAAACTGGGAAAGAGCCCAGAGACAACAAATCTTGTGAAAATCAAYAAATGGTTAAAAACTTATGAGAATGAGAGTAAAATTGAGTGCTTATCTATTTTGAGAGTTGACATGACCTGACATAAGTACCAGATGGTCAGTCAGTGCATTTGTGATTCCAACCTAGCTATCGGACCTAGGGTTTTTTTGCCTCGGAAACAGAAAACATACAGGGAACACAGTAGCAAGGGAATTATTCAGGAGCAAGAGAGATAAGGGGCATGAGATAATCTAGATATTATCATGGGAATTCAAGGAACACAGAGAACCTGGGGATGCTGCAGCAGGAGCAAATGGGGGGTGGATATAACATAATCTATGAGAAGTGAGCTTCAGTAGCTCTTACTCYGCACAGTACCTCATACAGTCAGGAAATGGAATGCAATTGGACAGCAATTGCCCAAATAGCCAGTTTCTGCCCTCAGTTATAGAGTTATAAAACTAGAATACTCCCCCACTTGTTATTTTATTCCTAGTTATCACAAGATGACCCATCTGTTTATATTTTCTGATGCCATGCATGGTGATGGCAAACTGAAATTCCCATCAAATGACAATATTTTGCATATACTTAGCAACATCTAAGAAACCAAGAGCTTCACAATGTGATATTCTGAGTTGTCAAGTAGAAAACTACCATCTGACTAACATTTTAAGTGTCAGAGTTGCTTGGGTGACACATTTACCAAGACACAAAATAACTTCAGCCATATGCTTTAAAATACGATAAGAGAGTAAAGAGAACTAAGCATAAATACAAGSCTAATCCATGGCCCAGGCTAAGATGATGGCTGCCTACATTTAGGCTCTGAAAARTCTAACTAATCATTTTCTCAAGTGAATCAGTTTTCAAAAGAGCTGGCAAATCCAGACTATTCCAGATCTCACATCTGCRAACTTAATGCAAGGAAAGCAATCTGATCTGGGATCAGAGGCCTTCATTGAGAAAATGTGGWGGCTGTTGACACATGTAACCCAGGYRTCACCCCTTTGCYTTTCATCAGGTGAGAGAGAGAAGTCTTAGATCTTTTACTAGCCCRTGAACCATTAAGTGGGACCACATCCAGTAAGAAGTACATAAACCAAATTCTGTTCCCTAAATGCCAAAAACTATCTGCTCCATACATATCACAGAATCAGCTGGTCTGTGGGGATGTTATGATAAAGAGCAAAAGCTTTGCTAGTGTCAAAGCAATGCCCACATTTTTCCCCTCTTCTAAGTTATTAATTTCATTGTAGGAGTTGATGATGTTCCTAAGGCCCAATTTATCCTGTGTCTTCCATGCTGACWACTCCCAATCACCTTCCTGTCTTTCATAAGTCTGGAAACAGTTTTCAGGGATGTGCCAGGATTGAGGTGAGGCTGGCCAGTATAGTCTTCTTACCTTTCTTGAATGCTGGAATGGCATTAGCTTTCTGTGCATTCCAAAAGCCCTCCTTTGATCCCTACCATCTTTCAAAGGTAATGGAGAGCAGCCTCACATTAGCCAGCTCCTACAGCACTTTTGGGTGTATCCCATTAGATCCCAGTAACTGGACTATGTTGGATTTTGTTTAAATCTTCCCCAGCTTAATTAATTTCTTGCTTCAGACTTCCCCACTGATTTCAGAGGTCTGGGATTCCTGAAGGCAAATGCTACCCATAAAGGCTAAAGCAAACCAGGTGTTTGAGTGTCTTGACATTTTCCATGTCCTGTGGCATCAGGTTTTCTGCCCCTTTTAGCATCAGGTTCACATTTTCCCTCATCTTCCTTTTGCTACTGAGGAACTTTTCTCGTTGATCCTTACACTTTCAGCTCCAGGTGGGCTTGGGCTTTCCCAACCATGCACTCTTGAACAGTGCCTCAATATCCATTTTGGGTTACCTTTTCTTGCTTCCAAATCTTGTATACTTTCTTTTTCTGTGTTTGAGTTTTGCCAAGAGACCCCTGCTCATGAGAGCAGAACTGTGGCTGTCTTTGCTTGACTTTGTACACATTGGGATGGAGTTTCCTAAGACAAGCTAGACTTGTCTGACTTGATGCCCACTATAACACCATTCCCCTCCACCTCTATTCCTTCTGCTAGAGAAGGGCACAGGGATACAGCCATTCTTCCAGGTGAGCAGAAACTGAATGCAGGGAGCCATAATTTCCTAGGAATTTTGCAATCCAGTCATGTATGTTCAGGTTTATTGAGCTCTTTTRAAAACAAATACCTAAATCTCACCGTGTACTCGTGCCATACATAGGAAAATGTTCTGGTGTTTCAGGATAAGTCAAATGGTATATTTTATAATGTTATTTCTGCAGATGTGTAATACAATGTGCTTTTTCAGGCATTTCATCAATAATATCCTTTACAGTGTTCTTCAGATTTTTAAAAGGTTGCAATTTTTCTTTTTGCTGTCATATATTTAAGCATCCTTAAATATCACAGACATGTTGCATCATATTGCCAACATTTCACATTACTACTTAATAAGAAGCCAAAAGAGAAATGTCATCAGGATTATTATACTTTCACTTTGCAATGTACCAGTGAGAAACAATTACACTGTAACCCCTTAGAAAAGTGTTACAATGTGCAGTTGAAAATACAAAGTGACAGCCTAGGAAAAAAAAACCCTGTATTGCCTTTATGCAGATAACACCATGGAAATTTCTTCTTCCCTTAAAAAAATTAAATTAGATGTATCATAGATCTGAAAAAGAAAATTAAATTGATAAGCAAAGTTGGAATTTAAACYGATGTGCTTCAGCTTTTTGGAGAATCAATTGGAGTCTTGTGGGTAGATGGGGAAAAAAAGAGACCAAGGGACAGACTAGTAAGAATTAGTTTAAAAAGGCAGCAAAAAAATGTGACTGAATGCTCTACAATTGGAAGGCAGAAAGGATGAAAATAAGAAATKAGTGAGTAAAGACATAATTTATTCACCTGTGGCAGAAGAGTTCCAGGGGAAGAACAGATGCAAAGCARGATATTTCTACAAATGTACATCCTTGCCAGCTTTTAAAAGTAGCAAGACAGCAGACTGTTCAGATAAGTGTAAGTGCAAAGAATTAATGCAATCTTGCAAGTGCGAAAGAAATATTTGGAATTAGTGCCCTTTTTTTGTTTTGTTTTGTTTTGTTTTTTGTTGTTGTTGCTTTTTGTTTGTTTGTTTGTTTTTCTTTTGTTCATTCTTTAATTTTTCACATATATTGATCTACTTATATCTCTGGTTTATGTAAGTGATATCTGCTTGAAGCTGGGTCTCTTCTGTCAAGTTTATAGTCACTTCTGTGCAAAACAAAGACCATTCTCTACCTGGGACTTTCCAATGCTACTAACCACCTCCTTAGCTTTTGCTCTGAAAAAAAATGGTGTGCATGGCAGGGAAAAATGATTTTTAGAGTGATTTATGTCAGCATTGTGTGAATAAATGTCAGACACACTGCAGGCTGCCAGATTCAGAGAGTGTATCTGAAGATTTAGGCACTTAAATTTAGGTGTCTCTAYGAGCTGGAAATTTAACCTTTGGTGGCAGCCAATGGGGATCTGGCTGTGCAGATATGGACACTGGAGAGCCATTTGTCTCCTCTAAAAGCAAACACCTACATTTGGACGAGTAAACAGCTCTCTACACTCCATTGGCTGACTTAACTAAATCTCCCTTGATTTTAATGCGAGCTTAAATGCCTGGMTCAGAGGTTAAAGGTGTTAATGAGAGTCTTTGCATTATAATTAGAGAGAGAGCAGCAYTCATACATGGCAGAGCTGGAAAATCCTCAGTTGCTTTGATGGCTTTTCTAAAATAGTCTGGTATTGTGTCACATACCCGTAGATGTCTGAACCTTTACCTAAATCCTACCCTTAAATCCAGAATGCTCAGTAGTCTATTAAAAAATTATTTTAAAATTTCAAAAAAAAATCAAAACCACACYTCCAATTCATTATGGCCAAAACTAACAGTGTGGACTTCTGGAGGAAGGAACAAGGGSAAAAGGAAAATGAACTGTGAAAAAGTTCTTTTCTAGATGAAATGCCTTTCTAGATCCAAAGTTATTATCAGTACTGATAAGGCAAAATCATCCTTCTGTGTGGATTTTGGGGGAGGAAGGTTTGTTGATTCTCCAGTTTCATCCATTTTTGTATGTCTCAATAGACTACTGATAAGATGCTGTCAGTACCACAAGATTCCAGTACCTGGCACCATTTTGTTGATTAGCCACAGGTTTGACTAACACATAGTTTGATTAGTGCTCAAGAAAAACATACTTTTAAATTAGACACAGAAACCACACACAGTTATAGTTCAACCAMAGATCCCTGCAGAAGAGCTATAAAAGAAATTCAGAACAGTCCATTTTTACCTTGCTGTAGTGCCTCCTTCCCTAATTGTCATGCAAAGACTGCAGTGAATTTCTTTGAAGTTACYCTGAGTCAACTGGAAGACTTTTTAAAAGCAATCTCTGCTTTAAAGAACCTTCGATAAATTGCTATAATTATTTTTCTAGCTGAAACAATTAGTCAATAATTGAATTTCTTTCTTTTTGCTGTTGTTGATGCCTTTCTTAATTTCAAYTAGAAACTCATAAGTGCATTGTTAGTTCTGGCAGCTCCTGATTTTTTTCCCCTGAAAGGGTGAGTGCTCCAGCAGGCACTGCACATTAACTAGGTGTGAGCAATAGAGAAAATTAATTTGTCAAAAAATAGAATGTATGAGTGTGGCAAGTGACAAATATTTATGATTGGTGTAGAAACACAAGGATCTGAGCATCAGTCTTCTCCCTGGCCCATCACAAACTGGGTGCTGTTTGAGCCGGGACCAGCTTCACCAGGAGACCTGCTGGCCATCAGAGCATTGTCACAGAGAGACTTCATTCCCATTCCCATGCCCAGGGATGGGATACCACAGGATGGTGACACACAGTGTATCACAACTGTGACATAAATCTAGTCATGTCAAACTGAATACTGACAGAGGAAATGTTATGTGAGGGAAAGGACCTCTGGAGTAACCTTCAAGTTGATTTGTGTCAAGTTGTTTTCACTAACCAGAAGACTTCCTTCTTTTCAGTTCAATTCATACCCTAAGAAGATACAGAAGATTATTTACAATATTTTTTGAGATACAGGATAGGTAGGTAGATGAGGCAGCCACTCATCTGGGAAGCAARTTTTCATTGACAGTAAAAAAACCCCAAAAATACATACCTTTACACCCTGAATAAGCATTTTAAACTCTGCTTGGGCACTAGAGTTCTGTTGCAAAACTATTTATTTGTTTATTTAAGGTTATAGTTTTAATAAGGAGATCAAGGTTCAGCTTGCACACAAAAGGTTTGAAAGTCAGTATTGTGGCAGAAGTATCTCTGCTCAGAAATAAATCTGTCTATTGTATTTTATGGCTTAATCCATAAGAGTCAATAGCAATAAATTTGTCCCTGAAAGGGGTTTCTTTCCTGGTTTCATGCRCCAAACCAAAATCAGAGAGTATTACAGAAATATTTGGCCTTCCTGATTGATGCTTCTGGGTCTATGGATACCCGTCTTTGAAATTCAGAGGAAATACTTTGGAAATATCCCCATTAAGCAGAATTGAATTGGAAACATAACTGTTATCATGAAAACTCAATTCAAAGGGGATTTTACTGCATCTTACTTCATATGTCTGTTTTCTGTGTTCTCCCAATTATGGAAGAACTCTCATAAATCATGAAAAAGTTTTCGCATCCTTTTCAAGGAAGACAGAACAAGAATATACTCAGAAACAAAGGGAAAAAAACTTCCCAGTTCAGCAGATCCATAAGTTTCAAACCACTGGAGTAATCACTGAAAAGACATCAACATCCAAACGCAAATGGGAAGGGTTCCTGACCTTCATGTAACTGAGCCATTAGCAAACTTTTTTTATTTCATCTCCATAGCCTTCTTATCCAGTCTAAGTAGGGTCAATGTCAATTCCCAACTTAGCATAAAGTAACACTTTAAGAGAAAAATTTGGTAAATTATTAAAAATGCTTAATTGTTAAAGAAAAACAGACTTTTCAGCTAGTGTAGGGGTACCTCTGTCTCCCAATGTCCTTTTGACAACAAAGAATTTGCCATTTTCAAAATGATCCACCCCATTATTCTGGGGTAACCTCACTGTCTGGTCAGCTGGCATTTCCCTCCCAGTAAACCCTCAGCCAAGCAGCCTCACAAGTGTGCAGCTCATGTCTCCAAGGGGTGAGCTACAGAGAAAGCAGCTCTCTCTRGTAACCAACTCAGAAGATTCCAAAAGCATGACTCATTAGTTCCTCTTTCCAATTTTTAGGGAAAAAATATTTTTCCGACTTTTTTGGTTGCCTTTCCATGTTGTGAAAACTAGTACTTTCCAATCCATGCTGCAAAAACTTCCATAGGTTGCTTGTTTGGTAGGGAGTCATAGGAGGGACTCAGAAGYATCTGAAGAGCAAAGAATTACAMCAAMGTGWGCTGCAGCTTCCTTACTACCTGCAAAAGAGGCTTTCACTGATTCTCTGCTGTTTACAARGTATGCAAGAGATAATAGGGCATAGTGGGACACCACAGAGAGACTAGTGCAGAGGATAGCACCAGAAGGCATTGGAGGGAGGTGCCCACTGGTGCTTCCAGGAACTTCTGTGAGCCTCTAGCTCTGACCCAAGGAAAAGAGTCTTGAGGGATCACAGAGGTAGCACCTGGCAGAGTTTCACAGTGCCAATGGACACAGCTTGTTGTGAGGGCCGTGCTTCTGATGTGAAGGCTGTCCTTGTCAGCTCCACTTCGGCTGGTGCCTGCTCCTCCTTGGAACTTCTACTGCGTTGTGGAGAGCAGGCACGGTGCCACCCAACAGATGGCCATGTGTGTAGGCATGCTGGAAACCTGGTATGTRCAGATCTAAAGCCAGATTTCTCCTCCAAATAGGAAAAACGTGTAGAGCTCCTGCATCCTTTGTAGTCTAAAGTTGTCTCTACTTTCAATACTCCCAGATCCTTTCCAGCATGGTGAGAGTGGCTTTTGGTCTCTAGTACAGAAAGATAAATTGTACCTGAGAGCGAGGAAAGAGATTGTGAGGGATGTCTCTGTGCTACAAAATTGATCTCTATAAAATATGGGGTGTTGAGTGGGAAATGAATGGGTTTAAAGTCCCTCCAGAGGATAAGTATACTTAGAGTTGATAAAAAGGTATATTYTTCACATGTGGGAAACTTCTCAGTTATCTCCATATTTCATCCCTGTTGCTATTATACGTTCCACTAGTCTCCTTCTTGCTGTACAATATGGCAGGAGGCTTGCTGCTCTCAGGTTGACTATGATATTAAACAGGATTTTGCTTCCTCATGGCTCAGTAGCTGGAATCTMATTTATGCAATGCACGCAAAAGCAAAAAAAATAATGTTATTTTCCAGAGACAACCCAATAAAATCTACACACCAGGTTTTTTCAATACAAACAACCATTGCAGGGCAATTCATGTATTTGTTCCACTCTTAACATTTCACTTAGAAAGAAATATTTTCCAGGAAACTAATCTAAACTCTTTCCTTCTGTCCTTGGCCTTGCTTTCAGTTTTTCCTCAGTAACTCATAGCAGAGAAAGTTATTTTCCTGTTCACTGCTTACTGCCATCAGCCTTAGTTGTTTTATTGTTTTTCTTACCTCCTTACCTCAGTACCAGTACAACCTAGCTGCTTCAAGATCAGTCACAGTTCTACCTGCCTGCTTTGTCTTCAGCTGGAATTCCCTTTCTGTTCTGTTGTCTGTGCTTCACAGCACACATCGCCTCTCCCTCAGAGGATCTCTGTGATTTGACCTCCTCTGCTTTATCCCTCTTCTTTGTAACTGGTCTAACCTAACTCCAGGYTCTCTTGGTGCCAAATCAATTCTGTCAGGCTGCTTTTGAGAGGTTCTGAAGAAACTGATTTGAGTAAAAATTGAGATAGGGGAAGTCAGGACTTCCAAATRTTTGGAYMCCAAAWTGCTGYTTCATATAATTTTAMGACAAAAGAGATGGAGCCTCTGCTWYTAATAGGAGAATTAAGATTCCCTGCTTCAGTTTTAATATTTGTTACTGAAAGTATGCTTTCAGCTTTGTCAGCTTCTCTACACAAATGAGGGCAAAGCAAAGACACTTTGCTGTATTCCTTGATCAGCATTCCCAGCTCCCTGACCTGTTCAGTRTCTGGAGCTTCTAAACAGTTTGAACATGGTGAGAAAAACAAAACAAAAAACAAAACAAAACAAAACAGAAAAAACCCAAACAAAAAACACCAAACAAAAACCTCAAATGACCATACAAAAACACTACACAAACCAAAATCTCAAATAAAAAATGAGCAAAAAACTGTTTCTAAAGGGTACTTATAGAAGGTGGCAAAAATCCTAAACTGAGTAGCAATGAGTTTAGGAGCAACCAATTTCAGTGGTGTTTCATCTGCCTGAACAAGTAAAGAAAATTTCCAAAATTTTTGTATTAAAAGAGTCACATCTAGGGGCCTTGAAAGTTACGTTTCTTTCAGACTGACTAATGGGCCAAATCATCCAGTCCCTCTTCTGTCATTTGGATTGGCAATTTCTGATACAGATGCAACTTCAAAATAGAAAYGGCTGCACAGCTGCACATGACACASCAGTGGTGACAAAACACAAAGCCCTTTTCCCTCCTGCAGTGTATCCTTTTTAGAAACATTTTAGAATATCTCTGTACTAGCTAACACAAGGCATAGGCATGAAGATGCAAAGTGCAATTTAGGGAAGATTATGTCTTTAGTTGTGGAAGAGTTAATGCACTATGATTTTGCATTTAAATATAATACCTGACCATGTCTAGTGTGAAAAATATTTTCTGTTGGTAAGTATGTGTTTGATTGAGGTTACAGAGAGGGCTCTGTGGTKGCTTTGACATTTTTTGGCTACCAGACCCCCATTCAGATTTTCCCCTTCCTAATCAGAACAGGAAGAGAAAATAGATTTAAAAAGTTTATTATTAGAGATTATGTAAAGATTACTGATTTCTATTATAGTCAAAACAGACTCAAATTGAGAAAATTAATTTAGTACCCTTTAATAACAGGTTATTAGTCCTGCCTCCAAACCTGCTTCAGCACAGGCTCCCTCCCTCCATGGGGCCACAGGTCCTGCCAGGAGCCTGGTCCAGCATGGCATCCTCCATGGGAGGATGTGGCAGGTGGATATGTGGTCCAGTTAACCTCCAAGGGTTAATTTCAAAACCTTTCCATTATTTTTTTCTAAAATATACACAACTGGAGCTTTACATTCTTAAAATGCTACATAATACTACCACAAAACCCTCATAACTGTTTTTATGAGATACTTCAATTTTGTTTTCTTTCCCTCCTTCTCTTAAGGTCATGTTGATGGGCTTATGCTGTACCATAGATGATCAAGTCATAAATGGTTGAACATTATTTTTGAGAAATTTTCTGCACTAAAGACAAGAGCCTTTGAATGGAGCTACTCTTCATACAAAGATTGTATGCTTCTCAGAATTTTTATTTACACTACAGGTGAAATTTCAAATTTTGAAAAGCTTTACAAACTTAAATACGGTGTTTTCTGGTTTTCTATGTGGTGGGATGGGAGATGGAATGGAAAGCAGATGTTTTTATAGACAACTAACTCTTAAATTAATGTTTCTTTCATGATAATCTGAAAATACAGGACACTGAACTGSAAATCCATTTAACTTCTTTTCCCTTATTCCTTTCTCCATCTGTRAKCTGTATTATTTGTGGGTGAACCAGTGCAAAATAGGAAATGTATGAAGTTGTKAGGTCTGCTTGCTTAAGGGGAAATGTAACATCCCCAACACAAGAAAACCAARAATTGAAGTTTCACTATGCACAAGAAAGAAGCATAGTGACAGTACAAGAACAATAAAAAAGAATGGACAGAATTCTACCCATAAAATCTGTCCACAAAATATGAAACCAGGTAAAGTCATTTATTCTATTCAGAACATGACAATAGGACAAAGAACTTTAGAATTCAGTACAGACTATATAGGTAAGTGAAATGTGAAGTTAGTAAGTGTGAAAAATCCCCCTAAACTACTTGTTCTTCAACAGTTGAATTATAAATCTGTTGGTTTAGCCACTTGAGGAAAGAAAGCTGTATATCATTACAGGTAAATCACTGGAACACCCACTTAATGTATCACAGTGACAGAAAAAGCAAATGATATGTCAGAATGCTCACAAAAMTGGGCTGAAGAGAGCAGTGCAAAACTAATGCTATTGTGTTGCTAGCTATACAACCCCAGACACCATTTCTTGAGAAAAATTGGACAGAATTAAAGAGGGCTTGAGAGAAAGGCTTAATTATTAAGAACACAGAAAAAGACTTAAGRGGAGATTGAAAATAGTGTAATTGTTTCCTTTAGAAAGGAGATTRATAAGGGGAGATGAGAAATAACTATACTAAATAAAAGAACGTGATAGAAAAGGTRGATAGCGAATTTCTGTTTCCTCTGTCTTTTGATGCAAGAATATGGAGATATGMTAGCAGACCTGAAAGCTGGCAGAATGAAAACTGATAAAATCCATTCCCTGCAGGAGATAATTATGAGTGTGGAATGAATGCATTGATAGAGGTGCAATTGAGGTCAAGGATTCTGCAAGGTTGAATGAAATTTGAATGGTTACATGAAATAATGTCAGAAAGAATATCAGAAAGAAGATAAAGCCTCAGTTTTCAGACCTAAACCCAGTGTCTAACTTCCAGGAACAGGTAGAAGGCTCTCAGAAGKATCTCAATCTTCTTYATGYTTCATGTAAACTGCAGTTCYCACTGCTATTAGTAAGATTCCCACAGTAGGGCCAATGGAATTTCTCACATCAGGCTATTTTACAGTGTTGYTCCGATTGCATTTTGGGTCTGTTCRCAGTAACATGACAGCACTGCAGATGGTGTAAAAGCCTGTCTCCAGAAAACAATTCAGTCATCACTTCCATTTTCAAAATCCAGTGATGAGTCATTCCCCTCCCACAGGTAAATGTATTTGTATGAACATCAAGCTCTACAAACTTGTATGTATATCCTCACAGTGGGAAAAAAATTACAGCAGAGTCCTTCTCTGTATTGATAAAAGSCAGGTTTCAGCCCACCCTTAAGCACTCACCAATTTAGCAAGTGCTCTTCAAGCAAATATCATTCAAAGTACCAAAATGGATACAGCAGTGGCWCACTGGACTGTGGTAAAGGCAGTATAAAAAGTTCAGGTTGGTAAATGAAGGAATGTGAAAAGTGTTCCTGAATGTGGTCAGTCATAGTTCTCAGAAGTCCACAGAATCACAAGATGGTTCAAWAACTTCCCTAATGATGAAGGAAAATGGACCACCAGCAAGTTTCTGATGCACCAGAGGATTCTGCTTTCTTTGAGAGACCTCAACAGGCTGGAAAAATGGGTCATCTTCCCCTTTTATGCAGCATTGGGGAGGCTGAATCTGTAGAACTGGGCTTTTTAGTACATCAATGTACTGGAGAGAGTCCAATGAAGGGTCTCTAAGATGATTAAGGAATTGGAGCATCTGAAATATAGGGAAAGTCTRAGAGAGCCAGGAATGYTCAGCCTGAGAGGGATCTTGTCATYATGTGTCAGGACCACCTKCCTTGGRGATACTCAAAGGCCATCTGGATAAGGTCATGGGCAGTYGGCTCTAGGTGGCCCTGTTTGTTCCTGGGGTTGGASCAGATGACATCCWGAAGTYCCTCAAACATTCAGTGTTTCTGTGTCTTGTTACTGTCTCATGTCCTGTATTACTGCAGCAGACTCTTCCTGCTCTGGAGCAGGGCTGGCAATTGGCTGTGATGCATTTCATGGGAATCCCATTGGTCTGGGATTCCCAGGCTGTCCATGACCCCCTGGACCTCATGCAAATTGTCTTGTCCCTCAGTTTGGTGATATCAACAAACTTGATGAGAGTTCACTGTCTAAAGGAAATAACTGGATGGATTCCATTAGTATTAGCATGTTATCTGTTATCTATTAGCATGCACTGGGGATCTGTTGTGAATGAGGGGTCTCTCCACTTTGCATAAAGCAGGACCTCTCATACTCAGGTAACGAATCTTAAACCTTGAGAGTCATCAGTTCATCCCAATTAGCAAATAGACAGCKCTCCATCTACATTCACTCTATGGAAAATGGAAAGATCCTCAATTAACAAAATTAATCCCCACTTGTAGAGAAATAGTTGAATTCACAGTGAATTCTGGCATGGTCCTGCTCTGCTCTCCCCTGAGGTTTCTTTATTTTATTTRTCCAACAAGAGATATCTCTTTCAAGTTGGGGAATATGTTAGATAGCAAATATCCTTAGCATCACAATGTTTTAAAACCCACACATATGTCACAGAAGCAAGGATGGCTGTCAAGCCAAAAAACAAGGATAGGAAAACTCATATATCCYTTTCTGTTTTATGAGCTGTCAGAAACCTGTGATGCACTTCCTGCTCCGGCTTTGCTGGTTAATCTGGTMATTGACTGCCCACAAGTATGTCCTTTGTGGGTGGCTTTTCCAAACCTGTGTTCTTGTGCACATTTTGCTCAGATGAGAACAAGCACACAGGCTTTCTTCCCACACCAGGCTGTACCATCAGGCTCTATCTATACCATCACCTGCAGGTGGAAGAGACTGAAAGGGCTGTGCCTACTGCTTGTATGAGAAGAGGATTTTTAATAACTACATTGTACAGGACATGGAATGAGAGAAAGGACAAGACAAGCTTCATCATGGTGCTTTGTGGGAAGTGGATTTGGTCACCGAAACAGCAAAAGGGGGTAGGTGAAGGGCACTGTCACTAGTCCCTCACACCTCTCTCACATTCCCTACTGCTACTGCACCTGTGGCACACACAGGCTCTCCTTGGGTGGTGCATCAAGCACTGATTATTTGACCACAAGYGGAGAGCTATATCAAAACACCTAGGCAGGGAGCAATACACAGAAAACCTGTGTGCATGCACAAAAGGGCAAGCCAAATACCCAGACCCCAAATTCTAGTAAGGCAGATTTTCTCTCATCTCCTGAAATATCACTATAACTCACCAAAATRTGCCAGCAGAAGAAAAACCAGTGTCCATTACTGAAATATTTTAAATTACTGTGTTGCCAACAGTCAGCAGCAGGGATTCAGGCTTGCTCACAGATTAATGATTTCATAGCATCATAGAGTTACAAAATGGTCTATGTTGGAAGGGACCTTAAACATCATGTAGTTCCACGCTGCTATGTGCAGGGACAACTTCTACTAGACCAGTTTTCTCACAGCTGCCACCAGCCTCACTGGGATCCAACCATTTGCCTTGGACTATTTGAGAAAAATCACATAATTTTTACGTAGTCAACATAGGAAGGGTCTGCCTTTTTGTAATGCTTTTCCTCAGGCTACTGATTCAACCCATGCAGGCAAAAATCACACTTACAGGACACTGATCAGCCACAGTGTTTGAGGTCATCAGGTTAGGTCAGGGAGTTGGGGGCAAGTAGTGTATGCTGTTTGGCTAAATAGTATTTTGACTTAACATGGTATTACCGGAATTCTCTTTTTGATTGAGAAGGCTTCAGGGGCAGCTGTGGTGCAATGCAATGGTGACTCTGTAGATAAAAGGCTGACTTGGTAACCAACCTTGTCTTTCTCACCAAGCCACGAGAAGCTGTGGGAGAAACGGAAGAAAGCTGACAGTAAACTCATAACTTTAAAGAAAAMCTTAAAGGAGCTTTGAATGTCCTTTCCAGAAGACATTAAAGTGCATTGAAATTCCTGACAAAYTCCACAGCAGTTGTGGATAACCTGGACTAACACAGAGAGGTGTCTCCAGTTCTCCCTCTCAGCAGAGGCAATGGCAGCACAGCACTATGGGCTATTGTGAGCTGGTTTTCACAGAAAAAGCCTGTAAAGCTTCTTCATATTTATAAGGTTGTTCATACATTAAAATTAGGCAAATGTATCAGATAAAATTTTCACATTGATTCTCTGCCAATTCTTTCTCTTTCATTTCCTTCTTCTTCCAAATTTAAACCTATATGATTGTGTATTTTTAAATCCCTTTGCATTGTTCCAGCTGGTGAGATTCTTGGACACTGGTGCAGTATGCCAATCTTTATTGCTAATACAGAACTAAACTAAGCCAATTTCTGTCCATGGCACAACTGCTAACATCTATGGTACTATTTTCATACAGATTCCTTTTATCCATTATAGTCAAACTCCCTTTCTTCAGCTGGAAGGGTGATAAATTTTAAAGTAGCAGAAGTTTCCTGAGAGCTGAGCTTATGAATTTCACCCCAACTTTATGAGAMRATWTACTGTGAYRYTTAATGTGAGAAGAAATTWTAAAGAAGTATCTTTAATAGTTAGACTTAATAAGGGACTGTTTGTCCTGTAACACTCTTCACCATTGCTTAAGAACCTGTAAGGAAGTAAAGCAGCCACTGTTGTTTACTAAGGCTTTTAAAATAAGTTATTTTGAGGTTATTACTGTATTTCTAAGAGATACCAGGGTTTTTTTATATTTATTTATAACTGTTTCATTTGTTTTTTAAATGTGAAGATAAGGCTTCTGCCATAGTGGTGCAGACAATGACAGAGAATGTTTTTTAGATAGACTGATTTATTGAGATCTCTACATAGGATAATACTCAGAAGGGAAATTGAATGTCTCAGACAGATGCCCACTTGCTGCCTGGTTGGTGATGGGACTCTGTGAGGATCATTGCAGCAGCACCCTCCAAACTGCACTCAGGGGGATTTTTTCATATCCAGATGGACAGTGGTCCTACACAACAACACCCACACCAGCAAAGTCCACTGACACTGATTTTCTTCAGCTGTGCAAAAGCTTTTCCTKTCCCCAGTAAGTAGAAAGCASTTTCCTATGTGACCATCCCTGCATCTGCAGAAGCAGTTTCTACTGACCATATTGGTGTCCTGTTTGTGTTCAGTTTGGTCAATTCAGCGGCAGGAATGGCCTCAGGACATCTTTGGGAGTGCAACACAGCCTGTCCACTGGTCTGTGCACAGCAGCAGCTGCCCAGGGGAGTCTGCAGGGCTGTGCAAGCTCCCCTGGAGAGCAGCTGTCAAAACTGGTCAAATGTTTCATAGTGAAGCCAGGAGTTCAGCTGAGCACTTTGTCACACATTARTGCACTGAACCAAACCATCCCTGTGGCTCTGGATGGATGCTGGGGAGTTCCTGGAATCCCCAGGGAACAAGTGACTAAGCACACTGGGTGGGCACGCAGGCAAATCCCTGCCATCACTCTGCAAGATCCACTTCCATTTTTTAAATCAGGTTTTTAAGTGAAATCCCGRAAATCTTGCCACAGTAGATATATTTGGCAACCAGAACTTCAGAATAAGGACTGAGATTTGTATTTGAGTCTTCTGTCAGACAGAGCCTACTAAATTACTGGCGCAAAAGAAAATCAAAATAAATATTTCACTGTTTTAATGACAATGTAAAATGCCATTTATTTCCCTGCATAGTRAAGTACTGCTTCTCCCCCCCTCAATTTTATTTGCCTGGTTTCTTTTGTTCTGTAGTTCATGCATAATTTCACACCTGCAAAATTTCTGAAGAGCTAGGGTTTTGCTTATCAATTTAAACAATAAAGGCAGACAACTCTGAGAAACATGCAGACAGCCATTTCATAGGCTGAACTAAAGGTGCTTGGGCTGTTTATGGCAGTGGAGATTTTTCTTTTTGCAGCCAGCTGAGAAGCCTTGTGCTCTTAATACAATGTTAAAAGACTCACAAAGCAAAAATCAATTGTATAAAACCCCATGACAGCTAAGAGGAAGAGAACAAAGACTGCAATTCACTATGGAAGCACACACTGTGAGCAAGTTCTATGATAAAGCAGGCAGGTTTAAGCAAATGTATCTTCCTAGAAGTCCTCCAAGGGCAAGAGTGATGTCCCCTCTAGCCAGGTCTGTGCACTCTACAGAGGTGGTGCATAGTCAGGCATAGCATGGYTTACATCCAAATCTTCTTGATCAAATCCTACCAAGAAGTTATTCAGGTAGGCAGCCAAAAGATATAGGAAGACAAGCTCTCCCTGTGTTTCATGCCACTGGCAAGTCCTGGGGGGCACTCAGTGATGCTGGTAGGACAAAGTCAGTTGTCAGACTGGAGACTGATAGGAGACAGATCACTAACAGAGAATGATCAAGACAGCCCTGCAATCTCTCTGAAGACTTAATCCTACAGAGATAGAAAGTTAGATACGTGTTGTTACYTCTATCAGAAATAAGGATTATGTTGCTAAAACAAGGCTTTGCTCCAGACTGAATACAGGGTGCATCTGTGTGTCTCAGCTCTGGAAGATGTGTTTCTGTTTGTCCTAGGTRACAAGGGATCTGAAGAAGACAGTTACACAAGGAAGCAGGAAAAAAGGATGCTGCAAAAAGCAGCTGTGCTCCCARGGATTAGCTAACCTGACATTTGTCTAACAGCTTGTTGATATTATGCATTGTGTGTAAGACAGTTTCCAGYTGAGTATGTTTGGTGCAGTGCTTGCTATCCAAGGGCTTGTGCCATCYCAAAGAACTGCTTTTACTCCCCCCAGATTCAGGGCTATTGTCAAGAGTGTTAAATATCTAAGCAGCTTTGGACAGAAAAGTGYAGCCTTTGTGATACTTATCTGTCTATCAATCTTGTAAAGCTGTCTAGACTGTCCCAGGAGAGGGGGTGGAAGTGCAAATCAGATACATGTGTAAATCTRGAAGTGTAAATCAGATTCTATAAGCATGCCTCTGCAACAGGGGATGGGAAGAAAATTGCCCAACATTCTCAAGATGAAAACCCAAGGACACTCTTGAAGCTCTGGTAATAAATTAATCTTTCCTTCTCTGGAATTAAATGAAATGAATGGTCAAAATCTTCCAGGAGCTGTGCTCAACAGCTCCACGTCCTCAAGACAGTGCAGCCAATACCCTGCTGAAATGATCATGACATGCAATAGCAGCAGAGCACACCACAAGGGGTTGGGTCACAGTGCTGCAAAATAATTTATGTGAGCAGAAGCACTGGCTGGYACCGTGGAGGTAATTATGTTTATTATCTGAGAGTCCATGGTGACAGCAAATGTGCCCAGCAATAGCTGTATCTCACCAACACAGTAGTCACCCACAATGCTAATGTAGTCATGGTCATTTCACGAATTACAACAAGGTAATATCTGTAGAAAGTTATTAAACCTGCTAATGTAACAGTGCCTGGTACATGGTTTTAATATCCACTATTTATTATTTTAATTCTTTGCAATAAAAAGCCTGAAATATCATTTCCCTTCCRGGGTTTCTGGCTGTGCTGGTCCCACAGGGAAGGACAATTAAATGTTCCAGTTTTAACAGCTGACAGTCCTGAGTTCTGCACCCTGTCTTGAGACAACAGACTTGCTGCAATTTTTGTGTTTGTTTTGTTGTTCTGGTATTTTTCTAAGATCCASTGTCATCTTGCAGTTAAGTTGATGCAGGAAATAGCCAGCAGAACTAAGGTCTGCATTATTGTGTTTCTACATGTGCTTTCTAGAGAAATGAACTTGAAGTTGCAGAGGCCCATGCTAGTGTCTTTCATGAAAGCTGTGGGGTTTTGTGTAAGGCCTCTTCCACTGAGAGAGGAATAAGGTGTTGATGGTAAACCATTAGATAAGGATTTTTATATAAAATGAAGACCAGACTCAGTGATACGGTTTCTCTTGGACAAGAACCAAAGAGGATGTCAAAGCATGTGCTGTCTCTGGGCTGTGTTCAAATCACCTGCTGCTGCAGCCACCCACCCAGCCAGGGCTGCTTCTCTGCCTCCTGGCAATGAGGAAGCAAGGAACAGGCAGGGAAAAGAACTGCAAAGAGCCCAGATATGGTTCCACAGCAGACAAATTCCCTGCTGGCCTACAGGCAAAGCTAGTGGGAAAATCGAGTCTGTTCCCAAGGCACAAAAACTTCTGACACCTCTTGCTGTATGTGAGGAAGTCAATTTGTATTCTGGACCTTATTTTGCTGAAGACAATTTGCCATTRGGCAAAGCAACTCTTTGGACAAGTCTTGATGAAACACTGCACTAAACTCTTCAGATTGCATGCAAAGCCTTTGAACCTGTTTTCTCCTTGGCACTTCCAAACTTGCAATGCCATTTTGAAAGCAGCCAGTTCTGATGGGAATTCTGTTGTGTTTATTTTGTCTTCACATACAGATGTGATTTKTTCCTCAATGCTCTATTATCTATGAGGGCTCTTGGCATATTACAACTGCATTTTCGATTGGTTGAAGCCATTTCTGTTTGAATCTTATTCTYTAGTTTTCTTTTTCCACTTCACCCAAGTAATTCCCTTGATCTCTTCTCAGTTCCTGGTATGCCAAGRAATGAATCTTTGTATTTTTACCACTGTGAAAGTGAATTATCTACGGCAAACATKCTTCATAGTAAATGTGCAAAACTGAAAAAAAAGCAGTTATGAGTCATGTTCAGCAAATAATCAGGAAGCAAACRTTTAAATAAAAATAATGCACATATTCGATGGAAATTGCTACAAAGAAATAGGAAGAAAATTCAGCTCAAMCAAATCAGGACCACATATGGAAAAGCAAAGTTAAATTATGAAAAGCAGTTTTATTTTTGAAATGGCAAATAAAGCTGCATTAAAAAATAAGGAACCTGCAAAAGATAAAAGCACATTTCACCAGAAGGACAGCATTCCCTGTCTTTATGTCATCCTTCCCATTACTTTTCCTCAGTCTGATGAAATTAGAGAAAAGTCTTTCTGTGGAACAGGCTTTTCCTCACTTGCTTGGACTTGTCCTTTTCACCTGCTTGCTGCCTTAACCTCTGTAGCAGATGCTATCAAAATAGCTCTGAACTGTTCTGTCTATTTTCACTTTGATTAATTGGAGCCTTCTCTCCTCTTTTTTTCAGAACTGTTTTTTTTCTTTTTTTTTCTGAGCCTATACATAAATATTTTCTTTCCTACTTCATTTCTTTTTCTAAGACCATTTCCTTCTAGGTGYATGTCTTCATTTACACCATGCCATCTACTGAGGTGTGTGGGGAGGGAGCAGGAATTCACAAGCATGCCCAAAGTGAGTCATTTCACTTATCTATTCATTCCTGAGTGAGATGACACATTTTTCAAAATTGTACATTGGAGCCTAATTAAGGAATTAAGTTCCTAACAGTACGAAGTGACACTGGAAACTGCAGCACACAAATTAAAGGAGAAATGCATTTCCATGGCATTAATTATTTACATAAGAGAAGAAAATGAACAAAGTTACTGCTATGAGTCAGGCAGAGAAGTTCTCAWGGGGCAGTGAGCTGGGCAGTGAGCTGAGCTGCCTGCACTCTTTAGCAACAGAASTTGTAAAGAATATCTTGCACTTTTCATGCATGAATAGTAGAGAAATCCACCACTGTATTTTGCAGTGGTCTCTGAGAGGTAGTTGTTAAAAAAAAAAGTGCCATAGCATTAACCGTTTATTAAAGAGGAGGACAATGGAGTGAGAAGTGGCTTTCAGGAAGAAGAGGTTTGGCTTTATCTCAGTGCTTATTTTAAATGACTGCTTTTGTACCCAGGAGGTGCCACACAGCAGGAGCTGCCTARGAGCAGGTGAGCCATTGGGCTGCCTCTGCTCCTCCTGCACTGCTCCTGTTGGTGACCTGTTATTTTTAGGATTCAACAAGTATTTTCTCTTGCAGGCAAAGTTCTGCAAGGCAGTTACGATGTCCTCAGGGATGGAGATGCAGATCAGTGCTGCCAGGTGCTGCAAAGCCAGAACAGCCTTGGCATCACCTGTTCTAGAAAAGACAACATGGCATCACAGCAACACCTCAGCACAGTGACATGTGGGTCTGAACCCAYGACACAATCTCCATCAGGAATGTCCTAGTACTACAGGAGTACTGTGGGAAAACCTCTAGTGTTTTTGGTTTTTTAAAATGATTGGTAGACAATGAATTTACTSATGAACTAGTCAAGCTTTTAAAAATTATGCTAAAATTAAATATRCCATCCTTCTCTAACTACTATATAATTGCCTCAAGAAAATGTAATTAAGACAGTATTGATTTACCACACACTTCCAGTGTCACAGATCAGTTATGTCAYTGACATTTACACAAGTTCCTCTTGACCTGGAGCACACTGCAAATACTCAGTCAAGTAGTGATCTGCATTACACTTGCTGGATGTAATAATCTGCTATAGACAATTAGAATTTATTAGGTCTTGATTTTCCAGAGTATCTGAGAAATTAATAGCTTTTTCTGAGACAGAGAAGAACTTTGCTTCATTCTAATACATACTAAATCTGAGCCTAAAGTGAAGAATAAGCCTTCTTTTTTCTATCAATATAATCTTCTCTTTATTGCAAGAAAAAATTGTCTTCCTCCCYTGGATGCCAGAGCAGACATCAAGAAATAATTCTTTTCTCCTTATAAACTACACTCTTCAATGCTCAAACTAATTTTAAACTCACACTTATCGTGAAATTCAAGATTATTTTTGTTACTGTTATTGATGGGTTTTCAGCAGCAGATTTATATGCTGCTGAAAAWTTATTTCACTATTTAAACAGCTCAGCATCACCTTGTAATAGATTTCTGAAGTTTTCTACTGGTGATAGCATCATCTCTTTTCTTCTTTTGCCCTTAGCAAGTCCTACCCAGCTTATACTACATCTCCTTCTACCTTCCTTTGTTTCCTAGACTGCTATTTCAGATGGTTTTGTACTCATTTCAATTTGAGCTCAATTCTAGATTCTAAYTTAACTCTGATTTCATGCAATCAGCAATTTCTCTCACACACACTCCAGGAACCTCCCAGTCAGTTTCCTCYTGKCTGTGTTGTATTTCCAGCAGACAGATGAGAGGAAGATATGGCTCTCACTCCAAAGYAGACACTCTTGCCTCATTTGGTTTCGTTTCTGTTGTTGGAGAATCAYAAAATCATAGAATATCCACAAGGATCACTAAGCYCTGCACAGGACACCCCAAGAGTCAYACCMTGTGCCTGAGAGCATTGTCCAAATGCTCCTTGAACTCTGTCAGACTGGTGCTGTGACCACTTCCCTGGGGAGCCTGTTCCACTGCCCAACCACCCTCTGGGTGAAGAACCTTTTCCTAATATCCAACCCAAACCTCCCCTGAACCCAACTTCAGGCCATTCYCTCAGGTCCTATTGYKGGTCAAGAGAGAGAAGAAATTGGTGCCTGCYCCTCTGCTTCYTCTGGTGAGGAAGAGTGTTTTCTCAATGCATTGAGCACTTTTTAATACTTCTCTGTGTTAGTGAGAGAGCTTAAGAAATGCTGAGTCCATTTGGAGGAAGCATCCATTAAGGTCTTGGATATCTAGCACAAGATGTCTTATTGAAATTCTGATAACAAAGTGCTTAGAAATGTAAATGAAAAACCAAACTAACTTCTCTAACACTCTGGTGTCTTCAGACCTGAAAGAACTGGAAGGGTCAGAAACTGTATATGCATCTGGGATGCAAAGGGAGGTGAAAAGTGAAGCTAAGCATTTAGTCATATTTCATTATCCAGGACAGCATTTCCCAAGGCAGGTACCTGAAAGAAAAGAAAGATTATAGAAAGAAAAAAAGAAATGTATAACATTAGGTCCTAAAACTGGGGAGTTTTCACAGGTGTATTGGAACAAGGAATCAAGATCAGTAATGAGCTGTATGACCTGCCCTGTCACTCAGGTGTGTGAACACAGGTCTCTCTCTTACCTGACTCACCACCAGGCCCCTCTCACTGCAGAGAGACCATCTATGTTTTATAAACTCAGAGCTGAGCAGCCACATCCTGCCAGCCATAGGACATTGTGACAGGGAATTGTAGATTGCCAGTTACACAGTCAGGAGCCCTTTTGGGTGAAGTATGCTGCACTCTGCTTCCCATAGCATTGTAAAGTTCTCAATGCCACCATTTTCATGTGCAGCATAATAACCTGTCAGCTCCAAACAGACAACTGAAATAAAAGCAGTATTTGTTCTTTCACTGTCACTATAGGACAAGCAGTCTAGCTGGATATGTGCATTGTAGGATTATACTGATTTTTCTGAAAGCAATTACAATAAGGCATATTATACAAGACACAGCAGCCAGMTCAAGGAATGACTGTGTGCAGAAATAACTATGGGAGGAAAAATGCAAATTATACATTACTMTGTCTATTTCCATGGACTTAAAGAGATATCTTAAGGGACAAATTAAATAAATCATATCACAGTTCCATTTCTCTTGCCTGTTAAAGTATTCAGATCATTGCATTACYGTGTTAGGAATATTATTCAAACTTCCTTTTATATATTTCTGGCCCATATGCAAAGCTTATGTTCCATCATTTGTGAATGTACTCTTGTAAAAGGAATACACTGAAGAGATGAATGACCTGTGGTCTTCATCTGGTTAGCTAGTTTTTCCTTCAAGCAGTGTGATGTTTTCATCTGGGAAATCAATTATAAACTCAGCACCATGAAGTTAAGTCAGCTGTTTTTACATTGCCATTTTGTGGCATTTAAGAGGGTCAATGTGGCATTGGTGAATATGGCCCAGGACCTTCARAAGATCTTCAGCCACAAAGAAGCTAGAGGGCAAACAAGGTGAAACTGCATTTCAAGTGCAGGAAAGGTCTGTGTTTAGGAGGCTGAACCAAGATGCCTTGCAAAAAATTTGCATTTAACTTCCTTTCTTACATTTTTAACAGAAGTCAGGAGCACAGGCAGTGGCTGGAGACCCTTCACCAGTTCAATCTAGCCTCACACAAAACAAGAAAAGAAGATCCCAACCTGGACCTGTCAAAAGGTACCCCAGATGGTAACTCAGCCTCCTCTATCTCTAGRCTATTTTATTAAGCTGTRTAACTTTGYACCTCCTTAGCCTACTGAACAGGAMAAAATGTGAGYATTTTTGAACATTTTGGATGCTAYRCTCTCTRCCTAAAGACATACYRTTRTATCAGGCAYACTTTATGTGTATGCCCTTTAAAAGATTCACTCAAAAAGAAACAGGCCAATTAAATAATTAYACTTCCCATAGGCTTTATGTTGCTGCCAGTCACAAAAAATATCCTGATTTGAATAAGCAGAGTTACACACAGTATTCCAGATATGATCACATAAGTACCTTATGCAATGTCACTGATATCTCCCTGTATCTATCAGAAACAGTTCTCTCTCTTTGTCACAGGACATTAGTGGTTATAATCATACACTTCTCAGTCAGTACCCCTCCATTTCTTTTTCTTCTAYTGTCACTTCTAAATTATGAGTTTCCAGTTATTACAGGAATACCTGCAATTAATCCTGGCAGACATCACTTATCCTTTCATCCTACCTCTATTTTATGTGGTCTGGAGACTGCTCTATTCTTCCCTYCTTTCATTTGGCTCTTGTTGTGTTGATAACAACTCCATCAACAGAGGTAATTTCTTCTCCYCTGTGCTTAGGTCTTTAATGAAATTACTGAATCAAAGTGGTCCTCAATTTCAGTTTCTGTTCTATTTAGCCTGTGCATCTCACACATGCCCACATCTTAGGAGGCCAATAAAACAGAATTAAAGTATCTGATCTGCTCATACATACTGGGTGTGCAGGCCACAAGAATAGATTATTTATTTGGTATATTTATCAATTTTCTCTGCCTCTGCACTGAAATTAAGGAGGAATATTACACGTGAGGAAACTTAARCAGTCCTTTCCACTTAAAACTGTTACTGAAAATGTCACAGATTTCATCCTGCAGGGTCTGTGCCCCAGGTACTCAGGTAGAGTCAACACATAACACAGTGGTTTTCCCATCAAGATGATGACAGCCCTTCAAGTCTTTCTTGTAAAACTGATCTTGGCCTATTGCTGGGTCTTTTTTTAATTGTGGGTTTTTTTCCKAGGCATAGGGGAAGTGCTGTGAAAGATCACAGGAAACCTGTTTGTGCTGAGTCATTTCAGCAAAAAATCTTTTCCGATTTGTCTCCCAGTGAAGACCACCTCTTTTTCCCCAGACCAGCYTTGATGTCCAGACTGCACAACAGCAGCAAGTTTCCAGTGCATTACACTACCTTCAGGTGCTGGTTTGACTTCCAAATTCTCTTCCCCCCATTCTTCCCCCAGCCTGCAGGTCATCCTGGACTCTTTTCTTCCAATGTCACCCATATAGAAATACAAACCTTGACCTTTTCTTGAAAGCTCTATCTCTCCCCAGCAATTTGTCTGGAATGGTATCAGTAGGGAATGGTATGCAAAAAGGGGACAAAAATRTATTACAAGACCTCTGGCTGGGACACTCTCCCAGATTCCTGCAACAAAGGATTAGCGGTTTTCTGAGCTGACAATAGCATGCAGTTCAACATGTTTGAAATCAGTTGATGAATCTACCCTCCATCAGCTTTTCTAATTGCTTCTATTTTAGTCTTTTAAATGTTCTGTTGGCACTGAGAGTCATGATTTGATTACACACTCTAAGAAAAAGTGCTTTCTCTTGCATTACTTGTTTTTAATCTGCTGCCTGTAACATCATTAATTGCCCTCTAATTCTGCCATTATAGGAAACACAGAATAATCATTTTCTATCCCTTTTATTTAGAGATTTTTATCATAGTCATGTCTTTTCAAACCTGAGCAATTCTTTCCCATATAATTTCTGGAGTATATGCAATGGSTTTCATAATTGTTTTTGTCCTTGTCTGCACAAATTTTTATTCCTATAGTATATTTCTGTCCTGTAATTATCTTTAATGTACACAGACGTTAAGCTGAAGGCATTTCTTACATTTCTTTGCATTCATAGAGTCACATAAAGGAACTTTATTGGAGAAAGTGAGATCTCAAAACGTAGTGCTATATTAATAAAAGAGTTACTCTCACAACTAGKAAGTCTCTGAWAATTGTCTTTATCATAATTTCCTSGTTAACACACACTATTCTCAAATAYATTGTGGACAAGAACTGACTCCCACATACTGGAGTCATTAAAATTCCCGTCTAAAAATTTCAGAATAATTTTCTGCAGTAATTTTCAAGATAGGAATGGGTCTATCTATCAGTCTCCTCCCTAGAAAATGTTCACCAGGCTTAAAGCCAACAAAAATCCCTGAAATTTCAGGGGAGGTTAGACCTTCCTTARCTTTAGCTTTAGCCATGTAAGAGCTAAGCACATTTAGAACAAAAATGTCAGAATCAACCCCCCGACAACATAGAATTGATTGAAGTTCCATTTTTTCCCAGTAGCCCATTCTGCAGAAAAAYATTGCAACCAATTCTAGTTAATGGTCTTCTGTAAAAAATAGCAGAGCAAATTGAGTCATTTTCACAGTTGGGGATATAGAAAAGATGCAGAAGGATTGAAAAATTGGGCAACACAAGYAGCATTTGTCAAGGTGACAACACTAGAGTGCCAGCTTCCTTTGTTCCTGCACTGGTAGGAAGGAGCTAGTGCTGGGATTTGCCTGCAAAGTCACCTTTCTCTCACTCTGTTCTCAAGGAAGGAAATCTGCTTCTATTCTCTTGTTCTACAGAACTAAGAACTGAACCATCACCAAAARGAAATCAGCTGTTGTAGTATCACCCACACCAGACATTTTCTTTCCAAAATTCTGTTAAATTTCTTGAGAATCTCTGCCTCAAAATGCCAGAAGTTCAGTTGAGAAAAAAGCTTTCGTAAGGTTTTAGCATGGCCATGTCCATGAAAACCAAAGATTACATACCAAGGGATATTCACAAAATGTATTCAGGCATCAAGCATTTTGTTCTAACATATTCTACTGGTTTATTGTTTGCGTTAAAATTTGGATTTAGKCTAAAAGGTGAGGTTTGAGAAAAAAAAAAGTTCTTTTCCACAAATACCTTCACCAACTTCTTGGACTGTTTCCATTGAATTGGATTTTAGAATATTTAAATTCTGCTCTCCATAGGTAAGCCATAAACAAGAAAGAAAGAAAAAAAATTTCAATGATACTTGATGACTTTTAATAGACTTTTGCATGATTTATTGATGTAAATATACTTCAAATAACCCATTGGACATTAAATGGCAAATGAAATGTGYTGGGTTTTTTTTTAACAGACAACTTGGAAATGAACAGTATAAATAGAACATAGTCATCACCACTTTATTTTATGCCATTCCAATCTACTATCAATTTCTTTTCATATACAAACTTTTTTGTAGTCTTGAATACCTAGAAAACTTGCATAATGAAACATGTTATTTACACTGTGTATGAGTCACAAATAATTACAAATAAAAAGAATACAAAATTGTTAAAATGTATCATTACATGAAAAGCAATGAAGATACAGTAGATGTTCTGATTAACTATAAATGCTTACATATTAGTACATACATTTCTAATCTGAAATTGCTAGATGATCTATCTGATGATTTTGATCAGGAACACTTGTTCTTATGCCTGCACTACTGGAGAGGAAGCAATACTTTCAGACATAATGAGCCACTTAAGAAACATTTATGGAACTGCGTAGGATGAAATGTATTAATTTTAAAAAACAACAAAAAATATTTGACATTGCAAAATAKAAGCATTTTCACTCATGCCATCGAGATACATTGTATATTAAACCAATACCATAAGATGGCATCGCAAATAAACCATAACCGAGCCAAATAACATTTTAAAAATAAGCAATTCACATGGCATTTGTATCATAAAATAGCAGATGTACAGTATTATTTACATTGCAAACTGAAGAGAGAATAACCCCATGRAACTGCAGCCAACGAGCTGTTGGAAACATTGATCACAGACCTGATTCATAAAAYACGTAGGCATGTGTGTAGGATGCGTGTGAAACTGCTCCTGGACGTGTGCTTGGTAAAGGCTTAGGACCACCACTGGTCAGYCCTGACTCACAATAACATTCAAAGCTCCTACCACAAAAACTTGCTGGAAACTGAACCCTGCTTGCCAAAACCCAGCAGGGTATTTGGGTATTGAACACTTTAGCAGCCAATCTTTAAGCAGTGGTTATTCAAAAGTCAAACACCTCCTGCCCCATGGCAGTATTATAGCTGCTCAGTATAAAATTTACGTATGGAAACTGAGATGGAACTCYTATGAGACAGCTGATCAGCACTGACAGTATTTGAGTATTACTTCCACCTATGGAACATGAAATTTGATAAATGAGCCTCACAATTGCCCTCATTKGTTTYTTTTTTTCTTTTTTCCTTCTKRTTTTCCTGTATTTCTAGAAAGTTTTCATGACACAAGAGAGAGTAGGCAGCACAAATCMTGTACTCCTGCCAACATCTGAAATTCCAATTGCTGCAAATTCCATTTTTTTCAGGATTTGCCATGCTGAACTGCATTGATCATGCAGTTCTAGCTGAGCAATGTGTCAACATGTGCTGTGCCTTTACACATCAGCTCTACAGCATWAGGTAAGCCCACTGAACTCAAAATGTTGGTCTGCCTCTGGCAATAAACCTAAAATATCCTTACAGAACTTCTCACCTGAGACACAGAATTGTTCTGCACATGTTTAGTGTGGCCTTTTATCCAGGATTTCCAGGCACTGAGCARCCCAAAAAACACCAACTGACATGGCTGAAGAGATGTCAAAAAATTCCAGACAGGAAAAAAAGGTGCCACAAGAGATAAACCACCTTTTCTGTCATTGAAAGCAAGTAAGCAAGTCTGCAACATATTATCAGATGCAGTCTGCACATATGAGAATTTGAATAATGCAGAGACACAGACCTAACCTTTTTTTTTTTTTTTTAAAAGAAAGAACATCATATAAAGACTTTAAAATGCTATTTTGACAGCTAAATATAATTTAAGAGGAGCAGAAATATTAACCTAAAAGTCATTAAAAATGTGTTTGCAATTAAAAAAAAAAGTATTAACAGCCTTTTCCATGTGACCCTGTTAAATGGAAATGAAATTAAATTTTATCCCAGTGAATTTAAATGAGATAACAAATCAATGAAACCCCCAAGGATTTGATGTGTATTC
>CADDXX010000001.1:2151887-2164210 GCA_902810485.1 Alauda arvensis
AAWRWAWWWAYRTWTMTRSRWTKSWKGGATGSATGGATGGATGGATGGATGGATGGATGGATGGATGRAGTAGATATTCCAAGAAGGAATCGAGCAGTACATAACATGATGGTTTGGAGAGACGGCTCTTGGTGAAAACATCAGATAATAGACTAGTCCCGTCTTAGAGCTGAAGTGGGGAGTTAGCAACAAGCACAGATKGTTAGTTTTAAGTTGAAAGGAGTGTTCTTATAAGTAGAATAAASCCCCTAGCCAGACTTCTAAAATCTTAAATATTAATAATTTTACAGTCATCTCCCTTTGAACCTCTGGCTGAAGCCTGGCCCTTGCTTCAGTGTCTTTGTCTCCATATGTATTTGATGTTCTATTCTTTACATCYCCTTACTCTTAACAGCAGTGGAATTCATCTTCCCTCCAGCACAGCAGCCAATCTGAACTAGTCTTCCACCTCCACACAGTGGTCATGGGGGAGGAAAGAGAAGAGCATATCTAAGGCAGTGGTTTATCTCATCCCAAAGACTTTCTTCAGGACAGCTCAATCTTTGAAATGCCAGGGTGTCTGCACTGACTGTAGAGGGAACTGACCTGACTAGTTCAGACCAGAGTTTTAGGTAACTAAATGCATATCGGCTGAATTTCACTCATATTTACAGCAACTCCCCACTAGAGGACCCCACTGCAACTTGGGTATAGTGAGACCAAYGAATAATAAGGAATATTCTAGCATCAAAGACTTTAATGGCTGCAACTTAGTGAAGTCCTAATTTTCCGGCAAGCCRGTATAAATGTCATGTATTAGGATGGGAGTTTTGTCTAGAATKGGTTTTGTTTAGACTTCAAGTAAAAGGCACAATGCTGTCCTGCCAGTAAGCACATTTAAAGCTTGGCTTTGGGATGCTCTGTATCTCTTACTAAGCTCTAAATGGCTGAGTYAAATTTCAGCCTTACTCAACGTGATCTGCATGGCTTATCTGCAGAAGCTGCTGGGTAAAATACTGCTTCCTTGGAAATTTACTACAGACAACTCCTGGTTGAATGTGCATTTGAAAACTCCATATATAGGACTGTTTCTGAAGGAAGGGTGTGAACTGCAGATTTTCTCATGGACTTTGTATCTTTTTATTATGATACAACAGCATTCCAAGCTTTCTTTCTGTTTAGGCATTTCTAAACAATATTTACTCACAGAGCAAAGCAGGCTCCATTCTTTTTTAAAGTGCTAACAATTATCCCTATATACTTTTTTAAAGTACATTTGTACTACCTCCTCCAAATTTCCAGTTGGCCAAGTATTTCACTTGCCCTGTTTCACATCTAGTATTGCATTCAGTATTGAAACYCATGGAGGAATTCTTATTCCTACCTCCAGAAAAGCCAAGTAACACCAAAAAGCATGACACTCTTTGCATTTTGCATTTAGATTTTTCTAATCTAATTTTCCCCCCACAACTTTTCTCTGTAAGTAGAGATTCAACTCTTACTTAAACTAAAAAACTCAAAAATCATGCATTTCTCATGCTATTCCATTAAAACTTTAAGGATTATAGACTCTAAAATTCAACCTTACACCCTCAGAGTTCAAAAYACTATATGCAATACTTTCTTGCACTTTGTATGAGTAATCTCTGTCATCCAGCTTCCAAACAGATGAAAGCTAACATCAGCACCACATCTGCCAGCACCACATASAGCTGCCCTCTCCTACACACAGACTTCACTTTCTTCAGATGCTTCTTATTTATACACTTGCAGGACCTACAAAGAGTTTCCAGAGAGGAATGTTTACACACTTAAACACTGACAAGCACACGGGACTTAACTTAGCGAGGGGATTTCTAATCCACATTTCCAAAATTTATTTAGGCATTTAGAACCTCAGGATCATTCAGCAAAGTAAGATTTAACTTTCAGAAAGAGGCAGAAAAAATGGGATTGAGACATATGCCCCTTAATGTGACTTCAAAAACTTTACCTGCTTCTTCTTAGGAAATGCACATAATCTGAACTGGGAAGCCATGCTTTCAGTGTACAGTTTCAGAATTAYTTCAATCAACCAGAAGTGCCATAGAAACTTCTAAAATAAATACACCTATCAGTACCTCCTGTTACTTTCCCATATGATCTGYTCTCTCATGCAGTGGCTCACATCTAAAAAAATCTCTTTYRGATGGTTATTTATTCCTAAGCTTGTTCTTTTGCAATAARTTCAGAAACTCTGATATTGATTTAACAATATGTTCCAATCTCCTTAGGGAAGGAAAAAATAATACCTTAGGGATGTACTGGTAATAAATAAATGCCAAAATGGATTAAATAGTATTTGCCCTCTGTGGGCTATAATCAGTTTTAGCATCTATTTACTGTTGTGTATAAAACAGAATTCATCTGTTGCATATACCTGCCTGGCTTATTACTCCTATTTATCATTCCTGGGTACATCTTACATCTATTGCCCATACTTCTTCCCATGTTTCTAGGATGTRAGACTTGTCTTACTCAGTGGGCAGTCTTTCAAAATACTGTCTACATCCATAACTCATTTCAAATTCTGGTCTATAGTTTTGATTTTGCTCTTCTTTATGTAAGTAAGTAGCAACATATACTTTTAGAAAACTAACAAAAAAAACACCATCTCAAAAAATCAAATTATTCTATTACATGCTCTTCTCTGAGGAAGAGGATGGAAGGACAAACAGTACATATCAGGGTGTTACTCTGCCATTTAATGTCCCACTGAAAAGCGGTTTGTTAAGGTGATAGGTGTTGTACAGGAGCCTACACAGAAGAGATTATTAGCATGGCTTTATTTATTGCTTCAAGAGTAGTCATTAGAGAGTATTGCTAAGGAATAATTACCTAGAAAACAAGTAGCTCAGTGTGAGACCTTCTGCTAATGGAAAGTTAATTTTGCGCCTACAAATTCATAAAAGCACAAAAAATGTGTGTTAATGATAACCTGGCAACTATCTCTCTGTTCTTTAGTATCTATATATGTTATTACCATCTTGATTACAGGATAAGGTTTATACAGGCATTCTGGCACAYAGTTCAGGTGAACATGGCACACAGCTTTTGCAGAACTGGACTAGGGACTCAAAGCTCAAAACCTTTTCTAAATCAGACTCCTAATGGCATCCCAGAGTTGTGACTGGCAGTGCTGGTACCATATGCAGAYACTAGGAGAGATTTGCAGAACTGCAGTAGCCCATGTTCACGACAGTCACCATGGCTACAGTGGCAACATTTTATTTATCCTGGAATATGCTTATCTATCCCTCCGACACTTCGTTTGATTCCATTTATTTTGGCCAGTGCRAGATGCTTAAAAGCAGCACAACAGAAGATTTGAGACACAGCAATTGGGCTGAAAAGCATGTAATTCATCRGGATCAGTCTCACTTATCTTGGCCATCTTAAAAAAACAGATGTCTAGTCTAAGTTTGCCATCTGTGGTCACTGAGAAAGTTAAGCACAYTCAAGGATTTAGGCAGCCTCATACTCTTTCTAAAGCAGAGGGAACAAGTGCCTGAAGTGCTTACCTGTCCACCAGTTTTCAAAACAAACTTGATTGTAGGARTGCCAAAGAGGGCCAGACAGCTGAAGGTGCTGCTGCAGCCAAGGCAATCAGCACGCCCCTCTTCATTCATGTTAATTCCACTGCCTCCTTGTTAGCCAGGGAAGACACTAATTTCTTTGAAATCCTCTCTTCTCTTTTTGTCTGAATTAACACACRTTCAGCCTCTCTCTGCCTCTGGAAACTAAAATCCCTGGAGCAAACAGCTGGTTTAACATCTGCCTCCACTGATCCTTTTGTTAAGACTGCCAGCAAAGTTGCCACTTTGCATCACATGTTCTATTAGGCTCCCTAATGTGAACCCCAGCCCAGAGGGAAGCAGACTGAGAGCATGCCTCATGCTGTTTTTAGAGGCCATTTTGTTGCTATAGTGACACAGTGACACTAACCTGGACCACAGATAACTGGAGGTCAACCTTTCTAAGCCAGAGGAGCAAGTCACCATCTGCAGAGGTGAATGATCAGTGACTGAATTGCTGCATTCCTCACTTTCACTGTTTCTCTTGCTTTCARGCATGATTAACAGCCAAGCCACAAAAGATCAATCATGTACATGAGATTAAACACTTAACAGACTTTTGTTGTAAGCCTGCTCATGCATTGCAAATTAATAACATCGTTAAGGAGTAACTCCTATCTGAACAGATAAATTTGGTGCTTGTGGAAACTAAAAACATGCCATGGGCTGTTAATGCACTGATTTCACCCAAATCCATCAGTGATAGTTTCACTGTGGTAGTTTCCCTCTCTAAGGATGTGAGTGCCTGCTGTGTCACTGTAGCAGTTTCGTCTTTGCTGCAAAAAGAGCAAGATCAACCCTTTAATCCCAGTTATTCTTTAGATACAAGCAGTCGTGTCAACAATATATGCTAAGTAGAAAAATCACAGGAATTATTCACCATGTCACATAGAGTTTGATAAGGGAGGGAAAGTGGAGGTTTTTTTGGAGAGCAGAACCCTGACCAAGAGCAGGACATAGCATGCAAGATGATGGAATTATTAACAGTAGCAGAAGCTGATCAACTCYTACTTGTGGAGTCTACTGCACACTCAGCACCTTCAATTCATCCACAGCCTCTCCTGTCACTGGCACCCTCAATCCTGCACAGCATTATGAATAATGTATTACCTTGAGGGAAAGGAACCAACTGTCTCTGAGTTTGACAAGCTTTTTTAAGCTTCTTGTTTTGCTGCTAATTTAAGCACGCTGCTATTTGCACTACTACACATGCACAATTTTGCAAAAGATCACCAGAGTCCAGAAAGGAAGCCAGAAGCTCTGAGACTGCATTAGGACAGGGAACTAGCTCTCCTCAGAGAGCTCTGAGCACTCAGCAGAGGTAAGGTAGTGGCCTGAGACTAGAAGAGGAAAACAGAGATGTCCTAAATTTACAATGCTGCTGCTGCTGGATTACAGACTCCTTGACAAGACCATCTGCATGAAGCATGTACATGTGACAAATTGTAGCAGCTGAAGAATCAGAAAGCTGTTAATGGCAAACCAGAGTATCTCTCTGGGTCTCCTGGATGGGCAGGAGCCTGGACAGGGGGGTGAATCCTCCCTGGCCTGTGTCAGAAACACTGGTGGCTTTTGGTCTCAGCCCGTGGGAAAAGAACTGCCAGGGCTGTCTGAGGATTTGGAGGTCACAAGTGTTTGATTGGTGTGATTTTTGTTATGTCACTGGGTGAGTAGAAGAGGTTTTATATTTGCTATATAGATATAATGGAGTCAAAATGGAGGCAGATCAGTGTGATAAGAGCACATGTTTCTGTCTTCCTTTTCCTTTTCCTCTTTGCAAAGGGTGACGGGTTTTTAGGATTGGTAAAGGTAAAATTTCACTGCATGACATGGGTTTTAGTTATTGGTGTTTAGAGAAAAACAGTGTTAACGTAGTTTAGAATATAAAAGCCCAGACACTGTCGTGGGCAGGGGGAGAAACCATTTTTGTAGCTGATTGTGAACTTCACGCTGGACAGATAGAACTTAGAGATAAGATTTGTAAAATAAACATCTGCAGTCCACAACCCAGACGTTCTCCGATTCCTTCTTTCAAGCACGGGCCGGTGAGAAGAAAGATTTACACTGCTGGGGTTAATCTCAGAAGAGATGACTCTGACATCTGGCGTCCCTGGGTGGGCTCGAACCACCAATCTTTCAGTTAACAGCCGAATTGGTGTAATTGCACTAAGAAGACAGACAAACTCTGACAGCTGTCCAGCAATGCAACTTGCCCCAACAAGCAATGCAGGTCTCAGACTCATTTGCAATTCAACTCAGTAGTTTTGGGTGCTATTTTTTTTCCAATCATTTTTAAATTGCCTGAGAGAAGGATCTATTCAGAGCAAGAAATATACAATGTGAAATTGGTTACTAGAGTTTACATCTTAGTGCAGAGCTGATACTTTTAAAATGCAGGCAGCATGTCATGGTTTTGCACTGCATGCTTTATGCAGGAAAAAATGGAAGATGGATGTTAAATATGCCAAATCCTGCTGCTGGGTTTGGAAAGGAACACTGCAAGCACAGGAGGAGATAGCACTGTGAAATATTATGTGCACACACMTGAACTGCCATGGACTGTTAATGACTCAATCACAAGGATTTCTCCAAAACAGGCAATTCCCACACAAGATTTCCAGGATTTTAAGAGCTTTGGTTTTCTGTTTGCAGAGGCATGTTTCCAGGCTTCAAAACAGACTCAGATCTGAAACTGTATGTGGGAATGAGCAGAGAAGCCAAAACCACAATCACAGTTAATGACTAKTGGCTCTCTGGAATTAAAAATGAAATATCCTTTGGGATCCCACAAGAAAACCACACTTTGATAGTCCTGGCTTAGTAGCARTTCTCCCATGCAGAGGTTTTTGTCTTTGAATGGCAAATTTTACCAGAGGGATGCAGAACAAGATTTATCCACCACCCCACCASTCCATCATTATTTCCTTTTTGCTCTGAGTTCATGATCTCTATGAACTGCATCATAGAAAAGACTGTGTGATGAGGAGCTTCAAGSAGATGGAAAAATCTGACACAAGATCTGTAAAAAGTGTTCTGGGGAAATGRCTGTGGACTGTTCTCACTTTGGCCTCCTGATTTTTGTACAAGAAACCGCCACAAAGAGATTGATGAACCCAGCTAGGGGGGTCTTCACCTCACCTTCCCTTTGCCTTGTACATGCTAACAAAACAGATCTCCTTCCTCTCTCTTGAGAGAGGGTGGATTTGTTCTGCACAGAAACTCAAGACAGCAGATGTACTTGGCGCTACATGAAGAAACAGAAGAATGTAAATTCTTATCCAGAGGAACCAAAGATCATSTGTCTTATAGGAAGTAGAAAGTTGAAAGAAAATTCCAACAAGAGTATATGATTTCTGTAACCATTTCAGCACCTCTAACCTCTCYACCTCATCATCTCAAGGCACAAAATTCTGAGAACTTTTCTATTTATGAAGACAATGCCAGGAAAATGAGAACCCTTTTTCCYTTTCACTAAAAGTCAGTGTTGTTGGAGAAATGTTGAGTCTGACTTCTACCTAATCAATGTGACAACATCAATTTTGACAATAAGTTTCATTTAACTTTGTAAATGTGTCCAACAAAATAAGCTTGCAACCTAATATGAAAGGCAGTAGATGCAACTACTAATTTAGAAAGTGCTGAGAATTTTGTTTTACACTTTCCTCACACTGACATGGAAAAATGTCCCCAGAGAGCCCACACTTTAATCATTAACATCCCTCATCATAACACAAATTACACAATACTTCGCATCTGTGCTGCAGTTCTAGATGTTACCTTTACATAAGCTTATGAAAAMCAAAGACTGTATTTTTATACAGTTAGTGTACTCTAATTTGGGGAGCTAGATGATTTATTTGCAAACACTACCAATGTGTTCATGGTACCAATACCAATTTTCAGTTCTCACACAGATCACACTCTGATTTTAAGGATTTTAAATTTCCTTATCCAACAAAAAGTCTCTGAGAGGTTGAGGATGGTGACACCAACTAGTTTTGATTGCTTCTCCAATTARCTAGTCAAACTAGCATTTATCTATCATTTGCTACGAAAATGATTGCATTGATCAAGATCAGGTGCAGGATTAACCTAGACATTTCTTATTGGCAACTGTAAGAGACAAGCTATTGAACTACAAGCTTTTGGTCTAAACCTCTACATTTGTACTATCTACATAGGACTGTGGGCAGTAAGAAGAGAAATAAAGCTTGGCCAGATAGGTTGGGACTCTGACATCAGCACCTACTGAACAATGAAGATGTGCCAGGGAAGTCAGACTGAAATCTAAATCTACTAATGGCTATTTGAAAAAAATTCACTCTAGGGAACTAAGTAATGACATCAGAACTATGGATTTATTAGCTGGGAAGTGGCATTCCTCTTTCAGTGGTGAAACATGAACTTTGATCCATTTCTGATTCTTACACATCTCACTGGTGTTTTCCCAGGGTAAAAAAATGCATGCTACATCCTGTGTATTTGCAAACTAATGGCTATAGGCTAAAACTTGTCATCCTGTGCAGGAAATTCTCAGATCTTAGTTTGGATGGAAATTCTACAACCTCAAGCTTGAACAGTTTTTGTAAGTCATTTTTCAGATAGGCCAAAGAATTCCATATGCTGTTTATCAGGGTAGATTAAAAAATAACTSCTCTAATCCCAAGAATGCTCTTATACCAACGGAAGAAATCTTTAACATCAGTAACCCACTAGAAAGTGAGGGAATTTGCATTAAAATAGGTTTCTGGGCTAATTCTCATGCATCTACCCTCCTCAGGTAAGGAAAAACTCACCCCTGCAAAATAAGTTCAGATGTTCYCTGTATGCTGAAGCCTGTAAAGGTTCAAGACAGTCCTTTCTCATCCAGAAAGGCTTCATGGAAAGGAAGSCTGAAACATTCAGCASAGGCTAGCAGTGCCATGCTGACTCACAGRGGCTACTGGTCAAAGGGGAGAAATAGAGAACTCTCATTCCCTTCACAAAAGATCCAGCTGGATCATCTCGAAATGTGGTGAAAGCTATTTACTTATTTTCAAGAGGTGCCTCATGTTATGACTACTAAATCCATAAGCATAATCATTTCTGTTCTGGATTAGAGAAATGCAGAGTTTCTCATGCCTCCTAGACGCTGCTGAGTCTTAGCTKTGATTAAAGTGATTAAAGGCCCACGTACAGCTAAGCCGCTTTGGCACACATTTTAACAATCTGCAAGCTCAGAACAACATCACCCATCCCAGAATGATCCAAAGGCAGCACTCCCACACAGGAAAACTGACCACCATTACTTTTGAAAAACAAAACCTGAGAAATAAACAATGCTGAAATTGTGCCAGATAAATCAAGATCTTGCTTGAACTGGGTCAACTGAAGACAATAATACTATATTAAATTTCAACAACAAAGAATTGGCATTTTTTGGGTTTTTTTTTCATTGTCTTGGACTAACAAAAATCTCAAACTACCATTTACATTAAAGCTGGAAAAAGTACTGCCTTTCCCTTTTTGGTATTTTTCTGATCTTAACTAGATAAAGCAGGGGACCTTCAGCCAATCCAACAATAGAGGAAGTTTTTAGAAGAACAATCATTATTAACAGAATGGATTTTTAACAATCAGTCTGGACTAGGAGCACAAGTCCTRTTATATGTGGAAAATCAGCATCCAGAGCGCTTCCAGTGTCTGCTGGAATTCCTCAGAAGGAGTTTTCACAAGATCAAATTTTTAGAGAAGTTCAGGACTTCTACCAAAAATCAGTCTGGCCGATAATTTAGAGGGAAAACATTGAAGAGAACTTTTCTGTTTGTCCACACACTGATCTTCGGCACTTTGTTTACATTGTCCTGGAAGGACTGGACATACAACACTGTAGGACAAATACTGAACATTATTTTACATMAGAAGACATTGCTCATCTAAAGCTTTAGCATAAAAACCAGATAAAGTGATTTACYGAAGTGGGGTTATTATTATGTGAATACTGATTTTTTTTTTTTGTTGCCAAAGAAGTCAAGAAATGCCTTCTTCCCACTTGTATAACAATAAGGTTTGATAGGTAGAATGTATGAAATATACAGTAACTTCTTCTGAAAAGCTATCTAAGCTCACTCAGCTTACAGTATGTGGAATGTAGTTATCCAGAAAGTGAAATATGTATAAAAATAGGTAAAATTCCTACAATATTTGTATTGAATCATAATTCCTCCTGCCAGGAAGGTTACAATAGCTCTACAGTATATGTATGAAATGCTTGTTCATAAAGTTAAAAAACATCATTACCTTACTGAAGAACACATTAACTATAGGAATGCATAATCAGAACTGACTCTCAATTCTGCTTAGCTGGTGCAAATCTACCGAGAACCATCATCCTTTCTGCACAAAACAAGACCAACCTCTAGTTGGAGAGTTGGGGTTTTGTTTTGTTGTTTTGTTTGCCATAGAGGGGCCAGACTGAAGTTTATRAAAGAAATTCCTCTGGAAGTGGAAGTACATTGTTTAACATTTTTTCCCTATCTCCACTTTGTTTACTGACAGCAGTTACCCACCTTTTAAAATGATTATTGCCTGACATTACATGGAGCTTTTTGCTGCCTGTTCAGAGGAAGGCAGTGAGACACAAAGAACCTCCAACTCCCCGGTCATGACCCAGTTCTGGGCTTGTGCTTTTTTGGCGAGTCTTTGATCCRCAGCAGGCCTCATAGGCTGGTCTCCCGGAGGAACATGGTGCCAATGTTGTAGGACACCTTTCTCACTCTGGCAGATGGGATGGAAGGTTTTGGCGGCTTCTGACCACTTCTGACCTCCAGGAAGTAACAGATCCCAGGAATTTCCTTTGGAAAGTTTTCTGGAAGCTCTTCACGGGAACGAGGGATAAAAATAAAATTTTCTTCTTTTTTCAAAAGCCTGGAGAAAAACAAAACAGAGGCTTATAAAACACTGTAAAACACATTCCAGAAGTGCYTCTTTGGAAGAGGTAGATCCCATGTGTAACCAAGTAAAAAATGAGCTTACACTATTATGGAACATACAAAGAAATTCTAAGTCAGGATCCTCAGCTGATATATATTAACTTCTCATCATTAATTTCAAGGAGCTCTGTTGACTGAGATCAGCTGAAGGGATGGCTTGAAAGAACATTCTCTGAAAATCAGTGTCAGCATTCAGAAAATAATGTACCAGAAAGAGAACCAAATTCATAATGACAGTTGTTCAGAACATATCATTTGGCTTAATTAAAACACTTTATTGGGCAGAAATTTAACATTTCAGAGTGATGGCTAACACCAGGTTTCCCACTGGAAAGCAGGTATGAAGGTGGCAGTGCTTGGGAGCTCTCACAGATAAAAGCAGGAAGGGCAACTTGTGCACTTTGTTCCCCTACACTCAGTAGGTACTGTTTTTCATAAACTGGGTTCAAATACAGCAAATCCAACTTCAGTAGCAGAATCAAATCTGACACTATTCATCAACAGTGCCCATGGGTTTAATCTAGGCTAACTGGTTGAGTCAAGAAGGGATCCAGGTTCCCTGGATCCACAGAGCCACCTCCTGGCATGCCTGCTCAGCTGGGACAACACCRCAGACCCAACTGTGCTGCCTTCTGCCAATTGCCATCTTAGCCAYGGTGGAGAAATCTCTGTCTCGGTAGACCTGAAAATTTAAGGCATCTTGATCAAGTATCTTCCCTAGAACTAGCTGGACTKGTAGAAGAAAGGAAGTAACTCTATACATTTTCTTTCTGCTTCCAATTAATAAAGTAAATTAAGCTAGTTTTATTCAATCCTTTGCARCATTGAAAAGAGCAGTTTCGAGACAATGAGCAAATTCTGAGCACAGYTGGATATACAAAAGCATTCTTCCTCTTTTCCCTCCAGTGATGTTTATTCTTTCTCTCAATCAGTTTGAAGCCCAAAAACATAACTGGGAAGAACTTCGTAAGTGTCCAAGGAATTTTTTAATACATAGATTATTTAATGTCAGTAAAGTTGATTTCTGGAAAGCAAATGAATGAATCTCATTGCCAGATTAATTTTGCAGGACTATCAGTACATGCARTGGCACTTCCTTTACTGAGTATTTTTCATTAGTTTTGCACGTGACAGTCTGTGTGAGCTCATTGACATATAAAGGCATTTTCYTTCCAGCTTTTAAATAATCACTTGGTTATAAACCCAACAAAGTTTTTGCYTTTGAATTTCTGTGGAGAACTTCATTTAGTGTGTGGTTTGAAGGTCCAGATTGTCAATTTTATGGTCAAAATACTGCAATCTTTTCTAAATTGCACGAATGTTTGTGGAGACCCCCTACAAAGAAGCTTCCTTCTTTTCACCTCTGCAATATTTGCAGTAAATATTTTGTATGTCCAAACTACAGGCTTAATATACTGAAATAAATCCTTCACAGCTTCCCAAATTAGATTCCTCCATGTAAGAGCTGAAATCTTAGAACTTTCTGAGCTAAATCACTAAGCTTTCACTGTAGCCACTCCTCCCCACACTGACTATTCACTATGGAGCATCCAGCCTTCCTAAAAATCACTGTTTTCCTCATCAGAGTCTAACATCATGCAATTTTAATGGCAGTTACACAAATCCAAAACTGTAAAATATATCTATATTCTTTTGTCCTAGGTTGCAATGTAAGATGTGCCAAAAGTATGTATTCTATTACCATCTTCATGGGGTTGTTGGAGCCAGGTGAGGCAGTGTTTTTTCCCTGCCCCCCTCC